>JASPKZ010001199.1:725000-1054922 GCA_030220185.1 Diploptera punctata
TGGGATCGCGGTTTAGACTACAGTTGAGAAATCAGTCATATGAGTCTAGACATAGCCTATCCTTTGACAGGAGCTTCTAGATCAAGCTAATTTAATTGAGTTTATTTCTCTACAGATGTCATGAATGATATGTAGTCAGCATATCAACCCAATGATACATCTAGAATAGAATAGAATAGAATAGATAGAATAGATTTATTTAGCCTGGTGGAGTTAAGGCCATGTGGCCTTCTCTTCCACTCACCAGAGCAAGCATATGTTACATATGAATACAAAAAAATACAATAATAGTCATATAAAACAGGACAAACATATGTTACACATGAATACAAAAAAATTACAATAATAGTCATATTAAACAGGACAAACATGTTACATATGAATACAAAAAAAAGTTACAATAATAGTCATTGAACAATTAATTATCTGTCATATTGAATAATAATGAAATTAATGTCTAATAATAGAATGAAACTAATACAATTAAAATTAAATAATGACACAATGAATAAAAAAGTAATAACAGCTCGAATCTACTATGCATAAAAAGAAGAGAAAAAAAATACAAAGAAAGTAATAAACTACAATGAATTAATCTACGCTTTTTATACAAGGCATTAGGTAAATATATTAACAAATCCTAAGTCTATTTTTATTAAATAATGCAAAAACGCATTATTAATTCTTAAAAAGTAGTATTAGTGAGTTGTTTCTGTTAGTGATTTTATTTTCAATTTATTTCTGAAAGATGGTAAAGTTTGGCAGTCTCTGACATAGGGTGGAAGTGAATTCCATGTTCTAGCAAGAGAAACTGTAAAAGATTTCGAATAATAGGTAGTATGATGAGGAGGGATATAAAGGACACTGTGCTCAAGGGATCGGGTATCTAAGTTATGTGTATCAGAGAGTTTAGTGAAGCGGTGCGATAAATAATAAGGTAAAGATGTGTGTAATATGTTATAGAGAAGGCATAGGGAATGGATGGTTCTACGATCTTGAAGACTAATCGCTAACTAAAGTATTACTTGGATAATGAAGGTCAATAAATTTTGCTTATAAGCCTCTTTTTTTCAAGCTTAAGGTTCTTTTACAAGCCTGCATATCTTTACACCAGAGATACACTGCCAAACATCCTCCTCGGACACGTTCCTTGGACTTTTCCATCCTAAAAAATCCATCGATCCCGACCGCGTTTTAATCCACGACCCTTGGGACCAGAGGCCTGGAAAACCGCAGCCAGCTTACAATCTACGTGTTATATATCAGTTTGCTATTATATTAAATTTTAAAAGTCTATTTAATTTCTGTAATATTGTTAAATATTACAGTTCAATAAAACGGCCAGATAAGAATTGGAGCTGCCCTCCATGGTATCTTTACCTTGTCATGGTGGAGTTGCTTGCGTGCTTAAATGATCCCGAGAGCTATTCCGGCAGTAGCATTGCTGCCGATAGGGTTACCCGTGCCGGACTGGTCGAAGGTGATAAGCCGACGAAAATCATACCTTGGTCGAAAGAGTGACGATCTTTTACCGTAAAAATACAACCGACAAGAAATGCGACCATGGGTTCCACTAGGGTAAAATTTTCCGGAGGTCAAATAGTCCCCCATTCGGTTCTCCAGACGGGTATTACTTCAGGGAACCTATACCAAAGACTCAAACACAGGGACATGTTCCTAGGAACATGGAATGTTAGGACTTTATACAATAGCGGGGCACTAGAGGTATTAATGCGGGAATTAGATTAAATCACCCTTGGATATAGCCACTTTGCAGGAAGTTAGATGACCAGGAGAAGGTAGTCAGGAATCAGGAAGCTTTGCATTATATTACGGAGGTGCAAAAATACCTGAATTTGGAACGGGTTTTTTAGTCCGAAAGAAGATCCTGTCCGTTATCCAAAATATTAAGTTTGTCAATGATAGGATACCATACATGATTCTAAAGAGTAAACGACATGATTTTGTAATCGTAAATGTACATGCTCCCACAAAAGATAAAGATAACAAGATCAAGGATGAGTTAGTTCTGTGAAGAATTAGAATGCTTATTTGATAGCCTTTCACGATATCATGTGAAAATTGTCTTAGAGAGATTTTAATGCAAAAGTGGGGCGAGAAGATATATTCAAACCAACAATAGGGAAATTCAGTCTTCATGAAGATAGTAACGACAACGGGGTTAGATTAGTCACATTTGCCACATCGAAGAATCTCATTGTTAAGAGCACAACATTTCAGCATAAGGATATTCATAAATACACCTGGACGTCTCCAGATGGAGAAACTCGGAACCAGATAGATCACGTATTAGTGGACAAACGCTGCCACAGTAGTATCATCGATATTAGATCAGTTAGAGGGATAGACTGCAATTCGGATCATCATCTGGTCAGGGGGAAAATCAGGCAACGGCTATCGCTTATGAGAGGAACAAACGCTAAAGATGATTCTGAAAAATTTGAATTAAAAAACCTGAAAAATGATGAAATGCGGCGAGAATACCAAATCAAAATTGCTAATAGATTTGAAGTACTGGAATCTTCAGATGACAGTGTGGCAAACGAAGAAGAAACTGATATAAATAAAGAATGGGAGGCTATAAGAGATACTATTAAATTGTCAGCATCAGAAAGCATTGGTTACTTAAAAATGAGGAAAAACAAGAAATGGCTTCATGAGGAATGTGCCGACATTGTAAAGAAAAGAAAGCAACAACAATGAAATGGATACACGAGCCAAATGAGGTAAATTTAGAGCAATTGGTTAGTATTAGACGGGAAACCACCAGAGTACTAAAGAGTAAAAAGAGGGAATATCTGAGAGAGACGATTGAAAGTAATGCAAAAAATATGAAAATTAGAGAATTATATCAGGGAATTAGGATAGAGAAGAAAGGGTTTCAGGCTAGAACAAACATAATTCGGAATGAAAATGGGGATATGATTGGAGACTCCAGGAGTATATTAAATAGATGGAAAAGTTACTTTAATCAGCTATTAAATATAGAGAACAGGACATTGAGGAGGATAAGATACAGACAGCAGAACTGTTATTTGCAGAACCAAGTGCATTAGAGTTTGAAATGGCGATAGAAAAATTGAAGATGTATAAAGAATCAGGTTCAGATGAGATCCCAGCAGAACTGATAAAATCAGGGGGAGAAAAATTGATGGACAAGATACGCTGGTTGCTTAGATTGATTTGGGGAATAGAAGATATTCCAGATGAATGGAAGGAATCAATTATCATACCGATTTATGAGAAATTAGATAAAACTGATTGCAACAACTACAGGGGCATCTCATTACTTTCAACTTCGTACAAAATTCTAACAAATATATTAGTCAGCAGACTTACTCCCTATACTGATGGTATTCTAGGAGATCATCAATGTGCATTTAGAAGAAACAGGTCTACAACAGATCAGATGTTTAGTATAAGACAGATTTTAGAAAAGAAATGGGAATATAATGGTACTGTACATCAACTATATGTAGACTTCAAAAAAGCATATGATTCAATTAAGAGGGAGAAGTGATGTAGTATCCTGTTGGGGTTTGGAATTCCTAAGAAGTAAGTTAGACTTATACGAATTTGTCTAAATGGCCTCCCTTATCGGCTTCGGTCTGTCCGGAATGGACAACCCTTTCGGAAGCAATGATACCGCCGGCCTAGCTTGCACGATTTTTACACACAGAAATGCGTTATGTAGGTCAATGAAAATTGATAGTTAATGACAAATGAGGACAATTTTGAAGAAGTGGTTGAAATCAAATATCGTGGAACAATAATTACAAACAGGAAGGAGGTGCACAAATAAATTAAACATAGATTTAATTGCGGAAATGCATGCTATTATACATTACAAGGAACTCTTGTCTCAACTTTTCTAAAGAAACTACAAATATATTGTATTGCAAGGGTATGTTTTCCCTTTACAGAAATTTAGGCGCTCCCCTACAGGGAAGAATTTGAACCATACTAATTTAGTTACACTTGTTTTCGTATAGATGTCATTTTGAGTGGAACGTGGTCAGCGTTCCGATTCATACTGACATCTAGGAAACCAAGGTAGTACTAGGACGGGAAAAGTCGGTAAATTTTGATTATAAGCCTTTTCATTCAGGCTTAAGGATTTTTTACGAGCCTGAAAATCTTCAGACTCGGGACCCACGGCTTAAAGTCCCTCCCGGAGGACTTGCTCCTTGGATTTTTCCGTCCTAAAAAAAATGCATCGACCCCGGCCGGGTTTGAACCCGCGACCCTTGTAACCAGAGGCAAGGAGCATAACCACTAGTACACTGCGGCCGAACACTCTACTACAAATATATAAAACTGTTATTCCACCAGTTATGTGGGAAACATAGGCTCTTACTTAAGAGAGGAAAAAAATGTACGAATATTTGCGAATGAAGTTCTTAAGAACAATTTTCGGACCAGAGAGATGAATATTCAGGTGAATGGAGAAAACTGAAAAAAAGTGAGTTACATGATATTTATGGGAAACCAGATATAATAATAGTTAAGTCTCGTAGAATGCGATGGGCAGGACAGTGTAACGATTGAGGGAATTAAAGAGGTATATGGAAGCTCCTTCTAGGTAAACGAGAGGAAAGCGCCCAATAGGTACCTCAATAATGAGGTGGGATGATAATATTAACCATGATTTTAGGGAAGTAAATTTTACAAGGAATGATTGGAAAACATTACATCAGACTGGGATGTATAGAGAGCTTATGTCTGCGCAGTCATGAACCTGAATGTTCGATAGTAGGCCTATCAGCGAGTTGATTAATACACAATTTGCTCTTAAATTAAATATTAAAATGAAATTAATTTCTGTAGTTAATAACTGCTGTTAATTTTTTCAGTTTCATTTAGTGGGTAGATAATCGTTCGAGCCCAAGAAGTATTTTTATTTTAAAAACTTCAAAATTATATTCTGAAATATCAATATTTAGCCTACATGTAAAGTTGATTTTTAATCATAATATAATTGGGCTTAATAAGGGTAAAATTCAATTCGTGTCTTCTATTTTTTTTATACGGACACTTTTATTGATTTTTTATCGAAAACGAAACCTTCGGTTAAGATATCGTATTAAAATCTTTGTGTTATACAAACATTGTATGACTGAAATTACAACACAAATCTTGAGGGAGAAGCGTACAATATTTGAGGCAAAGCACACATTCTGAGTTCTCATAATGTTTCTCTCTTTTTGTCAGTATTACTAATGAAACAGTAATTATTTGCAACGTCTTTGACATCGCTCAGAGTGTATTTGATGAGCGGTTTCATTTGAGATGGCGCTGGAATGATTAATGAAGGAACGTGCAATCTAAATATGGTAATTGATTCAAATTAACGTAAAAGGGATGTAGGCTTCCAGCTAACTCAAACATTCTTCAAATGATTATTTCATCTAATTATCTTTAGTTTATGCATATCAAGGAATAAAGTTTATTTCTTTTGTATGGAATACAGCGTATAGCGAAATATTCAGACAAAAAATATTGAGTTTAGTTTGGGTACAGAATCTTCAAAGGATCGTAGGCCTACTTGCAATTCTGGAAGGGTTTGAAAGTTTGAAATAAAGACTTCGCTTTTTATCATTAAGTTGTTAGTGTAAAAATTAGTCGTTAGTTGTTTGGTTTCATGAAAAACAAGATGATCAACGATAACGTTAATTAATAATAATAATAATAATAATAATAATAATAATAATAATAATAATAATAATAATAATAATAATAATAATGACAATGAAGGCGATAATGGTAATTATGATAGTCCTGAAGATAATAATTTGAGTGTAAATTTCAATTCAGTATACTTATTTAATTTCTCTCTTTTTATTTTTTTATTTTAACCTCTTACCTCTTTATTAAAAGAACCTTTTACTTTCTTATTAAAGAGAATCAAATTGCTGAATGTGTTAATGATATAATTTGGAAAAAAAATAGGCATTTAAAAGAGTAGTAAGACCGATTATAACTTATCAGGCCGAAACAGGACCAGATACCGCAAAAAAAATATATATTGGAAACAATAGAATTGAAAATATTTAGTAAAATTGTGGTGAAAACTTTAGAAAGGAGTGAAACTATCAGATAAACATGTACAGTCGAAGATATTAAGGAATGGATATACAGGGGAAAATAAGAATGGGATTAGCATATTAACAGGATGGACTGCAGTAGAATTGTCACGATTACAGGGGATAATCAATCTAGGGGCAGAATACAATAGGGACGTCCCAGGAAACGGTGGTATGATAACCAAAGATGACGCAACAAGAATTGAAGAAAAAACAGGTTTAAACTTGTGATGGAAGAATGAATAAGAAGGAGAAGAAGAAGAAGAAGAAAGTAGAACCTCTAACTTTGTACGTACTTTTACGTTCCCCCACCACTCATGCCTTAGAGGCAAACGACGTGACGGGGTATCATTTTTAAGTCTTTCTCATACTCGTAAACATAATTTGTTTTATCACAACAGGACATGAATGGCCACGCCGAGTGAGTGATCAGCAGACTGCGAGGAAATGGTATAGAAATAGTGTGTTTACATGCTCACAAGTACTGTGCAACTGAACTATATACTGAAACAGGAGTACGGCAATTACGTCACGACCACAGTACCTGCAGTTAACATAGACGACGTAACTAGTCATTTTCAGTGCTGAACAAAAGGTGAATTAATACAGTTGTGAATATGGAAGTTTTTAGTATACACCAGTTGTCAGAGTAAGCAGCCTGTGCCATGTAGGCCTACATAGAGCCTGAGCCAGCCGCTAGCGTTTTGTAAACAAATTAAGTTCATTTGTTCGTAACTTCACATCTCGGTACTATTTCCCCGCACTCTGATGATCATATTAATGGCAGATCTCCTCCGAGACAACACGAATATTTAACAGGTATATGTCACTCATGCATCCATAGTAAAATAAATAATAGTTTAAAAACTAAAACAACATGCTTTATTAGAAAACCGAACTAAAAAATGAAAAATAATTTTAATTTCCAACACGCTTGGGATAAAATTAAAGTGGTCAACAAAAAAAAAATTCTCCAACACATTTAGCATAAAACTATAGTTACCAACAAAAAAAAATAATTTTACCATCAAAAGCGTGGGGTGCTCTATATAAATTAATATATTTGATAATAAACAGATATTGGTAAAAGTAAAGTCTCTAAGAAGAAAATGTAAAAGCCATAAAAAACACCCCGCGCTTTTAATGGTAAAATTACTTTTTTTGCAGATAACTATAGTTTTATGCTAAATGTGTTGGAGATGATTTTTTGTTGACCACTTTAATTTTATCCCAAGCGTGTTGGAAATTAAAATTATTTTTAATTTTTTTGTTCGGTTTTTTAATAAAGCGTGTTGTTTTAGTTTTTTAAACTATTATTTATTTTTTATTTTAAGTTTTAATATTTTACAGGATAAGATAAAAATGTTAATATTTTTAAATTCGATACTATTGTAGTATAAGCTAAAAGTAATACTCTTCTAAAAAAAATCCTCCGGGCCGAATTTGAACCAGCGACCTATGCATTACTGAAATTATATACCACTACAGTCTACCGCTCTACCAACTGAGCTCTTATAACGATTGACTAAAAAGTTGGTAACTCAACCCATTATACCGGTTTTTATTTTTTTTAATTTTATGATGATTCTGACCAGGATTTTAGAAAACAATTATGAAAGTATTGTATTGTCATTGGTCCTTTACAAGTATACAAAGTTTCAAGTCGATCCAATGATCCTAAGTGGGCGAAAATCGTGTTGAGAGATCCCGTTACATAATTATACAGACTTTTTTCTGGCGATTCTGACCATGATTTTAGAAACAAATTATGAAATTATTGTATTGTCATTAGACCTTTACAAGTATACAAAGTTTCAAGTAGATCCAATGATTTTAAGTGGGTGAAAATTCCGTTTAAAGATTCCGTTACATAGATAGATACAGGTCAAGCTAACATAAAGCGTGTAAAAAGACGAATGTGGTATGGAAGGTATGGAGATTATTTGGTTTTTAGAGTTTCTTGACACTTGTCTTGTAGGGTATAAAAAAGCAAGAACTTTAATTACAATAACTTAATTAATTAAATCCATTCGCTTCTTCTCACCCAGGAAAATTAATCCAACTAGTGATCGAAACCGATCTCGCTGTATCTACGATACCGTAGGCCACAGCGATGAACTATTATTAATAATAATAATAATAATAATAATAATAATAATAATAATAATAATAATAATAATAATAATAACCCAGTTCTTTATTTACGATGTGTACACACAAACTCATAAAACGCATTGTACGTAAAACGCAGAAATTTCAGACAACATATTGTACTAATAAGCTCTATAGAACCTTCTCATTCTATAAAAAGATTAATTACTTAATTAAATTTAATTATATTAATTTGCATAGACCTATATAAGCCCTTTATTTTTTATATACAGATTTAAATGTTTTCATATATTTCTGTGCCTAAAGTTTTATTTTCCTTGTCCACTCGTCTCTATCCAGCCGCTCCATGTCCTCCAGTCCTCTTGTTCTCATTCCTGTTCTTATTTCTTGCATCCTCGAGTTTCGAGGTCTTCCTTTTCTTCTTTTTCTAGGTGGACACCTTTCCAATGTTTTCCTGGGTAACCTTTCTTGTTGCATTCATTGTACGTGCCTTACCAATTTAATTGCTTATATCTTATATCTTATATTTTTCTAATTTTGAACATCTTGCTGCTCTCCTTAAGAAATCCATTTCCATCGACATAAGTTTTTGTTCTAAGTTTTTGTTAAATTTCCAAACTTCAGCTCCATATGTGACGGTAGTACTCACTATTGAATTATATATATGTAACTTATTTTTTCTGATTATATGTATGTTCCAAAATACTCCATTTACCGTTTCTGTTATTACTCCACCTTTGCATATTCTGTTCTTATTACCACTTTCTTGTTTGTCCACTTTATCTACTTTTACTCCCAGATACTCAAATTCTTCACATCCTCTAATATACCCCCTTTGATCTTATAATTTTAAATCTTCGGTTTCGGCTCCACATCTCAAATATAATGTATTTTTCTAAGTGTATTTTCAATTCCAGTTATCGTATTCGTCCAATAATTTTGTGAACATAACCTCCATGTCTTCATATTCTTGTGGAATAATTATCTGGTCATCTGCAAATAACAGTGTATATATTATATCTGTTGATCCATCTCCAATTGGTACTCCCATTCCTGAACATATCTAAATAATGTGGGTGATATGCTACAACCATGACGAAGATCTTCTGATACTTTAATTTCGTCTGATACACATTTTCCCATTTTAATTTTAGATACTGCATCTTTATATATTTTTTATTGCGTTAATAATTGTATCGTTTATGTCCATATCTTCTAATGCTAATAAGCCCTTTACGCTTACATATTACACATAGCTCAACTTAATTTAATTTGAATACATTTTTTTTTATTCACAAGTTACTCATTCGTATTTATGAAATTTTGCTATAATTTGAAATTTAACGCAGATTTGTACAAACTTCTATTTATGACCATAATAAAATAACTTATATTATATGGATTCATCAGCAAGCGAGCGATCTAATAATTCTATAGGCTCTGAACAAGGTTGTAACTTTTTTAAAAGTTGGGTTTGACATGCAAAAAACTGTTAATTGAACTTGGGATTTTTTCTGTGTAAAAATCAATTTTTGAAAAATTAAGGGTTAGGCCTATAACATTTTTAGGCGACCACTCAATTTATAACAGTTAAAATTTCAATGATTTCAAAAGGCAAGATTCTACCCCCTAAATTGGCCTTAATATTGTTTTAAAATTCCTTGTTTTCTTAAATGTGTATCATATTTTTATAAGACAAAGTTATTTACATTGTAAAGCTAGTTTTTCAGTTCCATGCGTTTTCTCATCCTTTTGCTGTATCCAATGTTTTATACATTATTTGAAGAAACAAACCACGCAGAAATGCGTACGTACAGCGGTTTAGACATTAACAAAGTGGTGTATTTTGCCAGCAAAACCCGACTTGGCAGCGGGTACAACCTCTTTTCTGATAGCTTTAAAGCTTCATATATCAAAACGTCATAACTCATAACTAATAAGACGGGGAAGATGAAATAACACGTGTTACAAAGTTATCTGCTCTCAATTTTCTTTCTCTATCTCAGTTTAGCTGATCCGTACGTTCCTTGTGTTTGAAACATGTTAAGGGAAACACTACAGTATAAAAAAAACTCGTATAATTATTTATTCATAGTTATGTCTCAAAGTTCTATACACAAAAAAAGTACGAAATTAGCATCAAACAGCATGATAAGATAAATACAGTAGTTGCAAATGTTGTGCTATGTCCATCTACTACTGCTACTCTTACTACTACTATTACTACTATGTGATGAAGACGACTGGCGTCGTCCAGTGTGCTGCAAACTGTAGCCCACGGCGTTTTGTCGACAGTTAGTTCATTTGTGGCTATCGAAAGAGGGTTGTGGGTCTTTAACCTTAGCCAATTTTGGCAAGATGTGTTCTGTCTGAAAAGTTAGTGGTTGGGTAAAACAGTAGACACCAGAACAGGACGTCAGAAACTGCACTGATGGCGAGCCGAGGGTCGGAAGGCCAAACAGTTCAGGATATGCCTCACTGCTCCCAGATATTAAGTGGTAGACAATGAATTGAATTATTTATGCGGAATAGCATCTATCCCTTCAAATCATTGGTTTCGGTATACTTCTAAACTTATTTGCTTCGTAATAATGTATTATATTTATTTAATAAATTGTATACAGTTTAGTATACTGTATTGCAAGAACATGACATATTTATGAAGGGTACCTAGAAAAGTAGATAGTTATATCATTATTGCCGGAAATATATTACAGTGTACGGCAACATTAATAAAAAAAATAATTAATTCCAAAAATCAGCATGGAGATATAGGTCATACAAAAAGTCGAACTAAGGGAAAGAAAAAAAATGTAAAAATATAAAACGTATCCATCAATTAATAAATAATATCTCTTTTGACATTCAGGATACCTAATTACTTCACAAAGATATATTATTATACACCTACATATGTCAAATAGGAATAAACGAATATATGCAATTATAATATTTTACCTTGTTTTCTCTTTTAGAACTGGAGTACATCAGCTGTCAGAACTGGCTACTACTGCAGCACAAGTTTTTTTTTTTTTTTGGCGGTTTTTTTCTCGACAACGAACATTAGATTGACAACTTAGAAACCGCGTCACTCGAAACAAAGTTGCGCTTGCAGATATTACATGATAGTAGGGTGTAACTTAAGGGGGATGGGGGCTTGTATAATTCAGTCTCGTGCGCATTTGATGGATTTGAAAAGCATACAACCCTCTGGTTTTCATGAAGACCTACGAGAGAAAAGAGAGGGGTTTTATATAAAGCAGAACGGCACTTTGCCTATTGTACGACCAGTGAAGTCCACCCCAGGTTAGACATCTGCCTCCATTAATACTAGAACACCCTACGTTCTTGTTTCGTCATCCAAGTCAACCATCCTGCTTTATTTCATATCCAGCCTCGAGCTCTGTACGTTTTTAAACCCAGTAAAAAACTTCAAAAGAAATAAATAAAGGCTTTTATCAACGGATGGATGTTGAAGTTAAGCCTAAAGAAAGGCTGATATTGGATGGAAATTGAAAGTCAATCCTTCTAGTTTTGATCCAGGAGCTTCAATAAAAGCGTCCAAAGTAAACATTTTTTCCCTCTACTACTTCATATCCTCGTCCCACCCTATCCTTTCCTTTGTAATTTATATCTCTTCTAAAAACACGTGCTTTTGGTTTGATGATAGCTTTGAAGAACTAAGTGATTTAAAGAGAAGTTCAGCAGTACAATTTCATGGCTACTAAATCGCTACAGATAACTATTTAATTGGTAATAACAGATTTAAAGAATCAAAGGAGATAGACGAGAGACAGAGAGAGATAGAGAGAGAGACAGAGAGAGATAGAGAGAGAGAGAGAGAGAGAGACAGAGAGAGATAGAGAGAGAGAGAGAGAGAGAGAGAGACAGAGAGAGATAGAGAGAGAGACATAGAGAGACAGAGAGAGATAGAGTGAGAGACAGAGAGAGACAGAGAGAGAGAGAGAGGAGGAGAGAGAGAGAGAGAGAGAGAGAGAGATTTAAAACGTGATTTCTTACAGAAATTATTTTTTTAGTTCTAAGTTGTTTAGAAACCCACATAAAAACGGCTTTGTTTAATACGTAGAATAAATAATTAGATAGATAGATAGATAAAGAGTGAGAGAGAGAGACAGAGAGGGGGGGGAGAGGAAGTTCCACAGGTATATAAAATGTTGAAAGAGTTTTTGTAATTGCATTTAAAATATTCATATAGGATGTAGACTTTAGCAACAAAAAGAACGGGCCGACCCTTGATCTCGAATATAGTTCTAACGCGCGATTCACACGAGCAAACTAATTGCACATTAGAGCTACAATACGTTTCCCTTCTTCCTTTGAAAAACATTATTTCAAACACAATTAGTCAGCGAACGCTTAGTTCGGTGCTTAGTTGCTTGATTCGTATGCAAGAGGTCACAGGTTCGATTCCTGATGAGGTTAAATTTTTAGCTGTTAAAATTATTTCTATTTTATTCTGTCTGTCCATTCTTAAAGAAAAAACTTACTATTTGGTAGTATTACCATTATTATTTATTTATTTATAAACAGGTTTACGATGTAATAAAACATCTTCCTGTGCCCAAAGCTTTTTCAATTTTTAACTTCTTTCTCCATTCCTCTCTACCTTCACATTCCAGTTCTTCCAGACCTAGCTCCCTCATACCTCCTCTTACATCATCCATCCATTTAAATCTACTTGGACTTCTCTTTCCTCTAACAGATGGAATCCATTCCAAAGATTGTCTGGTAATATTTGTTCTGCATCCTACTTGTATGACCATACCATTCTAGTTGTCTGTATCTCACAAATCTAATATTGAATTTTGGACTTTCAATTTTTGTCTGATGATTGTATTTTTTTTTTCAATTTAACATGTCTAGTTGAGCGTCTAAAACAATCCATTTCAGTAGACATAAGCTTTAAACTCAAATTCTTATTCAACTGCCACGTTTATGCACCTTATGTTAGCGTGCTTCGAATTATGTAGGCTATTTATAAATTTGTAATGTGGTATATATTCTTACCCTACAAAACTTCGTTTAACATTGTTATTACCGATATGCCTTTTTTGAATTCTATATTTTGTGTGATTTACTTGGGTACATTTTGAGTTAATGTTGATCCCAGGGTAATTACATTCTTCACATCCTCTGATAAATTCCATTATTATTTTTATAGATGATGGACAATAATAATAATAATAAAATAATAATAATAATAATAATAATAATAATAATAATAATAATAATAATAATTATTATTATTATTATTATGTCCCGCGCCGTAGCCGAGCGGTTAAGGTAGGAAGCCTTGGCGCAGAACTACGGGACTTGCGCTGGTTCGAGTCTCCATGGGGGAAGAAATTTTCTCATGGTATTTCGGCCAGTATGGGACCGGTGCCCACCCAGCATCGTGAGGCAATTGGGTAGCTATAATAAGTAGCGGCTCCAGGTTGAGGAACCAGCTATAACGGCTGGGGGACTCGACATGCCAACCACATGTCACCCCTACACTGGCTGTTGATCATCTACCTCTGTGATTGACATATGTGGATGTGAAGGGCCAGCAGCCGGCTGGTAAAAGGGCAACCGCTGAAAAGTGGAAAGACCCTCAATCGGATTATATTATTATTATTATTATTATTATTATTATTATTATTATTATTATTATTATTATTATTATTATTATTATTGTTGTCCATCATCATTGGGCTATTATTATGCTGGACTTGACAAATGTAAAATTCCATTCCATAGTAATTCTGCCCGAAGGCAGGTCCTTCACTGCAATCGTAGCATTTTCATGCTACGCTTGCAGCTTTACTAGGGAATGTGTAGATGTGGTAGCTTCCCGTTGCTTTCCACAAATGTAAAATAAATATTTTAATTGAAGGGTGAACTTTTACTCACTAATACGTAATAAATAAATAAATAAATAAATAAATAAATAAATAAATACATACATACATACATATTTCAAGTTATATTATCGCCGTAGCGTAGTGGTTAAGGCACTGAGCTACAAGCCGGAGGGTCGAGGGTTCAAGTCCCGTTGGGGTCAGGATTTTTTAACTGACCCAAACCCTCTGGCGGCACTATGGCCCTGGGGTCGACTCAGCCTCTAACGTAAATGAGTACCAGACGCTTGTTCTGGGGGTAAAGGCGGCCGTCACGCAGGGCTGACAACCCGACTGACATAAAGTGCCGATTGTCTAGAAAAAGTGGGAGCCTTAACCTCCTACTACCCCAAGGGCCTCCGGGCCTGTTGTGGGATCACTTTACTTTATAACAAAAATGTATAGCATTATTATTAAAACATGGTACTGCACACACAATTAAATTTATACCGGTAGCTAAATAGTGTTTTAGAGTTTACGAAGGTACGAATGTTACTTAATATAGTGTAAGGTGTTTTTATATTTATTATTTATATGACGTAGAATATGTGACAGGTATTAAATGTTATAGGATGTATTTTGCGAAAATATAAATTAATAAAAAAAGACATTGTCGAGGGATTCGAACCCTGGCTCTTTTATATATATATATATATATATATATATATATATATATATATATATTCGTATCTACGCTACTCAAACGTTAGATGCTAGTTGCCTAATCTTATTTGTCTTGTTTACTGTTACACTATGCACGAGAGTTGAACTTAATTTGAAATTCGTAATTTCAGTAATATTGCATTTGTCGAACACTATAGAAATATGTTTCCTTCACTGCTCTTTAACTATTTAAGACGATTAAAACCAAACATAGCGTGCTTAAAACATTTAACAATTCGTTACCTCGTGAACCACAGCTTTTGCTTTTCGAGCATGCGCAGTGAGTCATAACAGGAAGCGGCTCATTCTTCTTGTTGTTAAATATACTCTATCCTGTATTTGTGACCTTTTTACACGCTTTATATTAGCTTGACCAGTATCTATGTAACGGAATATTTCAACGCGATTTTCACCCACTTGGAATCATTGGATCGACTTGAAACTTTGTATACTTGTAAAGGACCAATGTCAATACAATAATTTCATAATTGTGTTCTAAAATCTTGGCCAGAATCATCAGAAAATCAAAAACGTGCCTGTGTAATTATCTAACGGAATCTATCAATACGATTATCACCACTTAAAATCATTGGATCGACTTGAAACTTTGTATACTTGTAAAGGACCAATGACAATACAATAATTTCATAATATTTGTTTCTGAAATTATGGCCACAATCATCAGAAAATCAGAAAAAGTGTCTGTGCAATTATATAACGGGATGTTTCAACACGATTTTCACCCACTTAAAATCATTGGATCGACTTGAAACTTTGCATACTTGTAAAGGACCAACGACAATATAATAATTTCATTTTTTTTCTAAAATCCTGGCCACAATCATCAGAAAATCAAAAAAAGTGTCTGTGTAATTATGTAACGGAATTTTTCAACACGATTTTCACCCACTTAAAATCATTGGATCGACTTCAAACTTTGTATACTTGTAAAGGACCAATGACACAATAATTTCATAATTTTTTTCCAAAATCCTGGCCAGAATCATCAGAAAATCAAAAAAAGTGTTTGTGTAATTATGTAATGGAATATTTCAACACGATTTTTACCCACTTAAAATCACTGGATCGACTTGAAACTTTGTATATTTGTAAAGGACCAATGACAAAACAATAATTTCATAAATGTTTCTAAAATCCTGGCCGGAATCAGCAGAAAATCAAAATAATAAAAACCGGTATAATAGGTTGCAGGCTTATCAACTTCTTACTCAATCGTTGTAAGAGCTCAGTTGGTAGAGCGGTTGACTGAAGTGGTATATAATTTCAGTAATCCATAGGTCGCTGATTCAAATCCGGCCTGGAGGATTTTTTTTGGTAGAGTATTACTTTTTTAGCTCGTACTACAATAGTATCGAATTTAAAGATATTTACATTTTTATCTTATTCTGTAAAATATTAAAACTAAAAAATAAATAATAGTTTAAATAAATAATAGTTTAAATAAATAATAGTTTAAAAACTAAAACAACACACTTTATTAGAAAACCGAACTAAAAAATGAAAAATAATTTTAATTTCCAACACGCTTGGGATAAAATTAATGTGGTCAACAAAAAATTAATCTCCAACACATTTAGAATAAAACTAGAATTATCAAAAAAAAATTACCATCAAAAGCGTGGGGTGCTTTTATGGTTTTTTACATTTTCTTCTTAGAGACTTTACTTTTACCAATATCTGTTTATTATGAAATGTTTTAATTGATATAGAGCACCCCACGCTTTTGATGGTAAAATTATTTTTTTGTAGATTGCTCTAGTTTTATTCTAAATGTGTTGGAGATTATTTTTTTGTTGACCAGATTAATTTTATCCCAAGCGTGTTTGAAATTAACATTATTTTTTCATTTTTTAGTTCGGTTTTCTAATAAAGCGTGTTGTTTTAGTTTTTTGAAAATATTTTTTTTGTCTTTACATCTGAAAGGGGTATATACCGTAATCAAACGCCTCACTTTGATTATTTTATTTAGAGCCCCACCACCACCACTCTCCGGGTTACCTCGGGCATAATGCCCATATCCCCGGGGGTGCTCTATGTTCCTAACTACCATCTAGTCTTTATTAAATAAATAAGCATAATACATACACATTTCGGGTATGTGAAGTGTAGATCTTACATAAGTAAAACGTGTTGTGTGTTTGTTTGTGTGTATTTGTGAGTTTGTGTTTAGTGATACATAAAATAAATATACATAATACTTAAAGTAATGATAAATGTTTTGATGATACGTGATATGAGAGTAATTGTGTTGTGTTTGTTTGTGTTAGTGTATGTGTTTGTAATTTGTGTTTGCTGCTTGTTTGTATTTATATGTCTATGTGCGTGTGTGATTGTGAAGATGGGAATGTTAATGACGGATCATTCTTCTTTTGCCATCTTCTTCAGTTCTTAATCATAGAACTCTACCGATGTAGCGTGTGATTGCTTTGTACGATTGCTTCCTTGTCCAGTACTCCAGGGGCGGCGGCCAGTGGACTCCTCCCTCCATGGCAGCAAACTCGAGTTCCCTTCTGAAGACACCGTACTTAGTGCAATTATAGAGCACTTTGATGATCAAGTCTACTTAAAAACATGTTACTCTGCGTTGCATCTTTTGTTGCTGGTATGCAAATACTATACTCGAAGTTCACTAGCTCGCCACTCATTGCCTGTACACACACTAACTTTAGAATGCACCCAACTCTTTGGAATAGAACGTAAGCTCCAAATCCTTTTCTATTAAACGTGATTCTAGGAGCTGGAAAATATTTAATACCGCGTTAATCCTAATAACCCTTACAAACGTGTAAGTAAAAGTATGAGTCCCAAGTATTAGTCTATAAAGTTCGGAATAGCATCGGCATATTTCGGGGAAAATGTTTTGTAACAAGTCTACGTCGCATGTACTTTGGTTGTTTTGTACAATAAACTTAAAGGGAAGTTTGTCGTTTGGCTTGTTTATACACTGTAAGTAAAATGTTAAATTAATTTCGCGTATCATGCTCCACCTGTCATTTCTTTGTCTGTTTTTACGTTTTTCCATTCTTTATAGAAGCTACACCCTTCTTTCCTATTCGGCCTTTGTAGACTAATGTTCACTGGCAGGAACGAATATTTGTAACGAATAAAAATGAATTGTAATATTGTTATTTTATTATTACATATATATTTAAGAAATATAAACCTCATGTAATGAAAGTCGCATCATAACAGCGTATTTCATAATTCATAATGAAAATATTTTTATTTCTGAAACGATGTATTTTTTTAAAAAGTTTATTTTCTCTTCCACGTCACCCTATCCCTCATTATCTACTAATTAACAATTATATTTTTACTCACGCTGTATAAATGTATTTTATGGTAGTCAAATATATTTTGTTTATGTTTAATGTTTTGGTGTTACAAATTTCTAGTATATAGGGTGTCCCATTCAAACCTCCCACATTTTAATTAATCATAACTAACAGAGCATGCGGAATTAAGAAATGAGACCGGTATTAAACGAAACAGAAACTCAGAGAATTTTCAATGCCACACACTAAAACACCTCTACATGTGCGCCATTAGTAGCACGAACAATGTCAATTCTGTATTCGATTTTGTGCCACGTTCTGTCCAACATGTCCATTGGTACTGTTGCAAATGTGTCAAGGATACGGGTTCATAAATCCTGAAGATCTTGTACTGGAGTCGCAAACAACACGGCATTTTACATGCCAGAAAACAGTTTGTGCTCATTGCTGAGGAGTCGCCATTTGCTTTATGTCATTATTGTCCAACATGCGACAGACGAATTAACTGCAACAATGAAAACAAAGATTCTTTGAGTTTCTCTTTCTTTTAATACTAACCTTATTTCATAATTATGCATACTTTGAGAGTTATGATTAATTAAAATGTGGGAGGCTTGAATGGGACACTGTGTATATCATGCATGGAGATAACACGTAATTGAAGACTGCATTGTCATTAGAAAGAAAGACACAGAAACAAACATAAACATATGCACATTCACACATAGAGTTAGCCATTTTTTCTCGATTGGAATGCGAATGAATTCGAATGTGGTGTAACCTATATAAATGAGCAAAATTATAAGCAAATTAATTCTATCATTAAACGAAAGTTTGGATGTTTCTCAAATATAAATTATAATGTTATATTGATTAGGCGGTCTCATTATCCAATATTTGGACATCCAAGCCTACATTCTAGTATCCTAGATATCCCAAGATCCGAATCTTATATTCGTAACTCAAAATTCAAGGAATATGCGAGTATCCTATTCCATAGAAAGATAATCTGTCATCTTGACAATTACGCTATTCAAATATTTTCAAATTTGTATTTGAAATAGTTAAAAGATTTATTCAATTAAACGTTAATATGCGTTGAATTCTGCTGTCAGATTTAAATACAAGTACGAATTCCTCTATTAGAAAAGTTCTATGTGAAAAGTTTCTCACAGGTTATGAAGAATCGTATTTAGATAATTCTATTTATCGCAAACATTGTAAAATAAATATGATTACAGGCTTAGAAAATATTTAGATAAGCTTATGCCCACAACGAATATTTATTAGTTCTTCATAATTCTCTCAAATTTCTTAAGACCATCTCAATAGGGATATATTTTGTTTTAGAATATATATTTATTTTTAAATATTTAAAAAAGAATTTTACTTGGTGTTCATAAGCGTATATATAAAGGCCTATTGAACGTCTCTCCTGTGTTTGCTATAATGTTTTGTTCTATTTTCCGAAACCTATATTATAGGAACAAAAATTGTTTTAGAACCTGCATTCAGAATTTTAGGACACTTTTCAGGTTTTTATTTAATGCTAGCTAATGCATGGCGTGCGCTGCTACGCCTAAAAAAATTAAAATTAATATGATTTTATGTTTAGTTGAATAAGTAAGAGGAAAAATAATTATAAATTTATATTTTTAGATACCCCGTGTTGATTACCCGCGTTGCCCGGGAATCCACTTATCCCGATCTTCTTGACATAAATGAGCTGAAATACGTAAATAAATATGTTTTATGTTTAGTTAAATAAGTATGAGAAAAAGATTATATCATAATTATTTTAGATACCCCGTGCTGTTTACCCGGCGTTGTTCCTATCTTCTTGGCATAAATGAGCTGAAAGACGGAAATTAATATAATTCTCATGATTAGTTGGATAAGTAAAATGAAAATTAATTATATATGTATATCGTAATTATTTAAAGATTCCCCGTGCTTATTTCCCGGTGTTGCCCGGCAATCTACTCATCTCTATCTTCTTGGCATAAATTAGCTAAAAGACAAAATTCGTATTGTGAGTAATCCATAAAAGAATACCCTCCATGTGCTGCTATGCTTGCACAGGAATCTACATACTTGTCTCGATCTTCTAGGCATCAATGAAAGACCAAAAATGATTATTGTTAGTTATCCGTAAGATAAACATATGCTGTCGCGGACTTTTTTGTAGAGCTTTTCGAGATATTCAATTGTGTACATTAATTTAGTGATTTGTTTCCACTACAAAGGGCGATTTGGGGTGTAGGAGTTGAGTATCACAACCCTCTTATAGCCTATGTTCATCCCGGGAATCTCCTGAAAATTTTGCAAAAAGCCCTATCACAATTGGATCAATAGTATGGCCGCACATAAAGTTCGAACAAACAAACAAACATTAATTTTTATATATTAGATAATTAAATTACTATACGTGAAAACTTCTATAATACCATTGAAAAACTTAAAATGCTGTATAAAATCGTTTTATTTTGTTTTCTAAGATTCCAATTGAAGTAAAAGAAGTGGCCAGATCTAAGAACGTTTTATTGGAGCACACAATATGTTCAGAAACTTCTAAATACATATCTAATTGTCGATTCAAATTCAAATATTGGTAAAGGAAAGACTAAAAAGTGATGCATGAAGAAAGTGGAAAATCTGAAACTGTGTTATTATCTGAGTAGACAGGAAGATACAGGCCCCTTATAGCCTTGGGTGATTATATGCCTACTGGAAATTTATGATCATGAAGTCAGATGAGTGAATTCAACGAAGGTTACATAATGATATCTTGGAGGAAGTGACTGAGAGATGAAAAGGGCTTCAAAATGCATTGTATTTAGACAAAGTATCCTTTGTGAGCTATAATTGAATAACAGTTCCTTGAAGATTTTCCTACCAATTGGTAAAGCCGATATGATGGACATCTTGCTAAGTACTGTACATGAGAGAAGATTAGAGTATTTAGTAGTAGTAGTAGTAGTAGGACTTTATTAGACAAAAAGTAAGATATTTACAATATTATTTACAAATATGGGTCGCACGGGCAGTAAGCCGTACGTGCTGTTGACAGTCCGTTACAATAAAGTAATAATTGGTACTAGTGTAAAGAAAACTAAACAAAAACAGCAATAACATTACAATTACATAAAGAAAACACAATACAAATATTACCATTAAATAATAACACAATAGCATTATACACTAAAAACATTAACATTACAATTACATAAAGAAACACAATAATATTACAATTAAGTAATAACACAATAGCAATAACATTACAATTACATAAAGAAAACACAATAATAATATTACAATTAAATAATAACACAATAGCATTATACACTAAAAACATTAACATTACAATTACATAAAGAAAACACATTAATATCACAATTAAATAATAACACAACAGCATTATACACTAATTAATTTATATATAATTGTTAATAATTAATGGTATTGCATTTTGATAACATATATTTATTCATGAATGAGTGTTGTCCTTATTTTTCGCGTTTTGTCCAGAAATTTACCGAGGTTTATCCAATTTTCTGGATTTACCAATAACTCGTGGCATGCCAATCTTTCCCGATTTGAATTTAGAAATCTTTCCGGTAATAACTGACGTCTCCAATATTCTAAATCATTACATTTTCCTAATATATGTATCTCATCTTCAAAGTTCCCGCACATTGGACATATTCGCATATCGTGATCGTCACTGAGTATTTAGTAACTGGCCATGTCATCCGTGTATGCCATCTTTCTATATATTGCTCCCTAACTGCTATATAGGTTAATATTCTACTAGGAAGTAAATAAAATATTCTACGCGGTATTCACCTAACATATTTCTGAAAAATAGATCCCTGAGATTACTTGTTACCATGCTTGCCTCTGATTCAGAAAGTCAAGCGTTTAAACGCGTTCGAAATCAATGGAGTTTTTTTTCAGAGCGTGAAAACGCTGAGTCTAGCTTCATTCAGAAGGGAAGCAATGCTGTTGGTCCCGTGTCTTAGATTTACGGAATATGACACAAACGCCAAACTGAAAATGTTCCATGAATAAAATATGGCTGCTTTTAGATACCCAATTCTAAATTGCAACCTTAATAACTTCTTGTTAAAGAGCAACGCTACTTTGTAATGTAAAACCTATATTCTATATGTACGTATTATTTCTGTAGTTGAACTGCACCCGAGCACTAGTACTTTCACATTCGGGTGTCACTATTGTGTACAAAATTTATTTCTGAATAAAAGTGTATTCTTATTCTTACAAAAAATGCTACTCTTACTATACTATTATTGGTACTACTAAATAAATATATTCTAATTAGCCGGCACCGCAATTGAATTAATCTACTACCGCACACGAGTCCTCCTCTTCAACATAGGACAACTTCACTTAATAATTTTATTGTATTACATCATTTTGAAATGACTTGCCAATTCCATTAACATATATTTACCAGGTAACTGACGGTGTTGGTGCCAATTTCAACAACATAAACCTATCAGACTTTGTATTTGTTAAATATATTTTAATAAAACATATGGTCATTATACCCAATTCACCAATTAATAATTAAAATAGTCAACTTCTTTCAACAGCAAAGCTGTCATTTTCAAGACTAAATACTGAGACAATTTTTAGTCTTGAAAATGACAGCTTCGCTTTTGAAACATGTTGACTATTTTAATTATTAATTGGTGAATTGGACATATTGACTTTATATTTTACGATATTATCACCAAGAACATCATTAGTGTATTAAATATGTTTTAATATATGTTTCAGTGATCTTATTTTACACTATGTATATATATATATATATATATATTTATTTATTTATTTATACAATATTGATAAAGGGGCTTGAAAATTCCTTGTAGCAAAATCAGAGGGAAGCGCCCAGTAGGTAGGTCATGGATTTGGTAGAAAACTACTAGCAATTATTTTGAGGAAGTTAAATTACACAGAGGATGATTGGAAAAAGATAGTTCATATATGGATATATGGAGGGCTTATATGCGCACAGCTATGAACCTATGGGTTCCATAACGCCAATAATTTAGTTAATTGGTAAAAAAGTAATTCTAAGGTAAAGAGATATGATCCAAAACATAAAATACCTAAAAATGACGATTTGAATTGTAACTCTCTTCTATGCTAGCTAAACTATTATTTATCAGCTCAAAACAGTTTAAATAATACCTACTCCTACAATAACAATAATAATAACCCATAATTAAGTTCAGTTACAGAAGAATTAGGCACATTATTAATACTTGCCAGACTTCAGAAAACTCCTAAGACATTATACGAGACATACATGCTCATAAGACACTAGTAAAATATTATATATATATATATATATAAATAATACATTCTCGTTAACAAATTCTGAATTATTTTGATCCGAAATTTAAACTATAGATGATTTTCACTTCCATAGCTATTAACATACGTAGTCTTGTTGCAACAGCTAGTTCTGCTTAGTATTCGAGAATGTGGAGTTGATTTGTAGCTATACTTAGAAACTTTTTTGAGAACATGTTTCAGAAAGGAGTCAATAATCCTCTACTAATGTATGCCATAGTTGGTTAAGAAAACTGAAATTAAGAATTGATTATCGTTTCGCTTAATCCATGTAATAATCTTTAAACTGCTTTACATTTAGAACTTCAGAAATATCACACTACTTTTTTTATAAGATAAAATACAAACTTAAGAACTAAAATCATTTCACAGGAATTATTGTTATTATTACCAATAATTCCAATAATGAAATGGGAGAATAGCATTAACCGAGATTTGATGGAAGTAGATTATACAGTGGATGATTGGAGAACATTAGCTCAGGACAGGGATGTAGGCCTATGGATATGTCCGCGCAGCCTTGAATCTACGGGTTCGATAGTGTCAGTGAGTTAGTTAATTTGAATAATAGTAATAATATAATTATCTTTTTCATCTCTTTAATCATTCCTTAGTACAAATTCCATTCATTAAAGTTGTAATAACTTAGTCAATAGAAGAAATATACATAGCATACATTTCTTACAACAAAAATATTGTTACTTTGTTGAAAGCTTATGTATTGGTTTTTTAATTACAATTCGATTAATATACGATTAATCGTTGAGTACGAATGGGATTTAAAAATCAATCTACTTTAATTCATTCTTCTAAAATACGTAGATAATTTTAGAGATATTTATAAACTTCATGTTAAGATGCTAACATTGTGGCTACTACTTTTGAATGTATTTTAACATTGTTTAAACCCATATGGTATAAAGTGAAAAGTAATGTGAGATGAAAAATAAGTGACTGATTTTCGATTTTTTTGGCAAAATAACAAGGATAAGAGGTTATCAATTTCACACACGACAGTGAATCTTTTTCTAAACCACTAGACTAAACTCTATTTTAGCTATACTCGAGGAAGAATTGAATTTTTCACGTGATCTACTCTTTTGAGCCCTAATTTGCGCTGAAATGACTCATAGAGTAACGAATTGAGTTAATATGGGGTAGGTAAAAAGGGGAACATTTGTTACAATATAAGATAATCTAACTGTTAGGCCTCAATGTGTGTTATTAACAAACTGAATTTTATTCTACAGCGACTAAATCCGTAATTTTCATCCGAAGTATATGAATGTAAAAATACCTATATTTATTTTATAAAACATTAAAATAACCTTACAAACTGAAAAGATCACAAAACCATGAAAAATATTGAAACAATTATAGGCTTACATTATATGGGGTCTTTTTCTAACCAATAGGTTAGATTATATAATATAATAATAATAATAATAATAATAATAATAATAATAATAATAGGCTCTGATGAGGGTGATGATTATAATAATCATCAGGAGCAGCAATACAAGCATATTTTAGGCCTATTTATATGTTCCGACCGCAAAGCACATCGAATGGGTCTCTCAATCTCTTCAATGGGCAACCTCATAATCTCTTATTTGTAAGATTGTAATGTAGAAACTTTTTGGGAACTGAGTGGTATTCCATTGTTAAAATATGTTCATAATGAGTTCTGGTACTGTGCTATTTTATCGTTTTATAATGTCTTAATATTTTTCTGTTCTTTGATTTCCTGTTACCGGTCGCAACAAACTCATCTCTACAGACTCTATTTGCCTGGACTCTTCCTTTGCCAAAGTCCAGCATTCAAAATCATGGAGGAGATATGTGAGTACTTTATTACATTTTAATAACAATAATATCGGTTGAAAAATATCGATTCAGAAGCAAAGAACGAAATCAAATATATACAGTTTTTATAGTGATGTAATAAAACGAACATTAGAATTTTACGAATATATCAAACGAATAAATTCTAATAGACTCCCAACATAAATTAACTTTACGAAATTAAGAGTAAAGCCAAGAAGATATTAAAAATGGATTGCTGAAATAAAAACTGATTTAAAATTGGTAGAATTACACATGAATCGGCCGCGGTGGACTAGTCATTATGCTCCTTGCCTCTGGTCCTGAGGGTCGCGGGTTCAAACCCGGCCAAGGTCGATGGATTTTTTAGGATGGAAAATTCCAAAGAGGGAGGGACTTTAAGCCGTGGGTCCCGAGTCAGAAGATTTTCAGGTTCGTAAAAAATCCTTGAGTCTGAATGAAAAGGCCTCTAAGCAAAATTTACCGAATTTTCCCGTCCTAGTACTACCTTGATTTTCCTAGATGTCAGTATGAGGCGGAACGCTGACCACGGACCACTCAAATCACATCTATACGAAAACAAGTGTAACTAAATTAGTATAGTTCAAATTCTTCCTTGTAGGGGGAGAGCGCCTAAATCTCTATTAAGTGAAAAAATGGGCTTACAAAATTACAAGAAGAAGAAGAATTACTCAAGAGGATATCCTAAATAGATCTTCAGAATCAAGGTCCATAAATGGCATATCGATCAAGAGAACACATCGAAGGAAAACTTAAAACATGGAAAGAAGAGAGAAAAGATATCCACAGACATAGAATGAGTGAACTTTGGGCTCAAGAAAAACAAACAGATTCTAAATACTTTGCATACTTCACAATTTAAAAAATAAGTTCAGTAAAGAAAAGTTTATGAACATTTCTTTATTATTCAACAAATTATAAAGGATATATAATCTATCATAAAACAGAAAAATATTTTGAGAAGGGAAATAAAAAGATTAAATAATACATTATGAATATTAGTTGGTCTATATTAAATTAATTAGTCCAATAAGGAGCTATTACACTAGTCTGCATGATATCAGATGACTGAAAACTAATACATGATATTAGTTTACTTTTGTATGCTGATTCCAGAACTGTTCTTATTTTTCTTCTATCAGGTAGAGTTTTTTTTGCAATGTATCTAATCTGTTTTCATTATTGGTGAGAGCATAAATATGTGCCAGGCGGTAATGAGTATTGTTGGAGGAAAATTTGTTAATTCAAGCCTCTAAGCCTTTAGTTTGGCACATATGCTGCTGAGATTGTTATTGGGTGAAGTATTGTTCATCTCAGATACTTAAATTATGAATTATGTTCTCATTTTATCTCTCTAGTGTTACGGCAAGTATGACAACGTCTACACTCAAGTGTGTGAACAATCCTATCATTTTCTGCTATATTTGTGGAACATTATACAGTGCTTAAGCAAAGAACGGTTATTACAGACTTTGTGGGAAAAAAAACTTACTATGCTTCTTTTAAAGTGAAACTTGGTGACCAGGTTAAGACATGGGCGCCGAACAAAGTTAGCCGCTATTGCGTTGATTGGTTAAGATTGTGGACAAAAGGGAAGAAAACGTACATGCCGTTTGCGATTCCTATGGTGTGGAGGGAGCCTAAAGACCACTGTTACTCCTGTTTGCTTAAAGTTCAGGAGTGTAATTAAAAAAAATAATAACCAAATTGTATATCCAAGCAACCTTTGAGTCATTAGGTCAGTTCCTCATGGAGAAGAGCTGCCTGTTCCTCTTCCTCCAGCTATTTTAAGAGAACCTGGCAGAATATAATGTTGGAAGTGAACTTGATGAAATCACTGACGATGATACTGATTATATATATATCAGCCTGAAGACGGCTTTACTCCACAACCGTTCTCTCAAAGTGGCCTTAATGATCTAGTTCGTGATCTGAATTTGCCAAAGGAATCTGCAGAACTACTTGGGCTCACAGCTTAAAAGTAAGAACCTTCTGGAACCAGGAAAACATTAATCATGGTACAGACACAGAGAAAAATATCTATTTCCTTTATTCTCACAGAATGTTTGCTTGGTTTACATTAATAACATAAACGAGTTAATGCATTTCTATGAAATTGAGCATGATTCTACTCAGTGGACACTTTTTACAGACTCATCAAAGAGGAGTTTCAAAGGTGTGTTACTGCAAAATGGGAATGTGTACGGGTCCATTCCTATTGCCCATTCAATTCAGATGAAAGCAACATTCGAGAACATGAAATTGCTATTAACAAGTGTCCAGTATGAGGAATGCAGGTGGCTAATCTGCGGTGACTCTAAAGTTATGGGAATATTATTAGGGCAACAAGCTGGGTTCACAAATATTTCATGCTATCTATGTGAATTTGACTGTCGGGCAAAGCAAAACATTGGGGTGTGAAAGTTTGGCCAGATCGGAGAAATGTATCTGGAACTAAAAACATCATATATGAACCACTTGTAGATCCTCAAAAAGTCCTGCTTCCACCAACTACACATAAAATTTGACTTGATGAAGCAGTTTGTAAGGTCTCTATCAAAGGATGGGCCTTGCGTCAAGTACCTTTGTAAGAAATTTCCGTCCATCACACAAGAAAAAATTGAAAGCTGGAATTTTTGTAGGTCCGCAAATAAATAAACTGACGAAGGATGAATATTTTGGCTAAACAATGAATAAGAGAGGAAAAGAAGCCTGGACCACTTTCTAATCTGTTACTGAAAACTTTCTAGGCAATAACAAATATCCTAATCACAAGGCAATTGTGGAAAATATGTTGGAATTTTTTAAAAAGTTGAATTGTAACATGAGTGTAAAAGTTCACTTTCTATATTTTCATATCGACTACTTCCCGAAAATCTGGGACAATATAGTGAAGAGCAAGCTGAACGTTTTCACGAGGATATTAAAGAGATGGAAAGGAGGTACCAGGGAACATGCAATTAAACTACTGTTGGGTGTTCATGAGGGAGACTAAAAATGAGGAACTTCAAGGAAGTCAAAGATGAGAAGGTTTCAAAATTAATGGAACACCATTTACTTTCTGTGTTGTTACAAGGTAGTCACAAAATTTTTAGGACAGTTCTCTACAGTATTTCTAACACGTGTTTTTGACAAAAAAATTATCTCGTGTGAAACGAAGTTTTGAATATATAATTGTGCTTGTATTAGCTAAAACGTGAAAATGTAAATTCTTACTTTGTACACAATCCTGACGTGATAGAAATTGGAAATCATTTCTGGTATCAGTATAAAAATTGATTTAAAAACACCTATTTTAAATAAATCATCTGAGAAAAAGTTTTAAAATGCAGACTTGTGTTATCTGTATAACTCCTTAATTATGTCAAGTATGAGACAAACAACAGGAATTAAAAACCAAATTCTCAGACCTAGTTTATCTAAATTGAATCACATTTACATCAGCCGCATGGAGAATAAAATTATCGTTGCCTGTAGGTGTAGTACATGGTCGTTATGAAATGAAATAGTAGGAAAATATAGCGAAAATTCCGCAATAAATAAAAATGGTAGCATTAATATGTTACTTTTACAAATTTCTCGCGGGACACTTACTGTTATTACAGTAAAGAATGATATAGATGTTCTCGTAAATTCAACAGAGAGAGATAGAGAGATAGAGAGAGAGAGAGAGAGAGAGAGAGAGAGAGAGAGAGAGAGAGAGAGAGAGAGAGAGAAGAGAGAGAGAGAGAGGAGAGAGAGAGAGAGAGAGAGAGGTGGACGTACGGATTGCTAATAGCATGTAACTGGATAAAGAGGAGATCAGTTTGCGATAGGTCAGTTCTGGCACTGTTGTAAGCATGATACATTACTTAATTACTTAGATGCATAGTTACCAACCTCTGAGCACTAAATTTCAATTATGAGGCTCATCATATTCTGATTTCACAAAACAAAGAGTATTGATCCAGTTTATGCTAAAATCATATAAATTATAATTATTGATGTCTACAAGATATATTATTACGGTCATTAAGTCCGTGGACTAGTTCTTTCTTGGACCATAATACAGAATCTTCACTGGTACTTAACATAGATCCCGCATCCTCCCTCAAAATAACTCCTTGGCTCTTAAGTACTGCGAATGTTGGCACAGCTGCTAAAAAAACATATCTTAAAGACATTGGTAGGAACATATCGTAGGGTTTTTCTTGTGACAGTGATGATCTCGTCCTCTTAGCTTTTCTTTTAGGCGGGCAAAGAGGAAGAAATCGCGTGGTGCGAGATCAATTGAGTACTGAGGGTTTAACAAAAGATGGTATCTTGCCTTGCTAATTCCTTTTGGGTAAGCATAGTCCAATATGCAAAGACGTTGTCATTGTAGCAGAAGACAGTTCTTGCTGTTCCAAAGCTCAAGACCCTAACGACGAATTTAATTGTATAAATGCGTAGGATATCCTTGTTTGTGTATTAGTTTACATGCATATGTTTAAAAATTTGTAATAATTACGACAAAATTAGCCAATGCACTAAAGAAAGCCGATAAAAACGTAAAAATTGCATACAGAACCAATAACAAATTAAACAATATAATAAACAATAACATTGAAGAAAATAACATTTTCAACAGCAAAGGAGTTTATAAACTGACATGTAAGGACTGCAACAAATTTTATATAGGAAGGACAAACAGGAGTTTTAACATCAGATTCAAAAAACGTTTTCGAGACTTCATTCACGCAGAAGGGAAATAAAGCTATGCAAAACACGTTATCCATGAAGGAAATCGCATGTTAAATATTGAAAACACCCTAACAGTAATGCACAGAGAAAATAATCCAGCGAAGATAAACGTACTCGAAGAGATGGAAATCATGAAAGCAGCTCACAACAACGACAGCCTGATAAACGAAACGAACCAAATACATGCAACCCCTCTACCAGATCTTCAGTGAAACACCAGTTTTGAATCCTGCCGATGATGGGACAAGTTCCGAAAGCGCTACAGTTAAACGATTAAGCTGAGGAGACGGACCTTTCAGGTGAATATTCCATAATTTTATATTAATTTCACTATTAATTAGTTCGCCGCAATTGGCAATACGATCATCACGTTGTTCTTGCATCAAATTATGTGAAACATTATGTTAGCTATTAAGCGAAGTGTTCAAGTCATCAGGAAGAATGTTTACTCGTACCATTGCTCTACTATTCCGAGCTAAGTTCCAGTTGCAATGTAAACAGATCAGATGTATGCATGAATTTTCATTGGTCGAATAATATTTTTACCTTCAAGCATGTAAGAAAATGTAATTAGCTCTTTAACACTCGAAATAAATGAAATAAAATAATAAAAATAGCTTATGTATTATTTAGCACATGTCTGTATAAGTTATATAGGAGAATCTTAAAATATATAATTACAATCTTAGTAGATTAAACAATCATTATTTTATTCTTACGCTTGCGCAATGCAGAATACATTGGAATTTCAATTGTTTCAAAATGACCACTTTCTGCAGAATGTCTTAAAATATTTGAAAGGAAACCATTTGAAAAGCGGAGAGGAAAATATGTTGTGAATGTCTTCATACAGTTTAGAGAAAAGAATTCTGCTTTAGCCATTGAGAATGTGGTGCAAATAACAGCAGAATTTACAAGTGAGTCAGCATGGAGCATAAATTGTCTCGTAATGAAATTACAAATAAAGGATATCTAGCGACATCATGGAAAAGCGTAAACTGTGATTGGATAGGACCTTGTATAATTATTTGACATAAATGAATAAGATTGGAGGAAATTCCTAATATTATTGGTACCATTTTACCTTGTATTCGCTTTTATTTCCCGTAAAATGCGATGTTGCCTAAAAACAACGTTTCTAAGGATGAATGTTCCGTACACAGTTCAATAATATCTGTAAGTGGGATGAGATCTCGAATGACATAAACAATGTTGATGTATGTTCTATGATTTTATGTAACAGTAATACTGAATTTTCATAAGTTATATTAATTTCATGTGTCCCGAGCCGTGACCGAGGGGTTTAAGACATTCTGATTTGAATCAGATCTAGGATACTTGCGCTGGATTTATTCTTCAAAGAAGTAATTTTCACATGGAATTTCGGTCAATGAAGGGACGGTTCCTACACAGCATCGTGTGCAATTTCAGCCACAATAAGTACAATATTGCTACAATAAGTAGCAATAAGTAAGGTTGAGAAAACCACCTTTTAACGGCTGGCGTCCCGAATTCTTACCACATGTCTTCCTTATACTGGCTATATGAACCGTCCACATCTGTGATCAATATGTGTATGTGAGGCGAGCAGGTGGCTGGTAAACCAAGGACCTTATAGGTCTATCGCGCCATGGGTTTCAGTTTATACTAATTTCGTCTATTTTCTTTTTTATCATTTTGGTTTCGGTTAGTTTTTTTTTTGTTTTATTCTGGTTTTTCATCAATAAAGATGTACCTTTTTTTTCTGTTATGCTTTAACCTGCATATTTTTTTCTATTTTTCAATATGCGTTGATTTAATGTAGATTAATTTAAAATAAATGCACATTTTATCTCATTACATACCCTTCTAAATGTGATGTTAACTTCACATTAAAGTGGTTACAAAAGTTACTACCTGTCATTACAATTAACTCATTACAGCTTTATTCTTCAAAATGCTACACATAAAAAAATATAAATGTACAATCAACTATAAAACGCTAAATGTACGTATCAGTTTTTTTATTACACAATGCTACAAAATGACCACACCTTGTAATTTAAGATATAATAAAAAAGAAGGTAAATATATAAATAATCATATAAAAATATATAGCTCCAATAACCTAAACTACAATACAGAGAAGAACATAAATGGCTCCATAACTATAAAATACTCAAGCTTATTGGCTGTGGTCGCATGCGAACCATTAGGTTCCATTCATTTCAGGACTTTTTAATGGTATGGATGCAAAATAATGGAAGAGTTCATGAAAAAATAGAGATTTACACATTTCTGCATACATTTGGGTTTAAAAGCCGGTCGGAATTTCGTCCATTTGATTGAGATTTTAATGAGTGGAGAGGGCTTAACAATAGTTTCCGCCGCTTCTTTCACATGGGTGTAGCTTCCTCTTTTCTTTGTAGTGCACAAATCGTGTGCTATAGCTATAGAATCTATTACTGCAGAGGAGGCAGGTGCAGCTTTTCCCGCACTGATTTATATTGACCTATGAACTTACTTTCCAATCACTTTATTTACGTTATACCCCCACTTTCTATGCATACCATACAAATGAAATAACAATAAAAGTAGTGGAAATGACAGACCTTTTCATTTCAATTCTCTTTGCTCACATATAAATAAATGCATTGGTAGTAAAAATGGTTTAAAGTCCATAATAGACGAAATGAATTAACAAATAAACGAAATTGTGGAGCAAACACAAAAGGAATTTTACTATCGCTCTCTATTATGAATCTTTCGAAAAGACGAATGGAAGTTTCTCTAACAAAAGTATTGGCCATTGATGTTTATGTAAACCCGCCATTGTTTTGGAGAACGTTTTATTTTTTACCTCTGATTTAGCTGTAATTTATTAACGTTCTATTTAAAAATACTTCTTTTTTCTTCGTTGCGTTAGCGGAACCGACAATAACACGCAAAAGGTGGAGCAGATGGAATAACAAATGCATTACCTGTATCGGCTTTAATACATTTCACACAAACATACGAGACAGAAGTAATGATTTCTTGTATGAAACATTATGTGGAACAATACATTTTTTATAATTTTTTTCGTCAAAGAAATTGTTTATGCAGGCTGCTTTTTTTCCCAGTCCCCATTTCGATATTTGTTTTCAAAGAAACAATTACAATAATACACTCTAGCATTTAATGGAACGTATGGTTTTAAGATACGTTCATACTCATAGAGGGCAAAATAACAAACCTTTTATGGTTTTTTATAACGTTAATTTTTTTTTTGTATCTATTAGAGATAAGATTGTTAAATTATAGTCTTTTCGAATGCCTCCAAGTCGCATTTCTGGCTTTCTCCCATTAAATTGGCGGGATTGTAATCCATTTTTTAGACTGGGGCACCAGGATGCCATAGTAACGATATCCTGAAGATATGATAGGTTATAAATGATAGGTGATAAGTGATAATGGAGCGCCAGAAGAGTCCTTAACCTAAACTTAACCTAAATTCAGACCGTGGGCGACCACAGGAATAACCCCTTTTAAGAAAAAATCCTATGATCTGACCGAGAATCGAAGTCCGAGACCTCATGAACTATAGACAGAAACTCCGTCCGCTAGCCCATGAGGCTGGTCTATTCATATATATCTATTATATGAAGCGATAAAACTAACATTTTCAATTAGGACAAATAAGAACGCGAGCTCCTATATGCCTCACATGATGAACTACTACTCATGTATATAGGCGCCGTGTGCTTCCCCAGGTGGCGGATAGGGGAAAGCTCACCAGATATGGCGGGTACTGGGGAAATAAAATACCCAGGACGGACCAAAACTAGCTCTGCTGCCTTGCAGTAAGATACTGGACTAACAAGGGTAGAGGAAGAAAACCTTGAACAAAAATTACCCGTCCCCCAGTTTGGGGGTGATGCAAGGAAGAAAAAGGAATTTGAGCTCTTTTTGTTATAGCAGCCAAAACAACTAACAAACTAATTAATTCTATTTCCATTCGTTCATCATAAAATGAAAAAAAAAAATGTTAAAAAACCAAACATCATGCCTCGGAATTACAGTGATGTCAAAAGAATGCTAGAGCAAAGATTGTCTAAAATTATTATGAATTGGATCTCAATGGAAAGGAGGAAGAAAGGAAGATCAAAGGAAACCTGGATAGAAGATGTGCAAGCGGCTATGATTATCAGAGGATTGGAGGAAGATCAATGGATGGGCATAGAGGAATGGAGTTTGTTTTCAGGAAGACGGCGGGCAGCTGTCATGATGCCTGATGATGATGATGATGATGTTGTATATAGCCAATAGCCTATAAGAGCAGTATTTATAATTTCTACAATAAGACAACTAAAGTTGTAGGACTAATAGGAATGTTATATTTGGGGATTATTGGATTAGTTTGTTTAACGAGCCTTTTAGCTCGTGCTTTATTTAAAGACAATTTTAAGCCTTAAATAACTTTGAAATAATAATTTTTATCACCCGCTGTTCATTGAGAATTTCAAGTTTGTATCAGTGATTCAAATTAAATCTCTGGCACAACATATGGTCAATGTCGACTTTACTGGTGGCAGACAGTATATTGAGTCACGTGTTTAGAATAACTAGGCCTATAGCCTATTCTGTATCTGTCAGTTTTCTTAATATAATTTACCTATTTTTCATAAAATACACAAGTGTTTTAATGATGCTGACTTTATTCCGTTCTGGACCCTATAAAATATATATTGAAGTCTAGAATCGAACCAGGTGGTTCTGGGATGATAGCCAAGCGTATTAACCATTACAACATAAATAAGATCTGCACGGACTCTTATTTTAAGGGAGAAAAGATTACGAGTAATTGATAATAAAGTTCTTAGGAAAATTTTTGGGTCAAAAGGTGATGAACAGACAGGTAAATGGAAAAAACTACATGATAGTGGCGGAAGCCAGATACAATAATAGTTGAGTCTCGTAGAATACGATGGGCAGGACATGTGGCACGTACGGGGGATGAAAGATATACATGGAAGCTTCTGGTAGGAAAACCAGAGGCAAAACGCCCAGTTGGTAGACCAAGAATGAGGTGGGAGAATAATATTATCAATTATATTGACTTAGGCTTTCACGGCCGGAGTTACTATGATGATCTTGTAGAAGATTTCCGGGCTGTTGGCCGTGGTCTTGAGGACCACTACGGGCAACTATAAGCCTCAAGACCACGGCCAACAGCCCGGAAATCTTCTACAAGATCAATATTATCAATTATTTGAGGAAAGCAGATCATACAGGGATGATTGGAAAACATTAGTTCAGGATAGGGATGTATGGAGAGCTTATGTCCGCGCGGTTATTTATATTAATTATTTTGAGAACAGAAAGTTATCTGTAGTCTTTCATATACAATGTTGTAGTTGTTGAGAAACAGTTGAATTTTATTTAATACACAAGTGATCTTCTTGGTGATAAAATATTAAAATATATATACAGTCAATATGCCCATTTCACCAATTAATGATTTAAAATGGTCAACAAGTTTCTACAGCCAAGCTGTCATTCTCAAGACCAGATATTGACTGAAGACAAAATTGATAATAAATAAATAAACAAATTAAATTCAGTTAAAACTGAATTTGTTTATTTATTTATTATCAATTTTGTCTTCAGTCAATATCTGGTCTTGAGAATGACAGCTTGGCTGTAGAAACTTGTTGACCATTTTAAATCATTAATTGGTGAAATGGGCATATTGACTGTATATATATTTTAGTTGAATTTTACTCTATTATGTAATTAATAATTGAACGTTAATCACTTCTAATATGTTCAGTTTACCTGAAATTATTATTTAATTTGTTCCTGATTGAATTCTGTACAGAGCAAATTGAATAATTATTGAAAACTGATTTCCTGGGCACTAAATCGATAATGAAATCTACATTATTTCGTTTCTATCATTATCTCCATAAGCACAACATTTATGCGCGGTCTATACGTACATTTCGTTGTTAATTGCTCATCAATGGATTCGAAGGTCGCGATCTCATATCCGTTAAAGTAAGTTTCCATAATCCAGAGTGCATCAAAATTATTTAACTGCAGTTCATGTTGAAAAAAGTTAAAATCAGCGATACAATCATAAATTACAACCGTTAAAAATTTAAAAGATGATAATTTTATTATGTCAGATTAGTAAAAAAATACGTTATATGTTGCAGCAAAAATATGTAGATTATTTAAAATATACTAAATTAGCTGCCTCAGTCTAAAATTCAGTTTATACAATAATTCGTCGACGTTTCGATCTCCCATGTGAGATCATTCTCAAGACACTCATTTTTATTATCGAAATAAAACAAATTGTCTGCATTAAAAGTTCCTGTGAAATTGAAATTTATGAAAAGTATAAATGATAGTGTGCAACTTACAAATAGTGAATCTCAAATTCGTTCCTGGAAATGTCAATTTCACAGAATCTTATAATGCAGACACTTTTTATTTCAATAATAAGATTTAATTAATTCCTTGAGAATGATCTCACGTAAGGAGATGGAATCGTCGACGAATTATTCAATAAATTATTTGACTGAGATAACGAATTTATTATTATTAATTTAACTCCTCTCAGGGAACACTATAAGTAAATATTCAATATTTAAAATACACACTTTTCTTGTGAGTAAAGTATATTTTAATGATGAATTAGGTCGTATTGAAGTAATTATATTTTTATTTAGACCGCTGTAGGACTTGAGGCATAATATTTCTCAAGCATATTATTATTATTATTATTATTATTATTATTATTATTATTATTATTATTAGGCCTATTATTATTATTATTATTATTATTATTATTATTATTATTATTGCACGCCGTAGCGTAGTGGTTAAGGCACTGAGCTACAAGCGGGAGGGTCGAGGGTTCAAGTCCCGTTGGGGTCAGGATTTTTAAACTGACCCAAACCCTCTGGCGGCACTATGGCCCTGGGATCGACTCAGCCTCTAACGGAAATGAGTACCAGACGCTTGTTCTGGGGGTAAAGGCGGCCGTCACGCAGGGCTGACAACCCGGCTGACATAAAGTGCCGATTGTCTAGAAAAAGTCGGAGCCTTAACCTCCTACTACCCCAAGGGCCTCCGGGCCTGTTGTGGGATCACTTTACTTACTTTACTATTATTATTATTTAAATTAAATGCAGAGGATCTTTTTATTTATTAATATAGTTATATAGAAGGGGCACGCCATAGTGTAGCTGGTTAAGGCAATATGCAACAAACAGGAAGATCGAAGATTCGAGTCCCGGTGGAGTCAGGATCTTTAAACTGGCTCAAACCTCCTGGTGGCACCATGACCTTGGGATCGACTCAGCCTCTGACGGCAATGAGTATCTGACTCTTGTTCTGGGTGGTAAAGTCGGTCATCACGCAGGGCTTACAACCCGGATAACACGAAGTGTCTATCGTCTACAAAAAAGTGGGAGACTGAAGCGGGATATTCGTTACTTTGTTTGATCACCACTTTGCTGCAGGGTTCTTCTTTGGCTACTCTGCTATAGGGTTCACTGCTTCCATGCTACGGATGAGGGGTCCCTGAAGCTGGACAGTGTAGGTTAATTTTGCGCCGGACTAAGTACTCAGGGTTCGTTATCGGTGAGCAAAATGAACTTTGGTTCTCAGGTACAACGGAGGATGGTCGGACGAGAGATGGACGCCAGGGAAATACAAACAGCCCTACACAGAGTAGACACACATCTTTATTTTTTCTTGAACACTCGGTTTTACACTACCGAAATTTGCTCGGTGAAATGCCGGCGGAGATGTCTGCTGATGTAGGCTCTACTTGAGAAATAATTATATTTTTTATCGAGACGGTTGACAGCTAACACTGACACATTCTTTCTGAACTCAACGCTTCACTGTGCTTAGAGACCACACATCTCATACCGGCCGCCTCCCGGCCTCTCGCCGTACCGTTTTTTCCACTCACTGATTCTCTCGGATTCTATCACACATTGTTGTAAAAAAATTTGGCCTACATGGAGAAAAGGTCTCCCACCAACTTACATGTCATTTTAATATACACTCTAATTGGGCATTACTCTGATAGGGCGTATCCTCGCCACTGTCACAGCTTATCCCTACACAAGATGTTAATTACTCCAGTTTTTTGCCACATTTTACTGGCTCAAGTCGCCGACTTTCCTAAATGGGGGTGTTAATTCTATTAGCTCATTGGCTGGAGGTCTTGTGCTTGACGTGTCCTAATTGTCCGCAATCCTGGATGACCTACTTTCCTCTTTCTCGCTTTTCTCCCTTCCCGTGTCTCTCAAAGGGCTTTTCACATAACTTGTTTTACATCATATTTTTTTCCTGACACTTACAAAATTGCTAAAGCCCGGATATAAGCAATTAAATCAAACTGTCTGACAGTAAGATGTCCCGGTCTTTGTTAATTTATTTAGAAGATAAACTAGCACTTGCGTTTTCTCTTATGAGGGTTCGTCCAGTGGCAAAACAAAAGGACGGTTTACATTATTCTTAGGGTTTTGATATTCTCATTTTTAAAAAACTGCTACTTTTCTTAAGATCATGGAGCGAGGATAGAGACCACCATTGTCTCGCACTTCCTTTTGTGACCACGGGGTGATATGTCCTACTTTCTCGTCTTCCTAACGTCTTGGGGATGTTTTTACTAAACAGTAGCCTGTCCACTCCTACACAAACAAGTTACCCTAATTCGTTCCGGTGTTACTTGAGCTTAACCCAGAGGAAGTCATCCTGTATTGTCCAAGGGATCGGTATTGTTACACAGTTGCTTGTCCTTCCTGTGTTTCGTTAAAAAAATAAAATCCTATGGAGCAAACATGCTCGCTCCTAAATATATCAAGTCGACAGTCTCATCTTTTTAGGAGAAAGATATAACTTACAGGTCCTTTTTTTATCAAAAGAGCCACTTCGGCGTATCGGATTGTGTTCCATAAACACATAGTCAATGAGTGACCCGTTTAATAGCCCTGCATAGTCTCTGATTGTCGATTGAGAAATAAAAAATAAGTTACTATCTAATATTTCATTAAATTTCATTAAATATCGTATATTGATATATATTCATAAGAAATTTATATTATAGTAGTAGTAGTAGGACTTTATTAGACAAAAAGTAAGATATTTACAATATTATTTACAAATATGGGTCGCACGGGCAGTAAGCCGTACGTGCTGTTGACAGTCATTTACAATAAAGTAATAATTGGTACTATTGTAAAGAAAAATAAACAACAAAAACAGCAATAACATTACAATTACATAAAGAAAACACAATAATAATATTACAATTAAATAATAACACAATAGCATTATACACTAAAAACATTAACATTATAATTACATAAGAAAACACAATAATATTACAATTAAGTAATAACACAATAACATTATACACTAATTAATTTATATATAATTGTTAATAATTAATGGTATTGCATTTTGATAACATATTTATTCATGAATGAGTGTTGTCCTTACTTTTCGCGTTTTGTCCAGAAATTTACCGAGGTTTATCCAATTTTCTGGATTTACCAATAACTCGTAGCATGTCAATCTTTCCCTATTTGAATTTAGAAATCTTTCCGGTAATAACTGACGTCTCCAATATTTGTTTAAACACAAATTTATATTATATATAAATTATTACGACTGGGGGATCAAAATATTGCTTCAAGAGTTAACCACCTGCTAACCCAAGTATCTCCTATGGCCTATAGATATGCGTACAGTGATCATATAGCAACTTTTCTTTAAGTCATTGCGTGTGTCTGGTCTGTGTTAGCAGTTTTCTCTTGCCCTAAACACATCTTGTATCATTTGGTTGGACATTCCAACTCATTTGACGGACACTGACTCGTAGCTGTGATGGAACTATGACGATCTTAAAATTCGCACCTGATATTTCAGTCCTCCTCAACTAAAACAAATTTCATTTTAAAAAATCGTCAAAAATTATACAAAATATGTAATTGCATAATGTTTGTCGAAGTTTTCAAACTGAAATTTGTTTTAGTTGTGGGCGATTGAAATTCAAGGTACGAATTTTAAGATTTTAACCTTTTACATTATAAACTTAACGGTGGTTTACCATGAATTTTACAAGTATAGATTCAATAGGGTACAATAAAAAAACACTGTCAGGAAGATAAGGACAGACGTGAAGTTCTGAATTTTTTTCAGAACATTGGCACACCAACATTTATATATGGCTCAGAGTTTTGTAACCTATCTTCCATCCATAGTAATTCTGCCCGAAGGCAGATCCTTCACTGCAATCATGGCATGAAAATGCTATGTTTGCAGCTTTACTAGGGAATTGAAGGTGTGGTAGCTTCCCGTTGCTTTCCACACCGGTGAAAAATGATGATGATAATAATAAGGATGAGGATGATGGCCATATGATTTCGGGGACCATTTGGGCCTTAAAGTTTTCCTGACATTTGTCTTACAGGTGAGGAAAAACCCCGATAAAAACCTCACCCAGAAAAACTGCCCCGACCGGGGATCGAACCCGGGCCCGCTGCGTGACAAGGCAGCACGCTACCTCGAGACCACAGCGGTGGACCTATCTTAACAACATAAATTGAAGGATGGAAGCAGCAAAAACTAAGTTGTTAAGGCCGCTGGCAGGACATACACATGTAGTAGACAATAAACAAACCGTACACACTGTACCGAAATTGAACAATCTAAATTTATTAAATATAACTCCAAGTTACAAAAATAGATAGCTTAAACATGTGCTGAGAATGTGACCAAACTGAATTCCAAGAATATTATCCAACTCCAGACCCATACGATGATGAGATGTGGGGTGGCGAAAACTACAGTGATATGGCCAGTAACTAGACTTTAGTCAAATATAGGACGGAACAAGCCAGATGGACTAACCCGCAATGTTTATGATGATGCTATTTTTATATTTATTTAGTTTATATCCATTTGAGATTTTACCTTTGAGCTCGGATGTTTAGTTCTTGAATTTTATATTTTACTTCGGAGGGTCGAGGGTTGAAGTCCCGTTGGGGTCAGGATTTTTAAACTGACCTAAACCCTCTGGCGGCACTATGGCCCTGGGGTCGACTCAGCCTCTAACGAAAATGAGTACCAGACGCTTGTTCTGGGGGTAAAGGCGGCCGTCACGCAGGGCTGACAACCCGGCTGACATAAAGTGCCGATTGTCTAGAAAAAAGTGGGAGCCTTAACCTCCTACTACCCCAAGGGCCTCCTGAGGCCTGTAGTGGGATCACTTTACTTACTTTACTTTTACTTCCATTGGTAAAAAGTGTCCACCACTGTGGTCTCGAGGTAGCGTGCTGACTTGGCATGCAGCGGGCCCAGGTTCGATCCCCGGTCGGGAAAGCTTCGTCGGTGAGTTTTTTTCCCCGGGTGTTTCCTCATCTGTAAGACAAATATCAGGTAGCTTTGAAGCCCAAAAGGTCCCCGAACATCATCAACGGGAAGCTACTACATCTATAACTTCCTAGTAATGCTGCAATGCATAACATGAAAATGCTATGATTGAAGTGAAAGACCTGCCCTAGGACAGAACACTATAACAAATTTAAAAAACTAATTTTTTAAAAAGTTTATTTTCTGGATAGCAAACCATAATTTTTGTTTCATTAACTATTTTTACAGCATTATGAATCGTGCAGGATTATTCTACTTTTTATTTTGTTCATGTGTTTAATTAGCCTGATGGAGTTAAGACATTGTGGCTTCTCTTCCACTAACTAGGACAAACGAGTGCTACATTAGCATACTACAGTCCAATAATTTTAATTAAAAAATAATTAACTGACCTACAAAATTAACCAACTCATACACACTATCGATGCCGTAGTTTCATTGCCGCACGTACGTAGTCTCTCCATACATCCCTATCCGGAGCTAATATTTTCCAGTCATCTCCTGTATATTTTACCTCCCATAAATCATGGTTAATATTATTCTCCCACCTCATTCTTGGCCTAATGGGCCCTTTCCCTCTTTCATTCCTGATTCGCGCCACATGTGCTGCCCATCGCAGTCAACGAGATTTACCTCTTCTTATTAGATCTAGTTTCTCGTGAATATTATGTAGCTCGCTCTTAATTAGTCATCTCCATTCACCTGTCTGTTCATCTCTCTTTGGTCCAAAAAATTTCACTAAGAACTTTATTCTCAAATACTCGTAATATTTTCTCCTCCCTTAACGTAAAAGTCCATGTTTCGCATTCATGTAATATAACTGAAAGAATAACAGTTTTATATATTTCCAGTTTAATGTTTTTTGAGAGTAGTTGAGATGGCAAAAGATCCTGTAATGCATAATAGCATACATTTCCAGAATTGAATCTTTGTTTAATTTCTTTGTGCACATAATTCCTGTTTGTAATCATTTTTATAAGTATTTAATTTCAGCCACATCTTCAAAATTTCGTTCATTTGTCGTAAACTATTTTGTCATTAATCATTAGGCTATATAATGAATTTTTGTGTGTGATCATACATTTAGTTTTACTGGTGATAACTTCCAGCCCCAATTCCTTAATGTTACTACCACAGTGTGCCGGTTGACCCATAGTATATCCTTGCTAACGCATTATAATAATAATAATAATATTATTAATAATAATAATAATAACAATAATAGTAATAAGAAATATTAATTTTAGTATTATAACAATAATAATTATAATAATTAGTATAATACAAAAAATTATAATAATAATAATAATAATAATAATAATAAACTAACTCACTGGCACTATCGAACCCGTAGGTTCATGGCCGCGCGGACATAAGCTCTCTATACATCGCTATCCTGAACCAATGTTTTCCAATCATTCCCTGTATAATCTACTTCCCTCATATCATAGTTAATGTTATTCCCCCACCTCATTCTTCGTCTACCAACTGGGCGTTTTCCATCTGTTTTTTCTGCAAGAAGGTTCCATGCACGTTTTTAATTCGCATTCGTGCCACATGTCCTGCTCATCGCAGTCTATGATACTTAACTGTTATTATATCTGGCTTCTTCTAAAGACCATGTAATTCACTGTTATTCAGTCTTCTCCATTCACCTGTCTGTACATCTCTCTTTGGTAATAATATATTATTATTATTATTATTATTATTATTATTATTATTATTGACCTAATAGCCCTAAGGTCTATCACATGAAAGGAAGAATATAATGATCCATTCATTCATAGTAATTCTGCCCGAATGCAGGTCCTTCACTGCAATCATAGCGTTTTCATGCTATTCTTTGCAGCTTTACTAGGGAATTGTAGATGTGGTGGCTTCCCGTTGCTTTCCACACCGGTGAACGGTGAAGGGTGATGATGATAATGATAAGGATGGTGATGATGGCCATATGATTTCGGGGACTGTTTGGGCCTTAAAGTTTTCCTGACATTTGTCTTACAGGTGAGGAAAAACCCCGATAAAAACCTCACCGAGAAAAACTGACCCGACCGGGGATCGAACCCGGGCCCGCTGCGTGACAGCGGACAAGGCAGCACGCTACCTCGAGACCACAACGGTGGACAAGATAATGATAATGATAATAATAATAATAATAATAATAATGATAATAATAATAATAATAATAATAATATTACATCATTAGCATACACAAATAGCTGATTAATATCATTGAGTTGTAATATTAAATACTAAATTAGAATTAAGTTTTTAGCAATGTTTTCGGAACGAAGAGAGACGAACAGACAGCTATGGAGAAAGCAACACAACAGTGAGCTACGTTATCTTTATAGAAAACCAGACACAACATCGTAATATAAATCCCGTGAACTCCTATGGACAGGACATATGGCACGAATGGGGAATGAAAGTGGGGCATGGAAACTCCTTATAGGAAAAACAGAGGAATAGCTTCCAGTACATAGACTAGGAATGAAGTGGGACAATAAATGATCTATGATCTATTGGAGGTAAATTATATAGGGGACTATTGGAAAAATCACCTCTGGATAGGACGTATGGAGAGCTTATGCCCGCGCGGTCATGAAACTATGGGTTCGATAGTGCCAAGGAGTTACTCAGTTTATTAGTTAAATGCAGCCTCTTATATTTTATTAAACCCAAATAAAGTTATTGTTGTATTATTGTGAGTCCACAAATGTTACAGAATTAGGTGTAATTCAATTGATAACGTATCATGTAATTCATCAATTATTTGTAATTTGTCTTAAAATAGTATAATTCTAGCCAAGTCATACGATTTAAATACACTAATGTTATAAATGTAAAAATATTTTAAGGATATCCATCCATCCATCCATAGTAATTCTGCCAGAAGGCAGGTCCTTCACTGCAATCATAGCATGCTTGCAGCTTTACTAGGGAATTGTGTAGGTGTGGTAGCTTCCCGTTGCTTTCCACACCGGTGAAGGATGATAATGATAATGTTAATGGTAAGGATGATAATGATAAGGATGATGGCCATATGATTTCGGGGACCGTTTGGGCCTTAAAGTTTTTTTCCTGATATTTGTCTTACAGGTGAGGAAAAACCCCGATAAAAACCTCACCCAGAAAAACTGCCCCGACCAGGGATCGAACCCAGGCCCGCTGCATGACAAGGCAGGACGCTACCTCAAGACCACAGCGGTGGACTTTTTAAGGATATAATGTTGTAATATTGCTAATATTTTGGGGTACATACAGGTTTAATTAATAAAATGTTTATATCTGTGCTTTAATTCACCATTGCTGATCGGCCAGTTACCATCAGCTCTGGTTATAAATACAAATAATTAACCTTTGCCGATTTAAAAGCACACAGTCCCACAGAAGGTGCTTAACTGTTTGCGAACTGGATTTGCAGGGACACATCGGATTTTCTACTATGAAAATATTCCTAAATAAACTTATGAAAATATTTCTTCAGTTTTCCATGTACTGTAGTGATGGTCGAAAGGTTTATTCACATCTGTAATTGTTTTGACAACTTATCCTTGATACTGGGAAAGAACGATCTTGTTACGTCACGTTTAGTTGAGTTGCTCAATTAAATCTACCATACTTGGATGCCTTTTTACACGCTTTATATTAGCTTGACCTGTATCTATCTATGTAACGGAATCTTTCAACACGATTTTCACCCACTTAAAATCATTGGATCGACTTGAAACTTTGTATACTTGTAAAGGACCAATGGCAATATAAACATTTCATTTTTTTCTAAAATTCTGGCAAGAATCATCAGAAAAAAAAGTCTTTGTAATTATGTAATGTAATCTTTCAACACGATTTTCATTTCACCCTCTTATAATCATTGGATCGACTTGAAACTTTGTATACTTGTAAAGGACCAAATACAATACAATAATTTCATACATAATCCTAAAATCCTGGCCAGAATCGGCAGAAAATAAAAATAATAAAAACCGGTATAATAGGTTAGTTTGGAAACTGGTTATTCCATTAATACTAGGGACTAGTACCAATTATTACTTTATTGTAACGGACTGTCAACAGCACGTACGGCTTACTGCCCGTGCGACCCATATTTGTAAATAATATTGTAAATATCTTACTTTTTTTTTTGTCTAATAAAGTCCTACTACTACTAATACTAGGGGCACCTGATATAGCCTTTCCCCGAATAAATAATATAAGACTTATCAACTTCTTACTGAATTGTTGTAAGAGCTCAGTTGGTAGAGCGGTAGACTGTAGTGGTATATCATTTCAGTAATCCATAGGTTGCTGGTTCAAATCCGACCCGGAGGTTTTTTTTTTAATAGAGTATTACTTTTAGCTCTTACTACAATAGTATCGAATTTAAATATATTTTACATTTTTATCTTATTCTGTAAAATATTAAAACTAAAAAATAAAAAATAAAGTTAAAAACTAAAACAACACACTTTATTAAAAAACCGAACTAAAAAATGAAGAATAATTTTAATTTTCAACACCCTTGGGATACAATTAAAGTGGTCAACAAAAAATAATCTCCAACACGTACAGAATAAAACTAGAGTTATCTACAAAAAAAATAATTTTACCATCAAAAGCGTGGAGTGCTCTATATCAATTAATATATCTGATAATAAACAGATATTGGTAAAACTAAAGTCTCTAAGAAGAAAACGTAAAAACTATAAAAGCACCCCACTCTTTTGGTGGTAAAATTATTTTCTTTTGTAGATAACTCTAGTTTTATTCTAGATGTGTTGGAGATATTTTTTTTTGTTGGCCACTTTAATTTTATCCCAAGCATGTTGAAAATTAGAACTATTCTTCATTTTTTAGTTCGGTTTTTTAATAGAGCGTGTTGTTTTAGTTTTTAAAAACTATTATTTATTCTTTCCACCCGTTCTTTATAGCACTTCTGGGTACTTTTTTTTTACACAGAATATACAAACTAATATTGTAGGCTTTGTAAAAATGAGCCAGTGATATATTTTAACATAAAAAAGAATTAAATGTATACATATATATAAATGTATGTAAGTATTTAGCATATTATAGTATTGCAGTTCTGTAATGGAGCAGCTATTTAATAAACCCATTAAAAATTCTGACTACTTATCCGATTTTACTTTCGTCTAATTTTTTATTTGTTTTTTTATATAATAAGCTGGTGTAGTGGATGGTATTCCCATATGGTGGAAGTGGGTGATACAGGAACCTCCATTCGCTTTAAAAGGGATGAGGAAAACACGAATATACATAAATATCTGCGTGTTCGAATTCATATTTTATATGGCTCCAACTGCTGAAATTCTTCTGCCTCAGTACCTTGCACACTTCCCGCCATATAAATTTATTCTTTCAATAAAGTAGATGGAAACTAGAAAATCAAGCAACTTCCATGGAAATGTACTTCATCTTGTAGACTTTTTTTTTTGTAAATACCTACTAAGTAGTGACAAAAATTAACTATTTTACTATCTAACTCAGAAGGAAGTCTTGATTAAATAATAGCACGTTTACTTTAGGTAGATTACTGATATAAATTATATTAATATTGAATATTTTATTATAGCATTATTATTATTGATCCCGGTGGTCTTACAGTTATGTTCCGCAACCCTGGTTCCGAGGGTTGTAGGTTAAAACACGGCCAAAATCCATGGATTAGAATGGAGGGTTCTTAAGCCGTGGGTCTCGAGTTGAAATTTTAATTTCAGGCTTATAAAAGCTTGAAGCATAAATTAGAGTTTCTGAGCAAAATTAAGTCAGCCTTTCCCGTCCATGTAATACGTTTGTTGCGTCTTAAATGTCACTTTGATGCGATGAGCTAACCATTTGTGAGTGCCTTTATCTCTAGAGGAATAGGCCAGGTTAAATAAGCGTGGTTTAGTAACTTCCGCAATGGAACATCCTTTCCCCACTTGAGACTGTACGATTATAAGCATTATTATTATTATTATTATTATTATTATTATTATTATTATTATTATTATTATTATTATTTTACGGCCAGTTCTTTTTCATTACCTATAAATAAATAAAAAATATATGTGTGTGTGTCTTAGGACATAAGTATTTAACTCACTGGCTCTATCGAACCCGTAGGTTCATGGTCGCGTTAACATAAACTCGCCATTAATCCCTATCCTGAGCTATTTTTTTCCATTCTTCCCCAGTATAATCTACTTCCCTCAAATGTAATATTATTCACCCATCTCATTCTTGGTCTATCAACTGGGCGTTTTCCTTCTAGTTATCGTGCAAGAAACTTCCATGCAGATCTTTCAATCAGCATTCGTGCTATATGTCCTGCCCATCGCAGACATATCGTAGCGTATTTTTAAACTGGCGACACCAATGATCTTGGGGTAGACTGTATCTAATATAAATAAATACTAGACGTGTCCTGGGGGTAAATATAGCCATAAATGGAAAATTATGGTGAATGACCTGATAGGATATATAGGCCTATATATATCCTTTAACAAATACAAACATATAAATCACTCCTTATCGTTAGTACAAATGTTTTGGAAGAAAATACGTACACAATTAAAAACAAATTTAATTAACGAGTGGATAATATAAGAGTGAAATCACTACTCTAGCTTTAAACTTTCCAGTGTATTAAAATTCTAATTTAATTAGTTGGTAATAAATGTTTTAAAAAGTCAACCATATTTATAAAGCTAATATTATACCTACAGTACGACCAAAAAAATCGCCTCGTCGGGTTTCGAACCTAAATGTTGGATCCAGAGGCGAGCATGGTAGCAACAAGCGTGAAAGAAAACAATTAATATACATTTATTTTTTTTATTTACATATAGATATTTAAAAATGTTATGAAATTATTTTTTATTTGCAATTAGATTACATATACCTCGTTGTTTAAGGATTGCACGTATCTTTAATTAATATGTAAGATAATGAATACGATTAAGTTCCTTTATTGCAGAAATTAATGAGGAAAGAGAAAGTAAATCCTGCTGTTGGAGAAATTGGTTAATAACAAACTGATCCCCTTATATCTCAAAATAATTAAAACAAAACCGCTAATGAAGGGAATTTCAGTTGGATACACAGCAGGAAAAGGAGCACTTGTAAAATCCTCTTAGGAAAAAAGTTTCAGATGGGTTCAGATGCTCCAAACAAAAAGATAAAATAGGTGTACTGTTTTCTTGTGCTAGCGGACTGCTTTTCGTTTTTATAAAAAATAGGAATTTGTGTTAATATTATTTTATTAATTATTATGTGTAAAAATTATGATTTTAAGGATGTAGACTAACTCTAATTCACTGGTAGTATAGAACCAGGGGTTCAGCCGCGTGCATATAAGCTCTCGATACACCTCTATTAGAACAGGCCCAAAATACACTTAGACATCCTGGAAAAATAGTACTTCGTGGTATTCATAGATTATAGCAAAATCTTCGATTTCATCAACACATCGAAACTCGTCCGAAAACTCAGCCTCGTAATAGGCGGCACCTACACATTAACCATCATACTTTCAAACATCCTAAGGTATAATTACATCCAAATATCTGACGGTACGACCATATCCAATAACGTAAACGGAGTCCTACAAGGAGACCCAATAAGCCCGATATTGCTCAATATTATGACAGCTGACATCACAGAGATAATCAGAGATACTTCAGCATCACTTATACTATATGCGGATAACATGGCAATAGGTTCAGAAGAAAAATATCTCCAAGGGATCCTAAAGACACTTGCCTCATGGGCAGAAAGAAATGATCTACAAATAAATCACAGTAAAACTAAACAAATGACTTTTAGGAAAGGAAAGGAGGAAAACATGCATCAGGAAATACAATTACCCTTTACAATAAGCCTTTAGGAGTATTCCCGAAGTTTGAATATCTGGGAGTTGCTCTTCAGACAACATTTTCATCCTTAAAAAAATCATGTCACAGAGAGCAACTGCAGCAATAAAAGCCATAAATAACATTCGGCAACCCCAAGTCTCATTGGAAACTGCAATAACACTATTTGACAGCTATAGCACCAATTCCAATCTACGGGAGCAGCATTACCTGGGACACGCTCACAACCAGCGACCTGATAACAATTTAGAAAGTCAAGACCCGCTACCTGAAACGGATCCTGCAAAAAAAAAAATGCAATATTAAAACTAGGACTAGAATAGTTAATCATCAGTATTTTGCACATTGTGCGCTTTTCACTATTATTAATACATCCCTATTCTAAGCTAATGTTTCCCAATACTCTTCCGTATAATATACCTCCCTCAAATCATGGTTAATACTAATCTCCCACTTCTTCTGTGCCTACTTTTTGGGCGCATTCCCTAGTTTTTCTTACAAAGGGATTCAATGACCCTCTTTCATTCCCCATTCGTGCCACATGTCCTGCCGATCGCAGTCTACGTGTCTTAACTGTTCTTACTGTATCTGATTTCCCATAAAGATAATAAACATTGTTAAATTCACAGTTAAATAGTTTTCTCCATTCTCCTCTAAAATATCATTAATCAGTTGAACGAAAAGCACCATTTCATTAAGAGATAAATTTTGATCGTGTCAATCCGTTAGTTCGATTCTTGACCCATTCCTAATATTGCCTTTAACACTATTAATGTATTATTGTTATTATTATACAATTACCATTATTTACTAAATATAACGAAAAATTTTGCTCTGTATTTTAATTATAAATCAAATGGAAAAATAAAGCGACGAAAGTAAGAATATATTTAAGTTCCATAAAGTAATGTTATTGATAAAACTATTATATGGAAGATAAATATGGACGATGTCAAATGTTTATAAGTTTAGGGCATCCTATATATGTATATATGTACATATGCCCTACACTTATACGCAACTGAAAATAAAGTTTACGTGTTAGTAAAAACATATATTTACTCACAAATATAATATTAAAAGTAATTTCTCAGATCAAGTATCCTTCCTTTCCGCGTTTTCTTTTCGATTTTGTTTTTATTTAATAAATCCCACATCTGTGTAAACACTAGTTTTAAGGAAAACAATATGTAGGGCTGTAGAATTGACATATCATTCAGTATCTTAACACAATGAAATATATATATATATATATATATATATATATATATATATATATATAAATTATTGACACTATTGTAATCATAATTCTACGAAATTGATCTCGAGTTAGTACTTATATTAATACGGCTATAATCTCCCCCTCTACTTAACCGAACTTACTTCTCCAAGTTCTGGAGATGCAAAACTGAGTCCCTTATTATAAATCCAACGACTCCTGTCGGATTTGAACCCGGGAACATTAAAATCAGAGCAAGCATGGTGATCATTAGTCCACAACTATAAGCAAAACTACAAATAATTGCAAGGCGAACATCAGTCCCATAAGGAATGTGAATGGAAATTGGAGGAAGTTTCACAACGAAGAAGACAAGGACGGTGAGGAGGGCAGATCATGTGCTCGAGTGAGGAAAATACCATTAAGAAAGGTTGCACATAATATTTAAGAATGAAATAATCAGAAAAAAATTACTTCGTACCAAAGAAAGATGAACAGACAAGTGGTTGGCGAAAACTACATAATAATGAGCTGCAAGATCTGTTGGGAAACTAGATTTAATATCACTTAAATCTCGTAGACTGGTATGGGCAGGACATGTGACAAGAATGGAGAGTGAAAGAGGTACCGAAACGTTTTGTATGAAAACCAGAGGGAAAGTGTTCAGTGACTAAGCCAAGAATGAAGTGGGAGAAAAACATTAATCGTGATTTGTAGAGATGAATTATACAGGTAATGATTGGTAAACATTAGCTCAGGATAAATGGAGAACTTACCCTCGCGCGGTCACGAACCTTCGAATTCGATAGTGAATGAATTGATTAGTTAGTTAAAAAGTAACTTTCTCTAATCTCTAACGATTTCAACTAAAATAATTTTTCTTACAACTTTAAATAGTGGACTTACAGTATTAGAGCTTCTTAAAATTCTTGATTAGGAGCATGAATGGGGTTGGAAATAAATTTACTTTAATTTATTTTGTAATATACACAATACCTAGCGTTATTGTTAACATCAGCTGTGGACTTTATTCACGTAAATAAAGAGCTGAAGGAAAGTATTGTGTGAAGATGCTCATAGCTGCACTGTTTAATTACACTGAACGTACGACATAACGCAAAATTCCATGATCATTATTACAGAAATAATTCTGATCTACAGTTTTCAGGAAATAAACTAATATCCGCTTAAATATGAATATTGACCGGTAGTCCTTATCTCAACATATAATAAATTCAAATAGACGAAAAAAGGGGAATGCAGACAACGGTAATAAAAAAATAAAAGATATTCTATAGTTTGGATTACCTAGTTATTATTTTATTGATGTTTGCTTTATGATTTAATGAGATATGATAAGTGCTGCATATTATAAAGATTTTACAACTTACTAGAAACTAACATTAAAAGAATAATCCCATTTCATAATCCGTGAATTTCACGATCTAGGGTACCGGTTTCGAGAAAATAGAGATAATTTCAATTCCAGACCTACAATAAGGTTTTTCGCCTTTTATTGTGACAAATTTGTTCTTATTCAATATAATCCTTTATTGCTGTTAGAATATTAATGGTTGGTTATATAGCTTGTAAATAAATGCAACTTTAACTTAAAGTAATTAAATCTTAGCATCAAGATCACGATTGTAGAAGTCATTCCAATTTATCTTCTCTTATCGTAATCATAATAGGCCTATATAGTTTTTAATAATACCAAAACAGTATTGTAATTCATGTAATATAGAATATTGCCCTATAATATTTCTGGCAATATCAATATTGTGAGCAATTGAATGAACATGGGCAATCGTATATAACTCAAAGTGTACTTGTACGTGCTTGTGGAAGTCCTTGCGGCACCAAGAGGTCTAGGTTTTATTTTTCTGGACAATCGGCACGAGATGTCAGAGGGGTTGTCAGTTCTGCTTGACTGTCGTATTTACCTCCAGAACTTGTTAATGATATCCATTTCCGTTAGAAGCTGAGTCGATCTCAGAGCCATGATGCCACCAAAAAAAAAATTCAAGCCAATTCCTGAATCCATCGGAAAGAATTTAATACGAGCCGTCAATTAAATTTCTAGCCCTGTATTCATATTTGGTGCATTTAAATATATAGGGCTATGTGTTTCGTGGTACTCAAGGACATACCTGTTAAGGAAACAAAATGGACCATATCCATAATTGCATATTTACCTGGAATGTATTGTCAAGTATCCCAAACATAATGCTATATAAACTAATAAACCACACTTGCAAAACAATCTTCTCAATAATACAGTCATTAAATCGTATGAGAGACTGTTTACCATTTGCTCTAAGGAAAATATTAGTAGAAACACTTGCTTTGCCATATTTTGATTATTGTGATACTCATCTTACCTACGTAATACTGTTCTTAATTAAATATTTCAATGTGTTCAATTATTATGTACGTTTTATTTGTGGTATTCGCAAATTTGATCACTTTACACCATCCCCGGAACGAATGTCATGGATTTGCCTACAAGATTGTAGAACCGTCCATTCCCTATCTCTTCTCTATAAAATACTACACATATCATTACTAATTATTTATCAACCGCTTCGATAAATTCTCTGATACACACAAATTAGGCAAAAGATCTCATCAGTACACTGTCCTTTATAACCCTACTCATCACACTATCAGTCAAAATCATTTTATAGAACATGGAATTCTCTTCCACCGTATGTCAGAAATTGCCACATATCTTCCAAAAACAAACTGATATATTTTATTAACTAACTGAAAGAAAAATCTCAATAATAGCATCCCTTTAACAAATATTTCGTTTTTTCTTAATTTAATAAAAATATCAAGATTTATCAATATTTCTACAGGTCTACATATAAGCGATATATAAATTAATTACAGTTTATTAATTTACTTGTATTTTTTTTAATTATACTTTATTGGAGTTCTTCTTGCTTTGTGTATTTATTACTTTATTAGTTTTAATTTTAATTATCCTAAACTTTAATATATTATTAGATCTTACTTTTATTATTGTTCAGTTTAGACAGATAATTGTTTAGTATCTATTGTGGTTTTTGTGCTTGAATCTAACATATGTTTGTCCTGGCGAATGGAAGAGAAGGCAGGCCACATAACCTTAACTCCACCAAGATAAATAAAGAAATAGTTTTGTTAAATTTTGAAAATATTGACAAAACCCATTATTTTTTACTTAAGGGATCATATAGACTAGGAAATATGATCTCTTAGACACTAATTATGTCAAATTTATTTATTTTCCCTGTATTGTATATGAAGAAGTCATACTTTCAGTCTTCTTACTGAAAAGTGTTCTTTTGACATAGAAATGAATAAAGTATTTATCATAAGTAATGCTACGAGTGATTTCCAGTTTATCTAGAGAATTTGGAAAGCAAGAGTGGAAATCATTTTTTTACTCACAAATCATTATTTAAATATAGTTATTTTAAAATATTTATATATTTAATATAAAGGGTGTTTAAAAACAAATGATAAATGTTTCTTATGTTTCACTTGTTCATCACTGCAACCAGATCATATTATTTATTGCCAATGGATCGCCATATTGTCAGAATGCGCCCTAGTGGAGAAAAAATGAAATACATCAAACTGTATATTAATTAATTTCTGGTGTCCTATGATGTAAATATGTCAATTATATTTTTCTGGAGCGTTATTACCTGGAAAATAATAGGTTGAAGAAAGTGCAATCACTGGTTTCTTTTTTTGTTGGTACAATCAATTGCTACAAATAGTTTATATTATATCCCGCAAGCACTAATCTCTTTACATTCGTGCACTACCTACAATCTAGTAGCCGTATTTCTTAGACAGTCCGTCACTGCAAAATAATGCTCTGGCCTATTCAGAATGTTAAAATGGAGGAGCTTTCTTTAATATCATAAACTTATTTAATAAATTCCAGTTGAAACACGACTGTGATAGGTTGTAAAACAAAATTCATTGTTAGGGCATGAGTTAAATAGTCTCCATAATTGTTATAAGTTCATTTCATGATTGTGATTTATTATATATGACCATATATCTATGCCGGTCTACAGAAGGATAAAATGGTTATTAATAGCTGATTGATAAAGTCATTGAAGAAAATCTCTAAATTTCTCAAAATTTGTCTTACCTATATTATTTTGAGAAAAACCTAAAAAGAATAAAACTTAATTAGTAAATTGTTTTTGCAGTCGAACGGAGAATGAATAGCTAAATATATTTCTCTATATAAATTGATATTCGATTGGCTTTTCTGTCCCTCACACATAGCATAAAAGCACACAAATTAATTGGCATTTCCTTGTAACTCGTTACTTAGTAGACAAAGGGGACAGTGAAAAATGTGACTTCAGATTACAGCTCTAGAGATCTTATATATATATATATACACAAGACTCTAGACATACATGATAGTTCATATATATATATATATATATATATATTCAACTTCATTATCACACGTATACCCAGTTAAAGAGGGGAAAAATTCTTAACTCTATCATACGGAGAAATTTCTAAATTTTATACAAGATGCAACATTACACCGCTGATACAAATAGAAATTTAATATTTAATATTTTAAATACGAATGTTTTATCGATATCCCTGGTTTAGTGATGTGTAACCTATGAATATGGCACGCAGAAATAAGATAGCAATAATAATAGTAATAATTACAAATATATCAAACCATAATTCAGAGCATTTTAACATATGGTGCTGAAGTTTGGCAAATTCCTGCCAGGGAAATGAAAAAAAGAGGTTAAGTACAGAAATAGATGTTTTAAGAAGATCAGCTGGAAAATGTAGAATGGAAAGAATACGAAATAAAGAAATAAGGGAACTTATGGGTGTGCAAGAGGAGCTGTACATAATAGACATTATAGAAAATAAAATATTACAGTGTATGGCCACACCAAAAGAATGCCAGAGCAAAGATTGCCTAAAAATGTTATGGAATGGATCCCAATGGAAAAGAGGAAGAGAGGAAGACCGAAGAAAACTTGAATAGAAGGGGTACAAGCGGCTATGAATATCAGAGGATTGGACGAAGATCAATGGGTGAACAGAGAGAATGGCGTTTGGTTTCCGGAAGACGGCGGCAGCTGTCATGATATCGGATTAATAATAATAATAATAATAATAATAATAATAATAATAATAATAATAATAATATTATTGGTTCTTGGTCACAGCTTTTGCCATGAAATGGTCCATTTTCCCTTGAAGTTTATTACTCAAGTTCATGATCTTTATCGGATTGTATACCTATATCACCATACTAGCGCTTTCAGCATCAAAATTTAACTTGAGGACCTTATCATAAAAGCTCCGAAATTGTTTAGTTTTTTTAAGAGCGTAAGAAAAGTTGCATGACATCCATAACCCACTACTCGCCAAGTTGCAGTTTTATATTACACTCGGATAGTAAAACGGAATACCGTAGTAGATTAAAAACGTAGAACCGAACTTTAGAATATAGTTTCCACAGGATGCGCAGAAAGATGGTTAAAGTCGTAAAATTCTTGCGCAAGTAAAAAGTTGTAGAAAACATTCACTTCGGCGTCAGAATATCTTTTGTCATCTTGTTTTATTGAAATACGGTTTGAACTTTCTTACGATTCGAAAATATTTAGAAGGTGTTTCAGAAGTCACTGACAATATGCAGTTCATAATAAATAAAGAAGAATTAGCATTTTTATAAAATACATTTTTGACCGAAAATACATGGTTTGAACGCTATGAAATATCAGTGTATAAATCACTTATATTTCTCATATTATTGTCGTATAACTCGCTTATTATTTTAATGGAATATGAGTGTAGAAATGTTAATATTGGGAGATGTACAGCACGTGAAGATCGCAGGGGAGAATTAGAAACGTCACATAAACCGGAATTGAGATACATTTGTTTTAATATTTGAACAGTTTTTGTGTCCACAGATGTGGTCTCGGGGTAACGTCTCTGCCTCGTACGCCTTGGACCCAGATTTGATACTCAGTCGTGATGACAAGTTTTTTTTCCGAGTTTTTCATCACCTTTAAGACACATGTCAGGAAACTTTAAAGCCCAAACGGTTACCAAAACCATTTGCTCATCATAGTCATGATTATTGTATTCGCCATGTTTAATATGAATATGTGAGTGAATAGTTTGTTTCTTCTTAAATTTTCGTGTTGTCTTTGAAGATACCCTGAATTAAGCCGATCGCTAATAGGAAATATCCTTCACGTACTTGTGTGATCAGAAAATAACGCTTAATAATCAACGTTTAAACTTTCACAAGTTTTGTCACTGTAAAGCCCGGGTGACGTGGAGCGCATAAAAGTACCTACAAGGTGAGAGGTTATACTACGACGACGGAGAAGAAGAAGAAGAAGAAGAAGAAGAAGGTGGTGATGGTGATGAACAGTTATTTCTTAGCAAAACTTAAAACTATTGATATCACTGGAATATTCCATGTTTTTCCAATGTTTATTACTGCTATTTGAAACATTAAAAACATTTTCCACATTTAATAAGAGTAATTATATCTCGTCGTCAGCGTGAAATAAGAGCCATCTGTGTAAAATTTGTCGACTCTTTCGTGCCCAAATTTTAATTACGGCGCTAATGATCTGAGTTGTTAAATAGCGTCGTTGAATAAAATTACATATTAACGAATCAATACTTCTAAAATACATTGAATTAACGAATTCAAGTCATAAAATGCGATGAGGAGGACATGTGGCATAAATGAGAAATGTAAGAGAAATCACGAAAACTTTTTGAAGGAAAATAAATTCTATGAAGCGATAGCCTTAGGAAGCCATTGCCCTACCAGCCACCTGGTGACCTCACAATCACATGTTTAATCACAGAAGTGGACGATCATCCAGCCATTATAGGGTTGACATGTAGTCAGCATGCCGTGTCCGTCGAACGTTATAGCTAATTTTCTCAACCTAGATCCGCTACTCTCTGTAGCTATCCAAAAATCTCATAGTGCTTCTTGTAGGAAAACCAGAGGTAAAAGCTGAAATGGATAGGCCAAAAAAGTGAAGTGGGAGAACAACGTTAACCTGGTTTGAGGCAGGTGAATTATACATGTAATGATTGAAAATTGTTATGTCAGAATAGGGATATGTGGAGAGCCCATATTTAGAACCCCGGGGGTTGATAATGTAGTGAGTTAGTTATATTAACTACAAATTTATCATGTTTACTACTTTGTTTGTCTACTCTTTTATTGAGATATTAAATAAACTATACAAATATAGGCCTGTCTTACAGAATGTATTGCCATTTCTAAGACAATGAAGATTTAAATGCAACGTATTTTTTGCCTATTTTTCTGTTAACTTGGATAATATGGTAGCTCGTCGCCCTCCACTTGTGTCCTGAGTTCGCATCTCACTCTCTACATGTGGGGTTCGTGGACAAATCAAAGCCAGGCCAGATGTTTCTCTGCGATCCTCCCATTTTCCCCTCCAGAAGCTTCATTCCACTATTTGTCCAAACTTATGTCATCAATTTCGTTCTATCTCATTTCAACTGGTTCCGCAACAGCTTGGTAGGCGACTTCCTTGAATATCTCAGATCTTCAATAATAGGAACTTCATTTCATCCTTCACTTGTTATTATGACAGACAAAATAGAGTTTTTTTAAAGACAATTTATTAATATAATCTTAATTTTGACTTCTTATAAAATAACTATGAACGACTGTAAAAAATTTTGCTAACACAAACTACGTATTACAAATTATTGCGAAAATTTGAATCAAATTAGTTATTAATGCTATATAATTTAAATTATTCTAAATCGCTGAATTTATTTAATAACAGAGAAGTAACTATAATGATAAAAATAAAGGCACTTATAAATATATTTATTACATTTTATTGTAACTATAATTTAGGAGTATGCATAAGGGTGCAACGCCTCCTTTTAAAATTAATATTTATATTTCTGCTATATTATGCCGTTTTCTAATAAAATCTATAAACGCTACGTTATATGGACATTTTATACATACGAGGTGCCCAAAGCACAGAAGCACATGAGCCCACATGGAAGTAAATATCAGACAAATCGGTGAGACACCTCTTCTAAAATGTTCATATATACAATAGAAGCCAAGCCACAAATACGCTGGTTCACCATAAGGCCAATAGATGTAAAGAGCATATGCATACAGGCTAAAATCTGAAAATCGACGACGGTGTGTTTTCGGTCCGTATGGTTTTCGATATATATAATTTATTACCATAATAGTATGTAATTTTAATACTGTTAATTGTTTGAAAACACTGTAAATTGTGATTCTAATGGGCTTAGATGTTTAAGCGCCCTAGGATACCATAAACACGCACAAGAAATCATTCTGCCGTTGAAGAAAATTAATAATAATATGGTTACAAATTAATTATATATCGGAACATTCCTAGGCGGAATTAAAATACCTATAAACAGTAATTGCACACAGTAATAAGGTGCAGAAATAAATTAAACATAGTCCCTAGGTTCAACACTGAAAATGCATGCTATTGTGCATTACAAGGTCTCTTGTCATACCGACTTCTCTAAACAAAATTTAACTAAACATTTATAAAACGGAGTTTCTTCCAGTTACATGGAGCAAACCAATAGCTCTTATCTTGAGAGAGGAGAAAATAAAAGTATAGATGAATAATTATACTATATCGACAAAGTGTCGATATCAAGCTGCTATTTTAAATCCGAAGTGGTGATGGGGAGAAAAGTATAAGAATAAATGTCGTAATAAACATGTTAGTGACAAAGTAGTTGCAATGCTAACATGTAATCAATTTGGGAATTTACTGCTTAAGAAAAAGTATTGGACCGAAGAGAGACGAACGACAGGCGAATAGGAAAAGTGTGAAAGAGTGAGCTACATTATCTTTATCGGAAACCAGATGTAATAAGAACAATTAAGTCTCATGGTCTGCGATGGGTAGAACATGAGACATGATTGGTGTTTGTAACAGAGGATTGGAAACTTCTTGTAGGAAAACCAGGGGGATAGCGCCCAGTAGGAAAACCAAGAATGACGTTGGGGAATATGTTAACAACGATTTAAAGAAATAAAATTAACTTCATTGTACAAGGAATGATTGGAAAAATATTAGGTCAATATAATGTATTGTTATATGAGAAGCTTTAATGGTCCGGATAGGTAATGAACCTCTAAATTTTAAAATAGTTGCCCCCCGGTGAGTAAGGTTTAATCATAACATTCCTGAAAGCGTAAAAAAGTAAAATTATTTTTATAGGAGTTCCTGCGTTCTAATTTTATCTTACTAAATCTCTAAGGTACTTCCCTATTTGCCTTGGGGTTAGTTTCAAATGAATTAAAAACCGAAAAATTATCATAGAATTTCAGAGATACCTGTGTGCATTAATTTCTTCTGCCCTTTGGGTTGAATTTCATGATCAATTTTGTTATGCGGCGCTTTTCATTACTGTTGTTCCGAAACATTACACTTTGTTTTATTCCATGTATTAATTTAAAGATGTTTGATTCCATCCTCCATTTTTATTTAGGGAGGTATTATTATTATGATTATTATTGTTATTACAAATATTTTATTATTATATTATTATTAATATTATTATTACTATCATTATTATTATTATTGAACCAGATTATTTATTCTCAAGAGGATGTCATATGTTGGAATATCTAAGAGGTTCTTGTAGTGGAGAATGGATGAGAAAAGAATAAAGGAAGACCTATGATTGCGTGGAAAGTGAGAGATGGTATGAGAGAACTGGGACTTACAGATGAGGATGTTATGGCCCAGTACAAATGGAGTTCTAGTATCTCGGTAACTATAATATCTAAAAGCAATACACAGGATGTCTAACTCAAGCCGTTCATTTTCTGCTTAGGCAACCAGATAGCCATTGAGATAAGCGGGCAGAATTGAGTGGTTCGCAGGTGGAGACAAGGGTTGGTAAACTGTTACTTGAATTAAATGAATTCTCGTCACTATCTCACATGTTTAATCTCACATGTTTATATTAAACATGTGTTAACATGTTTATATTAAACATGTGTTAATGTTTATATTAAACATGTGTTGTCGATTTGGTTATTGTTACATTTTACGTTTATATTGATGTTATTGTTTCAACAAGCTCATTGAGCTTAAGAATTTCAATAATGAACAGTATTCTTTGTCTACCTTTAGATGTGTTATGGGGGATGTCGTCAACATTGCATGAACGGTCCTGCATAGAGTACTGTGGCGTGTTGAGTCGTCTCAACTAAGCAACTCCGCGAGGTAGAGAAGTCAAGTTACTAATAAATGCTTCAACAGTCTTGCCTTATATTGCATAATATAATTCACTCACTTTAATTCGCCACCGTAATATCATGAACTTCCGGATCAAGAGTGTCCGTTAGTAAATTTAATAATACGAATTGCTATTGTTATCAAGAAGTCAGAAATTTGAGATCGGAAAACGAGTTCTGGTTCAGTAAAAGTAATTTAAATGTGATTGGGCTAGGTCAGTTTGATTATTGGATTTAAAATAGGTATTTTTATATAAAATATAGCCATGGGAGGACATTTTCAGCATATTTTACAAATACGATTTTAGAACTTTTTAAGAAACACAATAATATAATGGCTGCGGGCGACAGCCTCATGTTCCATCACTGATATTAAAAAAACCGCATGAGTTGTAAAAATATAATAATAAGCACTTAATTCATAAGGAGAATCCAAAGACTTTCAACAACTGACCCAAAGGTTTGTGCGGTATCTATTAATGTTAATAATTTTAATTAATTGCCTCACTTTCAATAATTAAAATGCTCCTTATGAAACTAACATGCCATATCTATTATTCATCAAAGTTAAACAAGATAGGCTATTACGCATTTATAATAAGCTACTCAGTCCTGCGTTTAATGATTTTTGCCACATATATTTTTTTCTATTAAAAATTGCACTTAAATTTCCTCCTTTACAAAATGAAGGAATATATATAATTATATAAGCTGCTACGGCAGGCTGATACATAAAAATGCTAGTCCGGTATTATCACATTCCCGATATGTTAAATTAGTTACAATGTTTAATTGTAGTTGCACAGCATGTAAAATACACTTGGTCCTATCCCTTGACGTTTAAACACATTAACGTAACTGTGCAATACAGAAATCGTAATATTTTAATTTCCTGCAATATTTAATGACCATTTTAATATGGACATCACAGATCTTTTCGGGAAAAAAAAGTATAATTTAAAACACAATCACATAAAATTTTGCGTTAGTATGTGTTAAAGTATTAAATAATTCAATCTCAATAAAATGTATTTTTAGCAATAACTAAACATTCATTTCATTAATTCAATTTGTTAATACGTAATTGGTTTTTAATTGGTTTTTATTAATGTAAAATACTCTATTTCTACTATAATGAGGAGTAAACATTATATTCGTACATGAACTACATAGAAATATCAAAACCAATATAAACATGTAAAACTCTGTACTTGAATTATAATTTTTCAATACTATAATACACAAAATATTCATGGTTCTTTAATTTTAATTTCATCATCGATAGATAATTTAATTGGTTTGTATACTCTACACTTCAATATAATGAGAGAAACAATAATTACCGCATTACATGTATCGGTACTAGTTTTAATGTACAATGAATACAAGTATATTTGTCAATATTGAAATGAGAGATACTTTGACACGTATGGTACGTAAAATTATACATCAACAACATAAATGTCATGTTATACCGAAATGCAAATGTTAGGGGATTATAAAATACATTTATTTCATATACCTTTATTTTAGATATAGATCTGTTTATGGATTTATTCAAATTACATACATGCATCATAAATTTCACATGACGTTTCTGTTTAAAATACGGGATGCATATTTTAGTAGGAGTATTTTATATATAATTAAATTGATCTAATCGACAATCATCCATAACATTACACATAAAGTCGGATCTCTAGGCTTTTTCTCATTCTCGGTCTTCAATATTATTCTCTATCCTGTGTCATTTCCCAAATTCCTACACTTCTCGAGTGATTCTACTTGACATTATAAATTAGTTAATGGAAAGTGACAGACACCATTTGAGAAGATAGAATTAAAAATGTCTTACTTATGATTATTTTGCATACTGTATTAATGACATCATAATACATTAAGTATTATACATTATAACTATTGATTATGTAAATTTCACAATTAATGTATGTTAGGATTATAATACTATTGGAATTAATTACATTGTTTGAAAAAATTGGCTAATGGACGCGTAAAAACTATTTACACAGGGCATTGGCTATTGTAAGAAATAATTTAAACAGAGGAACATTGTAGTCCACGTTGTATTTTTAAATGCGATTCTAGAATATAACTTTGTCTCCAAAATATAAGGCAGTCCAAGAGTGGAGGACTGACAGTGTGCAAAATTCTATCACATTTTTAGATTGAACAGTTTTTAAGAGTTAAATTAATTTTTTTTAACGTATGAGACAAATTTACCTTTTCCATATACAATTGTCTAAACATATAATTATATAATAAATATTTGCATATTTTATGGTCAGAAATAAGTAACAAAATGTTTTTTAATGTTCTTTTGGTGCTATTTCTACATTGTTCATTCCAATACGTTATTACTTTTGCTTTCTAATACTTTTATGAACATAGTTAGACGCTTAGAATAAACATGAGGTAAATTAAATAAAGCTGTTGGCATGGAACATGGATATTTCTGGTTTTAAATATGTTATTTTCAAACATGAAACTCAGATAACATTTTTCAAATATAATTTTGTAAAATAGCGTATGGGAACAATGTTAACATTAAGACAATTACGATAATTCTGTTGGATGACCAATTTCTTTATTCTGTAACTATACATGAAACCGTCAGCATTTAATATAAATAATACAATAGTTAGATCATTCAGATAATTCTATTATATCAGTAGAAATTATTTATCTTAAATCGGATCTTAGGCTATAATAATAGATAGATTAAAAAGGCAGTATTTGAGATTGTATTATTTAAGTATTCACGTATTTTCTAGAATAACTTAAACGTGAATTAAAATATATTATTGAATAAGAAAAAAAATGTGAATTGTGTTCGAAGAATAATAATCAAATTAGTGAAAACATGTTAAATTATTATTGTTTCTAATGGAAGTAGTTAAATTATTATTGTTTCTAATGGAAGTACCTGCTGTGTAAGTAATTACGGAAGAAATTAAATGAAAACAAAATATTTTTCTTGTGTTCTGGATGCTGTGCAAGTGCGATATCCTATAAAAAGTAAATTGTAAAAATTTTACAAACGTTTACACCTTTTCACAATTTTATTCATTTAATTATTGTATTTGATGAAAAGACTTCGAAGTAGAAGAGAGACTAACGTTTTTGTTATCGCCTTTTAAATCACACGATGCCCCGCCATTTATTTCTAATAACCTACATTTAATAGTTCCCAAAAGCTTATTGGCACTGATGTATTTGAAATGTCAACTTTTCCAGTAAATTATGTATGCATTATTTCAATTTCCGTGGATGATTAAACTTTTTCATCATCATTCTTGTGCTTTAAGCAGAGAATTAATTTTTCTTAACCTAAAACGATATCTGGACTATATAAATAGGTTTCCTCTCACAAGTTATTCCCTTGAAAAAAAATAACAGATTTCCAAACGGAAAGTAGGCCTACTATAAACAAGAAGACTTACAGAAGACTTTCAAAGATAGAAGGAAATATAGAACATTTGAAATTTAAAGCTAAATATTTGTATTACGACAGAGGTATAATAAACTAATAAAAGTGTAATAGAACAATTTAAAAAAATATATAGGCCTATAGATGTATAATTAAAATAGAGGAGGCGATTAATTCGCTTTAAGCGTGCGGCTAACTGGATCAGTTTTATTTTCAATACTTGTGACTTCAGGGTTCTGTAAAAACAATAAACGTAAGTATGAAAATGAGACACTTACCGACCGTATAATTATTTAAATAACTTGTTATATAACACTGACCACTCTCAAGTAAGTCCTGTGTGTCCACGTATAGAACACGTTTAGATTCACCGCTTCGCTCGCACTTTCCACTGCGACACTTACAGTAGCAGGAAGATGACTGATCTAAGCAGAGTTAACCATGAACATACACTTCCCGCGCTTTCCTCCCCTACTAACACCAACCCGCGCGTGCGCATTCCAATCCGGAACTTCATCCCAATGATTCTAGGGAGAGCAATATAAAAAATTATCCCTCTACATTTTTTTCCTTTCATTCGTTCCGTCCACCTATTTTATCTCCTTTCTACGTTTATCTCTCGTGCTTTTCATGCTGCCTTCAGAATTCCGTAAAAAGTTTAGTCCTTAATAGTTATCGCAAGAATGTATTTCGCTAATGGCTTTCAAAATCTTCTTTTGATGATTTAATAACTTACTATCATAATATCAGTGGATGTCATTAAAGAACCGCTCACTCAATCTCTTGAGGACATCTGAGGACATACTTGAAGAATAAATTAATTATTTCAATTTTAAAAAACTTTGGAGAGAAACGAATGTCACCACATCTGTTGTTAAGAGGATTGAAAATCAAACACTTAAATGGTATGGCCATGCACAAAGAATGGAAAATGAAAGATGGCCAAAAAATATATACCAATGGTCACCCCCTGGAAGAAATAAACGTGACACACCAAGATGGAAATGGAAAACCTACGTCAGAACAATAATTGATGATAGGAATTTGGAAGAGGGAGATTGGAATGATAGAGATAAATAGAAACTGAAGACGGCAAACCTATAAGTGGGGGAAAGCCGAGGAAGAAGAAAAACTTAAATTAACATTGATAGTATCCCTAAAATTAGAAATGCATATTATAAATTGTATTGGTTTAATTTATTATATATTTTAATTAAAACAATATATTCTTCTTCTTCCTTTCAAGTATTAGGCCAAGGCCTGTTACGATCCTATAGAAAATTTTCCCTTATGGGAAATTCTCATATAAGACTTGAAAGCATAATAATAGTCCCTTCGATTGGTTGCTGGCGAAAGGAAGGCAAGACCAGTGATGGGGCTGCCATCTTATAGCCTCTGGTCAGGCTTTCTGGAGAAGAAAAGAAAATAAAGGAAAGAAGAAATGGAAGAAAGGAAGGACTCCCTAGTCCTCGGATGCCCTAATAGCACTTAATTTGTGTTGCATTATACAATATGCAGTAATAACTTTTATTTATTTTTATATGTTTTTATTTTCACTGCGGCCCGACACATTTAAATAAATAGGGCGGAAAATCAATGTTTCGCTAATTTAAGGATGGATAGCTAGATACTTTGTTTTTTATGCTTCTGTGCACTGGCCATTTTCCCAAATTGAGTATGGAGAAATGATACAATTAATTTGTGGCAGGAGAAAACGGGAGAAACCTCGATCTAGCTCCATTTCCTCCACCATGAAACGCATATGGAGGGACCGAGACTCGTACTTGAGATCTCAACGGTGAGTGGCGAGCGCCTAATCGCTTGCGCCACCTTGAAAATATAATTTTTCATAAATTTATTGTATAACATCTAATGACCCTCTTCACCTGATTGGGCCAATGGATGTGTTACATAGTGCGGATTTCTTATTTTTGTGAATTCTGTCCATATATTTCAAGAAATTTCGTCTCACATTTTCTACTATCGAGATTTTGTTGTTCATGGTTAAATCATTCTTATATTTGTAGCGGCTTCGATGATATTTAGTATATTTGTTTTGTGTAGTAGACTTTAACATCTCTTTTCAAAGTTTATTTAGCAAGAAAACACATTTTCTCTTCAGGAATATGGGAATCTGCCAACAATAAAATGACCAGTTTCTTGCGTAGCCATACGATCCCCAAGATCTGCAGAAAATGTGGGCGTTAGGACCACGTCGGAGTGAATCCCTCTGAAGATCTTGTGGGACAAATGCCAAGAGGACTTAAAGAGATCTCAGACTGCTACTTACTCAGGCTTTCAAAACTGTGTCAGGTTCTCTGATACTTTGCACCACCTCATTCAATGTAAAGATTTGACATATAGGGATTCCATTTTTTCTGTGCAGTAATTTTGTTTTAGGCAATGAGTAGTAATAATAATAATATAATTATGTTCCGTATTTGAATGTAAATGTTTTTCTAATACGTAGAACAAAGTTAGATAGGCCTCATTTTGTGAGAGTTTATTTCGTGAAAAACAAATTAATTTGGTAGTAATAATAATAATAATTTGGTTTTAAAATTTCACATGTAATGTCATTTACACAAACATACCTTATGTTTATCCTACTCTTTGAAAGTGTATGCATTAAATATTTTTACATTTTCTCTACACAAAAAAAAATCTCCTGCATATTTGAATACTTTTCAGATCAGAATAAAAACCCATAATTTCTCGAAAAATAAAAATAAAATATTTTTTTCATATTTCAACATGTGGCACGAATGAGGAATTAAAGAGGAACAAGGAAGCTTTTTGTAGGAAAACCAGATTTAAAACGCCCAATTGGTAGACCAAGAATGAGGTGGAAGAATAATATGAAATACTTCTTTTTTCAAAATAATTCAACGAGTTTGCTACTTGATTTGTGGTGATTCAGTTTCACGTGTCGGGAAAGTATAAAAATATTATACATAGGTCTCTTTGTTTTTGTGATGTAATATACTGATTGTAAATTAAGAATTTTTGTTTATACTATCAGCCGGGTAAAATCTGATGTTTATCTGCAATTGGAGTATTCAAATATTCATTTTTTTTTTGGTAAGTTGTTACTCTACAAATGCCGGAATAGGGTGAAGGGTGTCGCTCGTGTAGCGAAAGGAAAAGTACAAGATCAGGATTAGAGAGGACAGTGCGCAAAATAGGAATAGTTGAACACTATACAGGAAAAGACACCGATCCCATTCCAGCTTTTGATAGACTCATACGATTTAAATCATGTTATTGTCTTAATATTTTGGAATTATTTTTCGATGTTTAGTAAATATTTTTCTAATTTGTATGACAAAACACAATTGAATATTTTTAGACCTTAAAAATCCGAGCAGTAATAATAATAATAATAATAATAATAATAATAATAATAATAATAATAATAATAATAATAATAATAATAAATGTTCTAAAACAAAAAAAATATAATAAGGTATACAAATACGTACCATGAAGAAACTTGGTAATTAAAATTAAGAAAAATAACTAAACATTCTGCAGAAATGGATTTTTGGAGGCATTCGGCTGTTATCTCAAGAAGTGGCAAAATAATAAATAACCCACCCAATTAAACAAAAAATGAATTTTGAAACTTAAATTCTGGATTTCATAAAAAGAAACAAAATGACATGATCATTTAAGAAACATGACAAGACAAATTCCCAACAAGCATAATACTAAAATGGGTGCTACCTAAAAAAAAAAGAGGCCAATTAAAAAGTAATATGAATTTATGGTGTTTTAAGCAGCATTAGGGGATATAATTATAGTAATAATAGCAATAATAATAATAATAATAATAATAATAATAATAATAGTAATAATAATAATTTTTTATTTATATACAGACTTTTAATGTTTACACATCTTTCTGTGCCTAAAGTTTTATTTTCCTTCTCCACTCGTCTCTCTCTCCATCCAATCCATGTCCTCCAGTCCTCTTGTTCTCATGCCAGTTCTTATTTCCTGCATCCACGAGTTTCGAGGTCTTCCTCTTAAAACCGGATATTTATCCCCATATAATAATAATAAGGGTTTTTGTTTTGTTTATTTAATATTTAAATATAATTATATTTATTTATATGAAGAATGGACATAAGATTGATTTATAGAATTCAATTTTTTTATAAGTATATAAAAAATTCAAACTGGTCAATATAAACTGTTAATACAGTTAGATGTTTTTATAACTGATGCAGTATGTAAAATACTTCAAATATTCAAATTGATAATTTTTATAAAGAAATAAATGGAATTGGACGAATAGGATAGAAGTCAGCTTGAAAGTATTCCTTCCTTTTCTGTTGTACCAATCAGAACCTAGAGGTTATTACATAATAAAAAGATGGCTACAATACTTGAAGATGGTCAGCCATGCTAAACAACTGCTCCTCAAGGAATGAGAAAATAGTGGATTATTTTCTTGATATTGGTTAAAAGAATAGTGTTAAAGTTATGAAGATCATATAGTGATATAAAATTCATCCATCTTGAATACAAACAGTTCATAAGTGGAAATAAAATATAATACTTGAAGGATTGACCGTTAGAATTCGTCATCCATTATATACATTAAATGGTAATCTTCTATAAGTGAAAAGTATTAACCTAAGCCGGAGTCTTTTGAATTATTAATCTACAAGATTCATCTAACCTGAAGTGAGAGTTTTTAATAAAATAACTTGTAAGTTCAACTGTTAATAAAGTGTCGTTATTTGTGTAAGAAACTTTTCCTCATTCCCCTGACGAGAGTTATTAGTGCCGTGGCAGAATTAAAGTGATTCAAATTATATCACAAACATACAACTTGGGACATCACACCTTTAAATGGCGCATCAACGAGGGACCGAACGGGAATCGAACCAGGGACCTGTAAACCTGAATCGAACCAAGGACCACGAGAAGGAGGAAAGTAATAAAAATCTTCAAAAGTGAGTACAGTTAAAAGTGAACTAGTGAAAAAGTGTATAATAATAATTAATGCTTTTGAGAAATAAGAAAATATTAAAATACCCAACAATGGCCAATAATGAAAATATAACTTGTAAAACTGTTAATATTGAACGTAAACAAATTAGTGAAGGCCAAGAAAATTTAATTTTGTGTAACAATGAAAATAATCAAATTAATGATACACCTTCTTGGGTAGCATTATTAATAAATAACATTTCTGATACTAATAATAAACTACAAAAAAATAGTGCAGGATTAAAATAAATTAGGAATGACAATTCAAACCTTATTTCAAATCTCAGTAAAGATATAAAGAAATAAATTAAAGAAAATAACTTGAAACTAGATCAAAAGTTAGAAAGCATTAGGTTAGAATGCAAACAAAATAATTCTAAACTGGAACAGAGAATAGTAATAGCTAAAGATTGTGAAAATAAAATAGATATTTGTAAAAATGAGATAGAAAAATGTAATGAAAAAGTTTGATGACACACATAATCAAATAGAAATATCATTGATCGAGGTAAGGCAAAGTTGCTAAGATAAAATCGAAGAATTAGGAACTAAAGTCGAAGATAGACTAAAAATTTCCGAAGAAAGTGTTATCTTAGGTAATGAAGAACTTAAATCAAAGATAAATGAAGTAATTATTATTAAAGAACAAGTTGAAGGATGGATAAATAAGATTGTTGAACTTGAAAGCAAATATGTGTCAAAAACTAGTGAGAATTCAAATAGTGAAAAGGAGATTGAGGTTATGTCAGGACATTCTAGTAATATTAATAATGATCCTACTTCTAGTAGTAGTAACAATGTATGTAAAATTCCTGCTAATCTTTTAGGGGAAATTAACTTACCCAATTTTGGTGATACTGTAGGCCAAAGCCCTACTGATTTCATAAGGGAAATTGAAGAATACTTCGAAATCAAAGGAATAGAAGACAAGTTTAAAATGTTCTTCATAAGAAAAAGTTTAAAAGACAATGCAGAGTCTTGGTTTAAGATAGCTTGCCATGATTCAATGACTTATCAAACATTTAAAAATGCTGTCTTAGGTTACTACTGGGGACCAGAAAGGCAAAACAAACTTAGGTTAGACCTAACTAGTGGAAAATTCTCCAACAATGGTAAACAAGGTTATCTTAATTATTTCTTGGAGAAGGCAAAAATGGCATCATTGTTACAGCCTCCAATAGATGAGAAAACTTTAATTTCTATGTTATCGCATCACTTCCCAGATGAGATTAGATATCATTTGATAGTAGCCAGACCACAAAATGTGTCTGAAATGTTAGAGTTGTTAGCACTACTAGAGAATAAAAGAGAAGTAGATAAATGCAGTAGAAGAAATTTATTTGGGGAAGGGGCAGAGCCCTATAATAAGAAAGGTAATTTTGTAACTAAAAGAAATGATGAATATCATAATGTGAATGGCGAAAGAAATTTCAAACAGGGCAACAATAACAATAATAATAGATTTGTTCAAAATAGAAACAGCAAAATAAAAATAGGTTGACAAATAATTATAGTAACAATAACCAGAATGGATGGTTAAAACGTAATGAAAATAGAAATGAAAGACAAATTAATTATATGGATGTTAATAGAGTAGGAGATAATGGAAATAGGTATTGGACTTCTCCCTGTAGAGGTAAAAGAAGAAGGAATACCTATGGTAATGAATATAAAGGGTATTTCCAACGACAACAAAATTGTCAAATTAATTAGAATAATGATAGGACGGAGCAAAATAGAATAGACTCTGTAACTATTCACAGCCAAAGTCAAGACATACCTAATAATGAAAATGACCACGAAGTAAATCACAGGATACCTCATGCTTTAAACGCAAAGAAGGTACATTAAAGACTCCGCAATGTACCTCAATCGTTATGAACTTAGGGGTCCAAAATAGGTGCTTTGATAGATTTCAAAATTTAGAAATTGTACCAGCAAATATGAGAGGAGATAGTAAGTTATGTACCTCAAGACAGCGAGATAACATAATATTGAATAATCATATGAACGTTTCTAAGAATCAGGATACTATGCCTGTTACTAATAAAGAATTAAATGTCATAGGACGACCACCCAAAATTAAAGTAAATATTTTTAACAATGATGTTAGTTGCATAGCGGATAGTGGCTGCTCAAACACAACAATAGATCAGAAATTTTATAATATCTTAGTCAACAAAGGGAATAAGATAATGACTGTAAGAATATGTGGAGTGTATTCTACTCGCGATAGGCAAGAAGAAACTGCCAATTAAGCTTCAGTGCCTTCTAGATTTACACATCGGAGGATATTACTTCAGTGCAATATGTTTAATTTCTCCATATTTTGTCTTGTGATATGTTAATAGGCTGCGACCTGTTGGAGCAATATAATGCCATAATAAATTTTGAGTGTAAGAATATTTTCCTTGTATAATGAAGATAATGTGAGAGTCGTCATCCCATTCGATAATGAATATGAGGAGAATAAGAATTTAAGTAAAAAGGAGAGTGACATTGCTGAAGAACACATTTTTATAGAGAATATTGTTGTTCATGAGGAAAGTGAATTGGTAAATGGCCGTGGATGCCAAATGCAAGATAATATTGCAGTTAATTGTACTTCCGACAAAAATGTCGAGGGTGAAGAAAGTCTTAATAATGAAAATGGTTGTGCTGACGATAATGTCGCATGTAAATGTTGTGATTTAGAATGTGTCTCTTGCACTACTGAGTATGACGAAATCCCTCTATTATATTGTGTGAGTGACGAACTTAAAAAGACATCTGTGAAATGATAAAGGAAAAAGTTAAAGACACTCATGGCATAAACAATGAACAGAAAGGCATGTTGTATGACATCTTAATGAAAAATAAAAGTTATTTTGCTTCGAAGCCAGGATTGTGCAACTGTTTTAAATATTCTTTTAAAGTGATGGAACATCCACCTATAAATATTAAGCGTAGACCCATCCCTATTGCCATCAGAGAGCAGGCAGATCAAATGATAGATGACATGTTAATGCAAGGAATAATACATAAATCTGATTCTCCTTACGCCAACCATATTTGCTGGGCGTTAAAACCTAATGGCAAAATTCGCCTGTGTTTAGATAGTCGTAGGACTAATTATTTTACTGTCCGGGATAATTATAGGCCCGAGACTATTGAAGCATCTATAGCAAATATGAAAACTGGTAGATCTATTAGTTTTGTTGATTTAACTCATTTTGGCAGATAGAACTAGACCCCAAAGTTCGGCCCTATACAGCTTTTATACGTAATGGAAAAGTATATGAATTTATGTTTATAAAAACAAAGTTATTGTTCATAGTGACCACATTTCACTAAGTTTTATAAGTAAATGTAGATTATCCAATAATGAACTGAGTAGGATGATCATGGAAATAATTTCCTATGATATTGAAATAAAACACATAGAAGGAGAGCAGAATGTGTTTGCTGACCTCCTTTCTAGATTGAAAATTGTTGGGAAAATACCTGAAACTGTACATACTCCTAAACACGAAGTTGTAATGTTTAATGTAAAACTGTATAGAGACAATGAATTTTCATTGTTGATGAAAAACATTGTTGAGCATCAAAAATCTGATATAGAGTTACAACGATTGAAGTATAGTGCGAGAGATATAAATAATGATGACAAAAATGAAATTGATTGTGATAAGAAAATCGGTATAAAGGATGATATTCTTTACAAACTACATGGGAGAAATGTAAAAAAATGGAAAGTTATAATACCTAATAATATGGAAGTTCCACTATTTAGAACCTTTCATGTTGGCTTAAATCATGCAGGTTGTGAAAAATTAGCTCTCAACATAAGTGATTTTTTTATGTTAAACATTTGGATAAAAAGTTGAGAAAGTTTACATCTTCATGCATAACTTGTCAAAAAGCCAAATGTATGAACGTGAAATATGATACAGTTCCACAAAACATATTAAGGAACAAGATAAATAGCTTAATAGTAAAGGATACTCATGGAGAAATGTCTACTACACAATTTGGTTACAAGCATATTCTTGTATTATCTGATGTATTCTCAAAATTTATAAAAATATATCCATTAAGAAATGTAAATAACAGAGCTTGCCTAGGTAAAATTGTGAGAGATTTACCTAATAATGGACCTATTGATGCACTACTTAGCGATAATGCTTCAGTGTTCTCAAGTCCTAAGTTTAAAGACAAATTTACTGCGATGGGAATTAAATTGTACCATTGTAGTAAATATCGCCCAAAGAGTAATCCCTGTGAGAGAGTTAATAGGGAAATTACTACAAGTTTAAGAATTTTGACCCATCATAAACATTCAGACTGGTTTAAACATATCAGTATCATAGAGAATGTTATGAATCATTCAATTAATGTCAATACTGGGGAAGCACTCATATTCCTAATGACAGGTAAACAACCTGACACAGACCAATATTTTATTTAAATTATTAGAACTATTATTAATGTTAATGCCTTTGTATATATGTATTACTTTTTTTTGAGGTTAATTGCTAATTTACCGTTACCTATTATTGATAAAAATAAATCCCGGAGACATCCGAGGAAATATGTAAAGGAGTTATTGAAAGGTTAGAATGTCGCGCAGAAAAGCGCAACAATAAGGTTACAAGACATAAAAGGAAGTGGAATCCCAAAATTGGAGACAAAGTTCTCATAAGGGATATTTCACTATCCAATGCTTTAAAGAAACAGTATCATAGGATGAACCTATTGTATAAAGGTCCCTGTGAAATATTTTAAAATTTTAATGATACTACATATGAGCTGATAGAAAAATACACTAGAAAAGAAATCGGAAAATATTCCAAAGAACTTTTGAAACCGTTTCAGACTCCTATTAATTAGTCGTAGCTGGTGATTTCAATTCAAAGTGTATTTAAAATATTGTATGTAATTTTGTAAAATTAATACTTTCATTTCATTATGTAACATGTATTTATTATAATTGTGATGTATTACATTGTATTGATTCTAATACAGATGAATCTTGTATAGAAAGAAACTTGATATTTGGGGAAAGTGATTTATTTTAATTTAGCCTCACACTTAGTTGTAGCTAAGATTAAAATAAATCAAGGGCAATTTAAAACCGGATATTTATCCCCATATAATAATAATAAGGGTTTTTGTTTTGTTTATTTAATATTTAAATATAATTATATTTATTTATATGAAGAATGGACATAAGATTGATTTATAGAATTCAACTTTTTATAAGTATATAAAAAATTCAAACTGGTCAATATAAACTGTTAATATAGTTAGATGTTTTTATAACTGATGCAGTATGTAAAATACTTCAAATATTCAAATTGATAATTTTTATAAAGAAATAAATGGGATTGGACGAATAGGATAGAAGTCAGCTTGAAAGTACTCCTTCCTTTTCTGTTGGATCAATCAGAACCTAGAGGTTATTACATAATAAAAAGATGGCTACAATACTTGAAGATGGTCAGCCATGCTAAGCAACTGCTCCTCAAGGAATGAGAAAATAGTGGATTATTTTCTTGATATTGGTTAAAAGAATAGTGTTAAAGTTTTGAAGATCATATAGTGATATAAAATTCATCCATCTTGAATACAAACAGTTCATAAGTGGAAATAAAATATAATACTTGAAGGATTGACCGTTAGAATTCGTCATCCATTATATACATTAAATGGTAATCTTCTATAAGTGAAAAGTATTAACCAAAGCCGGAGTCTTTTGAATTATTAATCTACAAGATTCATCTAACCTGAAGTGAGAGTTTTTAATAAAATAACTTGTAAGTTCAACTGTTAATAAAGTGTCGTTATTTGTGTAAGAAACTTTTCCTCATTCCCCTGATGAGAGTTATTAGTGCCATGGCAGAATTAAAGTGATTCAAATTATATCACAAATATACAACTTGGGACATCACACCAAGCAACCCACCTTTAGTCTTCTCCTCCCTCCACGTAAACACCATTCCAATGTTTTCCAGCGTAATCTTTCTTCTTGGATTCGTCGTACGTGCCCATACCAATTTAATTGCTTATACCGTATATAATAATAATAGGCCTAATAATAATAATAAATTAAATCTCCATATAGGTTTACTAAAAGCCATAATCTCCGTCTTACATATTTCTAGTGAATCTAAAATATAAATTATATTAAGACGAAACATTTCTCACAGGAAACTTAGAGACTTGACGTTCGTGTTTCAGATTGGTGTAGGATATGGTATGTAGGGCCTCGGGATTTTGGAATGATCTATCTGATCAATGTATATTCTTAATTTTCCTTAATCGCCGAGGTTCATGCTGAGTTCAAGTTTGGTATTGCTGGAGAATATCTCTTCCTAATCCTATTTTAAAAAATCATTAAAATTAAAATAGTAAATATCAATAGAAAACACATGTGAAACACAAACACTTTAAATAGTCTACTGAATACAACCATAATAATATTTTAAAAGCGAAATGATCTTACATGATAAAGCATTCATGACGATATTTTAATTTATGATAGAGCAATTCCACATGTGACTAACTGACATTTACAATACACTTTTGCAGCAAAATGGTTGCATAAATATTACAATTGATTGAAATTAGGGGTGTTATCTACGTGATATGAAAGAGGGAAAGTGTATGATTACGAATGTACATAAATGTACAACTTCTCAAGAAAAACAATGCTATTTATTATCTATCAAAGTATGTGTGACTGATTGACATAAATGTCAACTTATCATGCAGCTTGACATGTTCATCTGTATCATTCTCAGAAGTGTGATTCCTAATTCAATTTTCCTAAATACCGTTTGGAGGACACATTTCAAGTTACATTCTCAAAAAAACAAAACAAAAATCAATTAAGACCGGAGTTATAACCTAATATGTGATATGTGACTTACTGACTACATTCTGTGACTGACTGACATATCTGAATTTTATGAAGAATTTAATATTGTGGATCTGCAAATATTATACAAATATTACAAAATAATATAAAATTATAATAGATAAAAAGCGATAATACGGAGGTAAATAAGGTACTACACATATTTTATCATGTATAGGAAATGTATAATTTGATATGCTGTAAAAAGATTAAATAAATAGTGTAATTTATTTAACTTAGTTACCTCGTACCATTTTATATTTCACAAAATAAAAAAAAAACTTCTTAATAACAAAGGGCCTTCTCTATAGTTAAATATGCCTAATATGCATATAATTTTATTACATCCATATTAACTGATTATAATTTATCTGATGCCATATTTAATTTTTCTGATACTGTTATTAGATTGAACTATAGAAATAAATAAAAAAATACCGCTATGGAATTTGCAGTGTTCGTTCCAGAACACTAAAATTAACTTTCACACGTCTCAACTTTAAAGACAAAAAAAAAATAACGAAAAAGTACAGTATACAAATTATTAAAATGTTCATTTAAATGTGGAAAATTCTGTTATAATTCTTTCAAAACAACTGATTACAAATTATATTGCTGATATGTGTTCTGTTTTTAATCTAGACAATTGAAAGAAATCTCTTAACAATGCGCGAAATCTTACTTTATGACTGACGTGTTGTTCCCAGCTGGTGCACATGTTACAGCGTTGTCATAAGTACGGTACGTATTTTCACTCTGTTGGTTTACATTAATGCTACACCCAACAATAATTTTCTTTTATACGACCGGTTACACATACGTAATCACATATACGCAATGCCAATTGTACTTTTTTATACAAGTAACTTCATATGATTTAAAACTCTTGTTGCAATCAGCATGCATGACTCTGTTTCACAAAGTGAAATGCTAGCACAATAATGGAACTGTGGCTTCATATCGCTGTGGATCCCCGATACGACACACATGGCATGTCAAATGTCAAACTAATGAGAGAACGTTTAAGTTCAAGAACTCCCACACGCACATTTAACACGTAAGATCTGCGCATTTGATTTTTAATCCCAGTACACAATATTCTAGTGATATATTGAAGAATCGTAGCCGCTAATAAAAATATAATTTTCTTTCACACGCGAAACTTGTGCATTTTTCGCACTGGTTGTTCATTTGAAATGTGTGCATATTCTATAACATATGACTTCAACACTTTCACATGGTGAACTCCATGAGTTGCCGGAATAGCTGCAAGATGTTGAATTCGCTTTTCTAAAAATCTGTGTAGCAAGCAACTGAGTGCACTGAGCGTAGTAGCAATATAAATAAAAAAAGTCAGTCACAGGATTCTAGCAGGAAACGTAATTACTTTACAAGACAATGTCGTTAATACTTTTTTGTTAGTTATGCACCGATAACGTAGAATCCCAGAGGAAATTTGAATCCATAAATTATTGTATTGTATATAATAATTTTTGTATGTTTGATGTGACTGATTTTAGCTTACCCTTAATAATTATAGGGCGCGTTTTAATTATGTAGAATATTATAATACAATAATTAGTATTACATTTACGATCAGAGGAAGGACCAAAATATGGTATAACAAAAGAGTCAGTGAAACAAAACAAATTTATACAGGGAAATCGTTAAAACAAAAATTTCGTTTAATTTTGCATGTGTTTTCAGATTTCGGAATATGTCATGTTCTACTATTAATTTTAGAATCAAAATAATCCGTATTTAAAAAATTAACTTCTAAAATCAGAAAATTTCATCTGTAAAAAAAGTATATCTCATCGAAAAAAATACTCATGCGCCAATTTCAAAATTTTCACATCATTATGACATTTTCATGGAATTACTCCACATTTAAATCCTTCTGCTGACTGCCTTTTAGCTCCAATTGTCACATAAGAAGGGCCAGTAATTATTTTATGAAACAGCTGAGCCGAAGAGTCTACCAGATTTCCTAAACCATGTTTATGTTAATACACAGCGGAGTCCAGTAAGCAACTGACTGCGTCATGCGTATTAGCAATATAAATGAGGGGACAAGAAGACAGTCAGTCACGGGACTCCAGCGGGAAAATAATGACTTTACAAGAAAATGTCAATACGTTTTGTTAGTTGTGTACCGATAACGTACAATCCAAGACGAAATTTTAATCCATCAATTATGTTGTGTACAGTAATTTTTATCCTTTTTCTGTGAGTGACTGACCATAACTTACAGTTAACTATAGGACACATTTAAGGTATATAGAATATTATAATGCAGTTAATATTGTTTCATTTATGACCAAGGCGGACCAAATTATAGCTTAAAAATATTTTGTGAAATAAAACGAATTCATACAACCAAATCATTAAACAAGTAATTGGTAAAATTTTGCGTATTTTTTCAGGTTTGGAATATGACAAGTTCTACAGCTATTATTAGATTAAAATAATGCACATTTGAAACACTTCCTTATAGAATTATAAAATTTGATATTTACATATATATATATATATATATATGTTACATCAGCAAAATTATTCCTGCGTAAGTTTCAAAATTTTCACCTCGGTATGACATTTTCATGGAATCGCTCGATACTAACGAAAAATTAATAGACAAATTAGCAAAGTGGGATGATGCCTTAAAAAATTGAGTAAAAATCAAGTGAATATTCTGTAGTAATAAAAGTAAGAAAAGAAAAATCAACTGAAGCAAAAATAAATTTAGAACACTATCTTAAAAAAGCCGAGTAGTTAGTTTATTTAGAAAGTTACATTTATGACGTATGGAACATTAAAAAAAATTAACAGACGATACAAGATAGTGCCAAATGCTACCAATGTAAAAACCTGTTGTGTAATCAGGATATACCATCAAATTGTAAAAACAATCCATATGAAATATTTTAAACATCCATCCATAGGTGTGGTAGCTTCCCGTTGCTTTCCACACCGGTGAAGAACGATGATAATGATAAGGGTAATGCTGATGACCGGATTATTTTCGGGGACCGTTGGGCCCTAAGCTTCCTAACATTTGTCTTACGGGTGAGGTAAAACCTCGAAGAAACCTCATCCAGGATCCTGTCCCGACCGGGAATCGAACCAGGGCCCGCTGTGTGACAAGACAGCACGCTACCTCGAGACACAGCGATGGACATTTTAAAAATATATTCATTTATGTTCACCGCAGTGGTCTGAGGGTAGCGTCGCTGCCTGATACGCAGCGGGCCTGGATTCGATCCGGTGAAGTATTGTTTTCGGGGTTTTTACTTGCCTGTGAGAGAAATGTTAGGAAACGTTAAGGTACCAAACGGTCCCGTCGAATATCTGACCAGCATTAATTTTATCATATTAGCCCATGTTTAGTATTAATATGTGTGTTGTAGTGTGTGTGTTGTCTCGGAAGCGGCCCTTACATTGAGCTGATCAATCGTTCGGGGAGACCTTCCATGTCCTTGTGTGGTCAAGAAAGTATATATATATATATGATCCAAAGTTAAAATTCTTTTCCCGACAGTTCATGTCACTGTAAAGTTCCCTTGACATGTGGCACATAAAATTACCTGTTACGCTAGAGGGTAAACTGCGTTAATGAATGAAAATAGTTATGCAATAGAAACATGTGCAGTAACAAATAATTATTTATGTAGCATTCATTGAAAAGCGGTGGATTTCTAAGAAGCATGACTTGAAATAGTATAACCATAGCAAGGGATCCTGACGAATGGAATTTGTAACGGGGGCATAGATGCGAGTATTGCACTCACCAGATAACTGCCTGGCCAGTAGAAATAAGACCACGTGCCATTGCCAACACGCCCCTAGTGAAAATACAGTCACTGGTAAACTTTTTAAAATCACAGATTAATTTACTAAATAATATACGCTCTTGTTTATCCGCGGACAAGGTACATTCACTATATATATATATATATATATATATATATATATATATGTACGCGGTATCTTTTATAAACGATGGCGATATGTTAGAGTTTTAAATAAGCACTCAATTTCACATTTAATATACATTTTTAACAGTCTTCGAATTCTACATCCGACCTGTCACCTCCATGTTCCATTTGATAAATTTCATCACCACTCTCCTCATCATTACTTTTATTCTTCTCAATTATTTTCCCCACGATTCCATCTGACTCCCAGTACTCGCGTTCGCTGTCTTTATTGAATACCTATGTTATCCCATTAATTTTACTAATATGATCAAAGTTTACCGACACAGCTTTTCAGTATATATATATATATATATATATATATATATATATATATATATATACATACATACATACATACATACATACACCAATGCCACCAGGTTGTCTTTATCACATTTCTGGGCAAGGCGGAATTATAATGCACTTCTTAACCCATTCGCCTCAGAAGACGAGGTACACTCGCTTAACTCTGCTGTTATATATTTTGCAATATTTTGTTAACATTTATGAATTAGTAGAGGAGAGGAATGTGTTTTTGTCTTCACCCTTATTGTGGTCTCAAGTACCGTTATATTTTGTTCGTTTTGAATGTCTGAAAGTAGACAATATAATTTACAGTAACTTAAATCCGGTTTCTGGGGAATTGTATTGATCATTTAAACCTGAATCAAATGGGTTAATTTGGGGCGCCTGCAAGGCGGAGTTACGTTAGCCCGAAGATATGATAGGTAACGAATGATAATGTAGCACCAGGAGAGTCCTTAAATCTAAACTTAACCTAAATCCAGACCAAGAGCGACCATAGAAATAATTTCCTTTAAGAAAAAATCCCTGTGGTCTGACTGGGAATCGAACCCGGGACCCCGGGAAGCTGTGACCACTAGCCAATAAGGCTGGTCAAATATTTAAATTTAAAAATGGCATATTTACTACCGAACCACTATGTTACATCTCCCCGAAATAATTAAATTGAATTTAAATCGGGGATAGTAAGGTGGAAGTCTCAAAACTGTACGATTATTTTCGGCTAATATTGTGTCAAATATGTAGGGTTTGTGTATTGGTTTATTAATGAATCATATAACTGTGTTTTGTGGCAATTCATTCATCCAGCCTCCTGTGTAAATCTAAATAAATCCCTATCGGCAATAATAACCAGATGATATTATAACATCATTAAATGAAGCAGTTACTGGACTTAGGTCATATTTATATTCAAATTGATCAGGGAAGAGAGTGGAACCTGATTATGTAAGAGCAAAGGCCGTATAAAATGATCCAAAGAAGTCAGCATCAATGTAATCAAATTATTAGTTATTAAAGAATACTGACAACTCAGGTAATGTAAACCTTTCTTTTGTGAAGACGGAAGTGGCTGACACATGATAATAACTTACTAATGACAATGATCCTTTGCTCGACAGATTGAGTAGAGATATCTTCTAAGCCTCCAGTTAACTGATTTAGCGTGATAACCATAACCCATTAGCTAATGTACAAGCGGGGGTTTTACCCTGACACAAACATCGTTAGCAAAAAAGTGTGGGAACATGGCAAGTTTCTAGCGTCGGAAGCCTAGGAAAAAAACCCAAGCCTAAGAAGAAAAAAACCCAAGCCTAGCTAATGTTTGTGACTAGACTGTACGTGAAGCCAGCACGGGGTAAAAAGGTCCAACCTCTGAAGGCGTAAATCGCCAATAATAAATTTGTAACACCCCCGGGATCAAAATAGGAGGGCGCATTAACCAATTATATGTTTCGTTATATGTGCCTAAGCACAGACCTTAGGTCCACGTGATCGAGGTAGTGGGAGTAACTAATTTACCTATAGGCGAGAGAGGCTTCTCCTCGTCACTTACTTCTCGTGTATAATTTCATCAAGTCACTTCAAAACACTACGTTCTAAAAAGTTGGATAAATTCACTTCATATATATACAATTACTTGCAGTTTATAAAAGTCAAGAATAAACTACTTTTACCAGATATTCTTTGTACATTAATTCTGCCCGACGAAGTCCTCGTGGAATCCCGAGATAAGAACCTCAACTCTACCGAATACCAACGAGCAACCTAAGTTCTCACACATGGAGAACTCCTTCAGTATTCCTAGTGTCACTAAATCCAATCGTTACCTCTTGGCCCAACAATAAACCCCTCTCCATATTGGCTCCCTAACGTGCGGGCAGAATAGGTCGTAAAGTAACACACGAATAGAAATCAACGGCAGAACGACTAAGTCCCACGACCACGAGGCAACCAGGACAGAGAAGATGATGGCAACAAGCAGACAGACAGCAACTGAAGGAAGGAAGCAGTAAGTGACACAACAACAGAATAAGCATTTTTTTACTTTTTACCTATATAAGAAATCAAAATATTACAGTGATTTAACGGAGAATATATCTGTGTGTATTTATGTTGTTAAGAAGTAGGAATAGAAAGAGGCAGGCAAATAAAGATAAAAAAATGGATAGGAAACACGAAGAGATTAGGGAGAAGGCTTGTGGGCAACTGATTGAAGGAGAGAACGAAATCGTAAGGATGGGAGAGGACAACGAAGATGGCAGAGAGAACTTAGAGCAGAGCACAGGGGAAAGTAGTGAAAACAACGCAAGAGTAGAAGCTAGAGGGGAAGTAGAGGACAAGGGAAATCCAAGCACCGACACCATGAAATACATGGAAATGCTAATGTCGAGAATAGAGGAGATGGATAGAAGTAGGAAAATGGATTTAGAGACGATAGATAGAAGTAGGAAAATGGATTTAGAGACGATAGATAGAAATAGGAAAATGGATTTAGAGGCAATGCAGAGGAATATGAAACGGGAACTTGAAACTTGGAGAGGACAGATGGAGATAAGCAGGGAAAAGGATGTATTTACGTTGAAAGAAACATTAAGGGATGAGATGGGAAAAAATAGAGAGATGCTAGAGGCGAAAATAAATGAATCGTCAGCGTGTGTAGAACTAAAGATAAATAAAATGGAACAAAAACTTATTAAAGACCTAGAGAAAACAGAAAACAGGGTAATAAGTCAAATGAGAACAGAGATGAACAACAGTATAATAACGTTACAAACTAACTTAGGGAGAGAAACAGGAGGAATTACAAGGGAAATAAAACGAGTCGACAAGAATGTGCTCTGTAGGTTGGAGAACGCGGACAAAAGGGTGAATGATATGTGTGTATCTGACAAAAGCTAGCCGACACGACAAGAAACACTAAAACTCCAAGTAGCTCAGAAAATTGTTGAGCAGGATAAACGCTCAGAAATGATAGAAACAATAGTTGATTCTAGATTTAATGAGTTAGGCACTAATATAGAACAGAAAGTGACTAATGAAATCAGCAAACTAAATGAGGAAATAAGCGTCCTCACAGAGAAAATTAATAGCGGATGTCAAAAAGAGAGGACTCCCGAAAATGAATCACACGCGTCGGATAGTGTTTCTTGGACGACGGCTAACCACAAAGCACGTGCGCATACAGAAGTACTAGGGAACCAGGAGATCGCTAGTAGTTCTGTGGTGCATACTAATGTAAGCGAACCAGATAGTATACACGGGTCAGCGCCGTACTACAATTCCTCTTTCATTGATATCCCATTGCCGGAATATAACGAAAGTGAAACAAACCCCATCCAGTTCATTGAAGAACTGGAAAACTATTTCAAAATTAAATGTATCCCGAAACACTTGTATATGTATATTGTTAAAAAGTGCCTGAAAGGCAACAGTCTTATGTGGTTCGAGGTCACTTTATCTACTGATGCTCCATACGAGACATTTAAGCAAACATTCCGTAACAAATTTTTTAGTTACGAGAAACAAATGGATATAAAATACGAGATACGCAATGGGACATATGATAAGAGGAAAAACTTGACGTACAGCGAGCATTTTCTGGCCTTGGCTAAAAAGCCAAACTTATCTCACCGAGTTACCCTGAACCGGAATTTGTACGAACGCTAATCAACCATTATCCGCAGGCAATTAGGCACAGCTTGCTAATCGCGCGCGTTAGCACATACGACCAAATGATAGAAATGCTAACTATCCTGGAAGCGGGCGACAATAGGGGTAATAATCAAAGTGGAAATAGGGAAGGAGAAATAGCAGGGAAATACGAGTAGGAACAACTCGAACTCCGGACCTAACCGTTCAGACGAGAGGGGGGCAGCCGCGCCCGACATACGGAAGAACAATGACCACTATCGAGGAGAGGACAGGAGATTTAGTAATATGCAGCAGTAGTAACAATAGACAATACAGGAACGAGAATAGGGACAACAATGGTTTTGGTAGAGGGTACAAGGATCTCAGGAGGGACCAGAGGGGTAAAGAACCTAGGGTCAACATGATAAACATAGAGAGGAGTGCAGAGGGCCCACGGAACCAGATTTATGGAAATGTAAGGGACCATAGATACATTCCAGCGCAGAGGGGATACGATTATGACCGTACATGCACAAGGCCAGGAAATGAACAACGTACTAATCAGGTATATGTAAGCGAGGACCTGGATAGAAACCCAGCGCGGACACGAGAATGCGAAAACCAAATTGAAAGAGAGGGTCATGGATTGAACCCAAGAGCGGGTATCTATGAACCATATGCGCAGAATGGAGGGGAGGCCAGCTCGAGTACAAACAGCGGCCGACCTTTAAACTAATACCGGATTGCGTTAAAGCAGGGCATACCGCGATCCTTGGCAAACACCACCAACTGTGGACCATAGCGCCCGATGTTACGATCAAAAGTATAAATGTCGAAACAAAAACCTATTGAGAATTTGCCTTACGTCTATGTGACAATAAATAAAAAACCACACCTAGCCCTAATAGACACCGGCTGCACGACAAACGTAATAAGTGAATCCTTCTATCACAGCCTGAGTAGGGAAAATTGCAAGATGGCTGCGATACCATTGTCGAATATATCTGCGTCGACAGCCATAGGCAAAAGTAAACAAAGGATTAAGATACAAACGATGATAAGGATAACTATAGAAGGGGTGGATTTTGACATACTATTCATGGTTGTACCAAGGCTTTCCGCCAATATATATTCTCTACAGAAATGTTTGAAGCGTTTAAATCTGAAATTGATTTCCTTGGCCGAACTTTAACACTTAATTACGATGGGAGTAAGATAATAGCCCCTATAATTGACAATAGGCTTTCAAATGACGCAATGGAGATAGACGAGTTAAATGAGGACGCCTTTTTTATCGAGAAAATAGTAATAAGTAGTGAGCTAGACGAATATGACAGGGCCCCGCAGTATATTAATAGGATGAAAACATTGAGCGCAGTTAATGATGATATAAACGAAGTGGGGGAGATTGGAATAAATGAATTGTACGTCAATTCGGTTAGCAAGTTCGATAAGGAAGCGACGAGGGATAATTTAGGGTATAACGAGGAAAATATCGAGGCCAAGGTACTCGAGAGTGAGGGGCTGAGTGACAGCCAGAGGGAATCTTTGAGGCAACTGCTATTACGCAACATACAAACATTCGATAGGAAAGCTGGAAAGTGCAACTCCTTTATGTACAAGTTCGATATTATTGAACATGAGCCGGTCAGATTGAAGTCTAGAGCCATACCTATAAATATCAAGGAAAGAGCAGATGCCGTAATAGCACAAATGCTCGATCACGGTATCATTGAGGACTCCCGGTCACCATACCTGTCCCACATTAATTGGGTAGCTAAGAAGAACGGAACCCTAAGGATGACCATAGACGCAAGGCAAATCAACACCTATATCGTGCCGGACAACTATCGCATAGAATCGGTTGATATTTCATTGGCAAGAATCAAGCGCGGGAAATTCATATCTACCATTGACTTGTGTGAGAGTTTCCTCCAAGTGCCTTTGGACCCATCGGTTTAGAAAGTACACGGCATTCATACACGCGGGCCGTAGTTACCAGTTTTCCCGCTGCCCGTATGGCGTCCCGCACATCGTCGAGTGCACTCATAAGGGCACTAAGGTCCATATTCGGTGGCGATATAAGTAAGTCTGTGGTCCAGTTCTGCGATGATCTACTGATCATAACAGAAACTTTCGAGGAGCATCTAGCCGAGATCGACCATATCCTATCTACGCTACGGGAACACGGGATGACAGTGAACCTCGATAAATCAAAATTCATTAGGAAACAAGTGGAATTTTTAGGTTACCTCATTTCTGAAAATGGGATAGGACCCAGCCCTGATAGGGTAAAGTCGATCCTGGCTATTCCTCCCCGAGAAATGTAAAACAAGTGAGAAGGTTCCTGGGAATTCTTATGTATTACACTAAATTTGTAATAAACTACTCGCGCGAGGTAAGCCCGTTGCGAGAGTTACTAAAGAAGGGAACACGATGGACTTGGAACGAACAGTTACAAGCCACGTTCGACAAGGTCAAGGAGCTATTCGCAAACTGCATTCTACTACAAAAGCCCGACATGTCGCTGCCCTTTCATATTTACACGGATGCGTCACAGAGTGGACTGGGTGCAGTATTAACCCAGGTAGATCCAGATGGTAATATCAATACGATAGCTACCGCGTCCCGGGCGACTACCAACGTAGAGAAACAGGCAATGGTCACGGAGCTGGAGTTGGCGGCTATTTATTTCGCCACCCAGAAATTCGTTCGTACATTTTCGGACATAAGACCATTGTACATTCGGACCATATCAGCATCGCATTCCTAAATAGGTGCAAGCTGGGTTCGAACAAGACCAGCCGGTATATATCGGAAATTCTCAGTTACGACGTGGAGATCAAATATATCGCCGGAAGCGAAAATGTTTTTGCAGACATGCTGTCACGCCTCAGTCACGTGACTAGTAATCCGGACTACGTCGAAACTCATAATCGCGAGGTGCAGATTATGAGGACAGTCGTCCATGTGAACAAAATGTTATGCAGGGACCTTATGAATATGAAAACACAACAGGAAATGGACCCGGATTTAAACAGACCTGAGGAAAAGGCCAAGGATATCGCCGACGCAAGTGATGCGGACACTTATGGGATGCTCGATGGAATACTTTATAAGAAATGTGGAAGGGCCGAAATTGCCTGGAAAACAGTAGTCCCTAGGCACCTCGAGGAGCCACTCATAAAAGAGTTCCACGCCGCGTTAATTCACGCTGGATGTGAACGCGTTGCATTAAACCTATCGCAATATTTCTACTTTAAGAGACTGCATAAAAAGTAAGACAGGTTACCGCAACATGTGACCTATGTCAGAAGTGTAAAGGTCTCAATATACGTTTCGACGTTTCTCCACAAAATATAATTAGAAATAAACCTAACAGTCTGGTAACAATCGATACCCACGGACCCATGCCTACTGGAGAACTAGGGTATAGGCATATCTTGGTCGTGGTGGACACGTTTTCCAAATTTACGAAAATATATCCGATGAAAACAGTAACAACACAAGGCTGTTTAAGAAAACTCTTTTATGATTACGAACGCAAATATGGGAAAATCGAGGCAATTTTGGCCGATAAACGCATCTGTTTATCGGAGCGCGAAATTCCGAGAAGGATTGAGCAAGAGGGGTACAAAGCTATATCATTGTTCTCTATACATGCCCTCGGGGAACCCTACGGAGAGGATGAATAAGGAGATCACTACGTGCTTAAGGATTTTGTGCCATAAAAGACACTCAAATTGGGTCAGATATATCCCCCACATAGAGCACATGTTGAATCACGCTGTCAATAATGTGACGGGATACGCACCCATTACTTTGATGAAGGGGCTGCAACCGGACAAACTAGTCGCTAACGTACCTGACGCGATCAATATCGATGATGAATCACTTACCGATGAACAAAGATGCGAAAGAGCATTCCATAGGACGCGGACACTTGCGGACAAAAGAGGAAGCGGACCAAACGCTCTAAGCACGTTTGGCACCCGTCTATCGGCGACAAAGTGCTGGTAAGGAACCACACGCTATCTGACAAATTACGCAAGGCTAACGCAAAAATGGATTTATTATGGAAAGGGCCAGGGCTCATATCCAAACAATTCGGCACACACACGTACGAGGTAAAGTGGGCCGACGCCAGGGACAAGGTTATGGGACGTTACCACTTACAGAAACTCAGGCCATACAAGGAGAAGGCGTGAGCGAACAAAGCCTATCTGGTTCGTAGCAAACTTATGTAATGGTATGGAGAGTGACAGGTGGCGAAGTTTCAAGATCGAGAAAATAAAAATGTGAATAAATTACCATTGCGAGTGTTCAGAGTTTGTTTGCGTGTGGGCGTAGTATCGCAAAACATGTATATAATAATAGTACAGGAGGCCTTTGCGAGTTAACAGACTGTGAAATTAGACACTAATAGTATTAAGGGTAGATAGACGGACAGTGAAAATGACACTCGAAAAATAGGAGGGAGAGATTTTTACACGTAAGAATGACAACGGAATGGATATATTACGTATGTGTGTATGTCTTGCATTGTACTATATTGTATTGTGTGCACAGGTAGACACTACTGTGATTTTAGGTATGAGATAAAGGTCAATGTAAACGCTGAAATTATGCAGTACCCAGGTAAGGAAGTGGTTATATACCGACAAAATTTTGATATAACATACAAAAGGTACAAACATATAAGCTCTACATAATCCCCAAACGAAAAAAAAAAAAAAACAAGACCTGATAAATTATACTTAAATGCATGAACCAGTTTTCACGGGATTCGAACTCAATACTAGCTGAGATTAGGACATAAATGAAAAGTATTAGTGAAAAAAAAAAATAAATAAGTGTTGTATGGTAAAGTACCAAATATAATCAGTAATTAAATAAATAACACTAATAAAGTGATTAAATAGGCCTAGATGAAAACGCTAATCGCGAGAGGAAAGGGCAAAATGACTGCGAAAAAAAATAAAGTGAAATGTCAATTTAGATATTAATCATGATAATACCCCCATATTGATGAATATGATATAATTAATTGAATTAGGGTGAATACATAACACATGCATGTCCACTTTCAGCTAAGAGTGAGGGCGATTAATAAATTGTTGATTTGAACTTATCGATAGAGAATGGATCTATATTTTTAAATGTTTTAACCCAATCGCTCGAGCAGAAAGCTGCAGTATCTACTTAATCCAGTAAATGTTAAAATGAGCCCAGATAGGCCATTGTCATTGTTTAATACATATAGGTAATTGAAGAAACTTGTACAACATCTGAATACGAATAATATCATGATGATTATGATTCTTTTGTCTAAAATAACAATCAGACAGCGTAAACATAGGAGCTAATGAGACAGGGTGAAGCTCAATGCACCTTAATTGAAAGGCCGAGTGACGGTGTGAACCTATAAAGCGTGAGGAATTTATTTGTTGATTATATTTACAGAATTTAATTTGTAGACGTGGGCCGAAGCGGCACGTCACTGTGTTTGTATAACACGTGCTATTTTGTTGAAAATATTTGAGGGCAAGGGATCCCGTATTATCTAATAATGAGATGAGATGAAGTCATGGTCGCTGGTGAAAGCGAATGTGACAATTTGTGCGAATTTGTATTCGATGTTAATAATGAGATGAGATGAGGTCATGATCGCTGATGGAAGCGAATGTGACAATTTGTGCGAATTTGTATTCGATGTTAATAATGAGATGAGATGAAGTCATGGTCGCTGGTGGAAGCGAATGTGACATACTATACGATTCTGCATTCGAAGGAAATGATTTTGCACGCTTAAGAAAATAACGTCGTTTGGCTGAGCAATGATATAGCCAGCTATGCTTTGGCAAAGTAAATGGGCCGAAATATGTTGAGAATAAAATATTAAGAATCATGAATATTTCATGGATTAATAATCATGATGAATTCGTATGTATGCAATACCTATGGGGAAAAAATGATATCAGGGGGTAATACTATCAATAATAATTGTTTATAACGATAGCACAGCTGCTTAAACGCGATATTTAGTATTTTGGTCGCAAAGATATAGATCCATGTAAATAAGTCTTATTGACTCAATTTAAATTAAATTTAGCAAACTGAAGTATTATTCGACATATGGTTTGAAGTAGACAAAACTGGTTCATCGCAAATGAATTCCCAAGCTGTAGACGCACATTATAATGTAGGTAGATATTAAGGTGTAGACGAAATTGTAAATAAACAGTTACACATGAAGAAGAAACAATCTATGCTATACTGGTATTCAACTAAATAGTTTTGAATGGTAATTGTATAAGCATGAATGGTTTGAGTAGACCACCAAATATATTAAGGGTGTATCTTTTTTTTTCTTAATGAATATTTATGTATGTCTATATTGCAGAAAGTGAGTCTATTTAACCTCAAAGAACGATCCCAGGTAAAAGGGATACATATCAGTGTTTACAATCTGAACATAATTGACGTGCTGGCAACACTCTCAGGGTTAACGTGCTCTAACCAAAATATTATAGCCATTTTTTCTTTAAAGGCCACTATAGCTATGATACTAGCATTATATTACGCGAGAGGATTATAAACAAATAAAAAAATCCCTTGATTTTTCCATTTGTTTATAGGGCATTGTGGCAATTCATTCATCCAGCCTCCTGTGTAAATCTAAATAAATCCCTATCGGCAATAATAACCAGATGATATTATAAACATCATTAAATGAAGCAGTTACTGGACTTAGGTCATATTTATATTCAAATTGATCAGGGAAGAGAGTGGAACCTGATTATGTAAGAGCAAAGGCCGTATAAAATGATCCAAAGAAGTCAGCATCAATGTAATCAAATTATTAGTTATTAAAGAATACTGACAACTCAGGTAATGTAAACCTTTCTTTTGTGAAGACGGAAGTGGCTGACACATGATAATAACTTACTAATGACAATGATCCTTTGCTCGACAGATTGAGTAGAGATATCTTCTAAGCCTCCAGTTAACTGATTTAGCGTGATAACCATAACCCATTAGCTAATGTACAAGCGGGGGTTTACCTGACACAAACATCGTTAGCAAAAAGTGTGGGAACATGGCAAGTTTCTAGCGTCGGAAGCCTAGGAAAAAACCCAAGCCTAAGAAGAAAAAACCCAAGCCTAGCTAATGTTTGTGACTAGACTGTACGTGAAGCCAGCACGGGGAAAAAAGGTCCAACCTCTGAAGGCGTAAATCGCCAATAATAAATTTGTAACACCCCCGGGATCAAAATAGGAGGCGCATTAACCAATTTATGTTTCGTTATATGTGCCTAAGCACAGACCTTAGGTCCACGTGATCGAGGTAGTGGGAGTAACTAATTTACCTATAGGCGAGAGAGGCTTCTCCTCGTCACTTACTTCTCGTGTATAATTTCATCAAGTCACTTCAAAACACTACGTTCTAAAAAGTTGGATAAATTCACTTCATATATATACAATTACTTGCAGTTTATAAAAGTCAAGAATAAACTACTTTTACCAGATATTCTTTGTACATTAATTCTGCCCGACGAAGTCCTCGTGGAATCCCGAGATAAGAACCTCAACTCTACCGAATACCAACCGAGCAACCTAAGTTCTCACACATGGAGAACTCCTTCAGTATTCCTAGTGTCACTAAATCCAATCGTTACCTCTTGGCCCAACAATAAACCCCTCTCCAGTTTTAGTGATTTTTCTCGGTATATTTTGTTTAATTAACCAGGCTTGCATTTATTTTGAAGGAATTTGATGTTGGCGCTTTATTTATTTTGTATGAAACATTGCCAACAACTAAGACAACATTTTATTTTTCTTCCTCTTTCACGTAATCCTAAAAAAATAAAAATTAATAATTTGAAAATAATTATATAAAGATAAATGTTCTTCCTTTATTAATGTTCTTATATCCAATTAGTAACGTGAGATTAAAAATTATGTCCCAAATTTACCTGTGAATAGAATTTCCTTTTAACTTCGAAACTGTGAGAGGAATTAAGTTACATAAAACAATAAGTTATACTTCAAAATTATTAAATAATTTACAACCGCGTTACATTATAATTTTAAAACTACAGGATGCAAAAATACAAGATATTAAAATTAAGAACTATTATTTATAATGTAATAGCAACACGTCCCTTCTCACTAAAATTTACAACTGGCTGTACTCAGACGTAGTACAAGTGAATTTGTTTTGTTAGCACGTGTCTGGCAGGGAATTTACAATACTCAGCAATCTGGGTAGGCTCTCCGACTGGATTGACCGTCAAGGACATTGTTCTAAATCCCTTGCGTGGCCTATAGAAGAGAGAGAATGTAGAACATTAAACTTAGAGAACTTATTAAATAAGATAAATACAAGATAGAATGGAGGATAGTAGAATAAAAAGGCACGACTGCGTTAAAAGAAGTAATACTGGAAAAATACCAAGACAAGCAATGGAGTTTATATTAATAGGGAAGAGACGAAGAGGTCTACTTAGATATAGTGGAAAAGAACAAATATTCATCCTCGCGCACGCACGCACACACACACATACACACCCACACACACGTACAGATTTTACCATGTAATTAATTTCTCAATGGAAAGTGGAGATAGCCGTAATTGTCTCCATAATTTGAAGTTCAATCTATGTTATACTAACGTAGTACGTAGGTATTATTACTAGAAACAATCTCCTATGTAAACGTACTCCAAGTACTTTCGTTTAGAAATAGTATATTACGATGCAAGGTTGGGAAGTGGTTTTTACAGAATCGAGGAAAAATGATTAAAAACCGGGCAATAGCGAGGATTTTAATTTTCGAGATTCTGTAAAACACTTCACAAACGCGCGTTGTACATTATTTTTTGCGCGATGGTGTTTTGAAAATAATAAATAACTAACTGGCCAGGCGAACGTCATATCGCCTTTAAATATTTTTACGTTAATTTCTTCGATGTTTTAATAGTTATCTGCTATTCGGGGCGGAAACAAATCAAAGATCATAAAAATCGGTCCAGTCGTTCTTGAGTTATAAATAGTGTAACTAATCCGACTTTGTTTTATATAATTATATATAGATATAGAAGTCCCGGCCACGTGTTGCTGTGGCTGAGGTATACGTTAAAATAAGTTGTAGTAAACTAAGTGAGAAATCTAAATCAGAATGTTTTTGTTTTACACAATTTTTTAGTTCTGGTACTTAACTACACCCGGTATAAATATGGGTGGTGATTTATGTGGAAGTGGTTTTGTTGATTGAGATGAATTTATGTTGTCTGCATTCTCAGTATCATCCATAAGTGTATCTTAAGGATTATATACATTTATTGATGGAATATTTTGAGGAGGCTTGCTGATTTCATTATACTTTCGTTTTTTTCTACGAACTTGTTGGCAGTTTGGATTCTCATCATCATCAAGTAGTCTCTGTATAGTAATATCGTCTTGTGATATATTATAGTCATATTGTTTTTCATTTAATTGAGGCATGGAGATTGTTTCTGTAATATTAGGTATATTATTATAACTAACAGACTTACTTTCAGTTATGTTATTCCGTTCCTTAGGACCTTCATATGTTTTTAAATTGACATTCTTCTTAAATTTAAGCTTTATGTCACATAGGCCTATACCACTTTGCGGAAAGTCCGTGGATATCGTTATCATTCATGGTCTCTAGAACTGATGCGCCATAGTTGTTTAATGTCTCGTCGCGGACCAGTTAAATTTTACACCAGTTCGGGTCGGGCAGCCAGAGTACTAATCACAAGCACACACGAAATGAAGATGATTATCAATATAGTGAAAATAAAATAAACACAAACACACTTGAATTATGAAATAATTCAAGATTGGTAAGTCAATGGAAATTCGTCGCGGGTTTGGCAACAAAAAGCACACCCACCTGGTTAAACAATAAACCAATTACCTTACACTGTCATCTGTTAGAATCGTATGGAACTCACAGATAATTATAACTATTTGTTAAATAATAAACAAATAATTTGCATTAAAAATAATACGACTATAAATTTAGTTATAAACTTCCCTAAGTCTCAAGTTGGATCAAACTGCACACAGTGTGCAATATTTTATTAAAATCGGTTCAGTAGTTTAGGATTCCATCGCGGACAAACAATGTGACACGTAATTTTTATATATTAAGATAGTAAAATAATAACACCTTTGTTGGAAATATTTGCGTTCATTATAAACAATTGACTAACGTTAACAGTGTGGGCAATGTTTATTAGTTAAAACAACAGGGTGCCTTGAGAATAATTATTGATAACATGGCCGCAAGTACGTATTTATTGTTTTATATTGTTTCAAATAAAGTTCAGTTCATTTAAAGTATGCAGTGATTTGTTTCGTATAATGTATATTACCACTACATTTTGGATATGTTCTGTATATATATTGTACGTAATATAACTTAGGTACATAGAGGGCAGTGGTTTTACTTCCCGCACGTGGGTGTAAATGTAATATTACAGTATAGTTATTTATGTTGGCAACCCCGAAATGTAGGATGTTGAACTTTCAATAATGGTCGCCATTGCTGGTAAGTACGACAATACGCACTATCGCGCAAAAAGGTAAATAACGTTATTCGTATAGCCTATTACAATATTTTTCTCAATTAGTATTGTTATTTGGTCATTGCAGAAAGGAAAAATCTTTTAAATATATGATTCATCAATCAAATCTTAGAATATCACTCTTACGAACTTCTACATCGCAAAATAAAGAAGTATATTTTAGTTAATATCCTGATTCAAGTTTTGTTTTCTTTTTAAATTTTTGTCTATAGACAGTTTAACTAAAAGTATAAATTTGAATTGTATGAGATTAATTTTATAAAATTTTGAATATCTATAAATATAAGGATCAATAGTGTTATGACATATTATTAATCCGCACTGTAGCCGAATGGTCTAAGGTATCATACTTTGGCGCAGTGATTCGAGACATGTGCTGGTTCGAATCCCAATAGGGATTTGGAGAGTATTTAACAGGTGCTCATTCACCATCTTGAGGAATTTGGGTAGGTACAATAAGTAGCTGCTTGAGATTGAGAAAACCAGCTGTAACGGCTGGAAATACATGATGTTATTAAAAGTTATTATGAACCACAGTTGAGGTTACTGTATAAAAGATTAATATAAAATATATAACTTACCTGAGATCTGTGTCATCCTCAACTAACAAGGGAACTGTCAACGTTTATATGTTCAAACCTACCTTCAAATTTCTTGCAGAGAAGTGTCGTGATGTACCAAAATCGTATTCAAAAAATTATATGCCGTTTTTAACTGCAATACACTAAAATCTAACATAAAATCTCTTATAAAAACTATAAGGAAGTAATTTAATAAAACATCTGAATTGGCAGATTGGATAACTCGCTACTTGTCGTAAGTGCCGCGTCCCAACTCACTCCACTCCCCTCTTACTCACGCAGGGAGTACATCTGCTGCTTAAAGTGAGCTGCCATTGCTGGATTTTGGCCTAGATTTCTGTATCTTGCAGCTAAAAACGGCAGATTTTTTTACTCAGCCTCGGTACATCAGAACGCTTCCCTGGATGACATTTCAAGGTAGGTTTCCGCTTTCAGTGTTTGAGAGTTACCTTGTAAGATTTCTTATGAAACACCTCATCAGCTGATGATGATCTTGATGAAGGTTTTCGGGCTGTAGGCCGTGGTCGTGAGGCTTGTAGTTCCCCGACGTTTTGCCAGTCTCAAGACAACCCTTGAGGATGCCAGACGCAGTCTTTGGCGAAACGTCGGGGAACTACAAGCCTCACGACCACGGCCTACAGCCCGAAAACCTTCATCAAGATCATCCTATAATTCCGGCCGTGAAAGTCTACGTGCATACCTCATCAGCTGTTTGTCTGACAGTCGTGTCATGGAGATATACTATTATTAATAAATACTGAGACATAATAATACTGTTTACATATTATATATTATTCCCTTCATTCATTTTTTATGAAATATATTATATAAAAAGGTAAAGTGATCCCACTACAGGCCTCAGGAGGCCCTTCGGATAGTAAGAGGTTATTGCTCCAACTTTTCTGGACAATCGGCACTCGATGTCAGCCGGGTTGTCAGCCCTGCGTGACGAGCGCATTTACCCCCAGAACAAGTGTCTGGTACTCATTTCCATTAGAGGCAGAGTCGACCCTAGGGCCATGATTCCGCCAGAAAGTTTGGGTCATTTTAAAAATCCTTACCCCACTGGGATTTGAACCCTCGACCAGCGGCTTGTAGCTCAGTGCCTTAACTATTACGCTACGGCGTGCCCCCGAAATATATTATATAACATTTATTTTTTGATCGATACCTTATAAGCTATTTTAGATATGTGTAAAGTACAAAAAAGAGGGAACTTTTTATTGAATTACTTTGTGTTTAGTCAATCAAGTAATTAGCACTCAAAGTTATAAACTTTCCAGTTGAACAGAGACCAGCTTTTAAACATTTTCAGGAATAATAGGCTCGAAATAAATCCCATTACTAATCTAAACACAACAAAGCCCGTTTTTCAGAGACAAAGTTGTGAGTTGTATTAATTAAGTCTCTAGCGCTAAGCCAATTATTGAAGCCGATCTTTATGACAGCTTCATTCAGAGTGTAGCCTGTTTGTGAAGTGCGCCTGTAAAAGCTCAAATTAAACTCAACGTCTATTTTTTTAAAAACAACCCCCTCTCTTCTAGAATACGGAACACTTGAATGGGAATGGAATTGTAGTTTGAAATGCTTGGCGCTAGGTAGAGTCTATTAAATAATTAGTTTAAACCTAGACTCTGAAGGAGACGCGGTGTAGACGTCAACTGAGTTTAGTCTCCGGAACAAATTACTACAATTCCTCTCACTTTAAGGCTTTATTTGTTTTGTTAAATTACCTAAATGCAATTTTTCCTTTTTTTACACGTTGTGCGTTATTAAAGTTTGTTGTTATTTACGGTATTTCCATTTATCCATTCCAAAGTTTTATGGTTCTGCAGAAGGTAAGTATGATCTGTTCTAACAAGAGACATTCTCTAAACAAGTTACATCATTTGGCTTTGTTGGAGGTATAAGAAAATAAATATCAGAATTAATGAAACACATAAACAAAAAGTGTTATGCAAATAAAACATATCAGCTAAATTAATATACATTTGTAAAAAAAGTAAATGGAAACGGATTGTATGATATGAAATTTTTTCCACACGTCTCAGATATTACTAATATAAAGAAGCAACAAATGTGAAGTTAACAAAACAAATCTGAGATGCAAATTAAAAAAAAACTATATAAACGTTTATAACTAATTTTAAACATACATTTAAAAAAATTCACAGTTCTGTTGTTACATCGGTAACCTAGAATCTGTCTTTTAAAATTTTGATAACTCATTTAAAACTAAGATATAATCACTAAACTATTATAATCAGTTTTCTAACAATATGTTCTTAAATTTGTGAATATATATATATATATAATATATATATATATATATATATACCATATGTATGTGTACCAGAGTAACTCTCAAACGACTTGAAATAGAACTAAATTTGGCACGGATATTAATTAAAAACTGAAAAAAAGTGGCTGCTATCGTAAAATTAGTTTTCTATATCTCATTATTTTTCTTTGTTTTATATACATTAGACAGGGATATTGTGCTAATAATTTAATTTATCTTGCTTCAATACATTTTATTATTGGTTTTAGTTTTAATCTTAATCTTAATCATCATTAACTGGTTGTATTATAGACCGTACATAATAGATATTATCTTATTGATCAAATCTTTATTTAGTATTTAATATTATATGTAATTATGATTGTTCAATTTTGATGTAATAATGTTTGTCCTGTTGAGTGGAAGACAAGACCATGTGACCTTAACTCCACTAGGCTAAATAAATAAAAAAATAAAACAAGGGTTGAAATGATTGACAACGTAATATATATATATATATATATATATATATATATATAAACTTTCTAATATCTAGATTTATTTAAACTAACTCGGTATGCAAATAACTAACAGTTGAGAAAGATTCCGTCAGGGTAAAATACCCCTAGCACATGTATGAGGGGGTTAGGGGGATGAAATCTAAAAGGATCAAAAGCGATCAATATTAGTTTCGAACTCATGGCAATATTGATGACATTTGAAACAAAGTTTTAATTTTAGCATCTCTAAAAGGAATAAGGAGATGGGAGGGGATGAAAAATAAAATTACCAAAATTACCTAGGTTAATAGGCCTTATTAACTATTAAGATTTTTTATTTTATTTAGCCTGGTGGAGTTAAGGCCATGTGGCCTTCTCTTCCAATAATTATCGAGATTTCTAATCTGATTGTTGACATTTACGATTACATTTAACCCTACATTTTGATCTCTAGCACCCTTATAGAGGTGAGAATTGGAGAAAAATAAAAAGTGCATTATGATCGAGATTATTGACTGCTCCATAGTTTTTAGCTCATAAAGCTCATTGGTAATGGTCCTAATGATATTTAAGCCCAAGTTTGACCTCTAGCACTGCCAGCGCGGTGAGAGAAGGCGACTTGTAAAATAATTAAATAGGGTCATATTAAGGCCTAATGCATAGCTTTGTATATCGTTGAGGTAAATAGTAACACTCCCAATGCTGTTTAATTTCAAGTTGGGCCTCGGTCTTCTTGAAAGTGAGATGAGGTCAAAAATTAAATGTCCAATTAGAGCGAGATTAGTTAGAATCCAACGATTTTGGGGAAGCTAATCTGACTGGTGAAGTCCAGATATTATTTTACATCAAGTTTGATCCGTTAGGAGTTAAAGTGGATGATATGTAAAAAAGATCAGAAACGGCAGATTTTAGTGTCAAATTCATAGATTTGGGTTAGATAAAATTAATCGTGAGAGCGCCGATCCCAATTAAGTACATACACTGCTCCCAGTGGCATGCGGATGAGGTGAGGTGGAGGTGAAAATATATATCATCATCATAGTACATTCACGAATTTAGGCCATTTGTTGACCTGTTGGCCTCAACAGAAACACCATCCAGAAGTCTTTTGAGTGGACGTCCTGGTCTTCTTCTTCCTGCAGGTTGATACCTTAACAGTTGTTTGGGTATCATGTGATCTTCCATTCGATGAACGTGTTGCATCAATCTTGACTTATAATCAGAAAGTTTGTTTTCTAAAGGTTCCATGTGTAATTCTTCTAAGATGTCTTCATTTTTAGTGATCTAGTAGTGTGTATCCTGCAATCCTCCGAAGGTATCCCATTTTAGCAGATCTAAGTCTTTGTATATCCTTCTGTTTCAACGTCCATACTCCGCTACCAACAAAAGAGTTGGAAGAGCCAGTGTTTTATACACTTTTAGTCTAGAATGTTTTGGACTAACTGTGGCTTGAAGATTTAATTTATTTACCCTAAAATTCTTTAAAAGTTTGATATTTTTGCATTTACATCCTTTTCTTCTTCATATGAGATATTGCATCCTAGATATGTAAAATTATTCACCTGCTACAAATTTTATTGTCAAGTACAATTTTACTTTTGACAGGTTCTACACCTTGAAATGTCATAATTTTTGTTTTCTTTGTAGATATCTTCAATATATATTCCCCTGTAATTTTAAATTCATACAGACTTTCTGCAGAGTGTCTTCTGAATTTGCAATTATTATTTGGTCATCTGCAAACAATAGGGTGTTTAATTTTGTATTCTCTCATATTCTTATTCCAAATTTATATTTCTTGTTCCAACAACATATTACTTCGTTGATATAAATCGCAAAGTGTGTTGGGGTTAGGGGGCAGCCTTGTGTCACACCACGATTTATAATTCCTTCTTCAGAAAATGTGTTATCTAATTTAAGCTTTATGGTGTTGTCTTTGTAAGTATTTTGTATGTTCTGCAGAAGTAAATTTGGTATATTTCTTTCTTCCAATATATTGAAGAGTCTTGATCTCTTGACTGTTTCGAATGCTTTTTCAAAATCTAGGAAAGCAAAATATGTTTCTGAGTTGAATTCTCTTCTTTTTACTCGCTTTATATTAGCTTGACCTGTATCTACCTATGTAACGGAATCTTTCAACATGATTTTCATCCACTTAAAAACATTGCATCGAATTAAAACTTTGTATACTTGTAAAGGACCAATGACAATACAATAATTTCGTAATTTGTTTCTAAGATCCTGCCCGGGATCATCAGGACATCAAAAAATAAATAAAGACCGGTAAAATAGGTTGCGGACGTATCGACTTTTTAGTCTATCGTTGTGGTAGCTCAGTTGGTAGAGTGGTGGACTGTAGTGGCATATAATTTCAGTAATCCATAACTCGCTGGTTCAAATCCGGCCCGCAGGATTTTTTAGAAGATTATTACTTTTAGCTCATAGTACAATAGTATGAATTTAAATATATTTACATTTTTAGAAAACCAATCTAAGAAATAAAAAATATATTAGTTTAAAAAACTAAAACAACACGCTTTGTTAGAAAATCGAACTAAAATAATGAAAAATGATTTTAATTTCCAACACGCTTGGGATAAAATTAAAGTGGTCAACAAAAAAATCATCTGCAACATATCTAAAATAAAACTAGAGTTATCTACAAAAAAAATAATTTTACCATCAAACGCGTGTGGTGCTCTATATCAATTAATATATTTGATAATAAACAGATATTGGTAAACTTAAAGTCTCTAAGAAGAAAAACGTAAAAAACATAAAAAGCATCCCACGCTTTTGACGGTAAAATTATTTTTTGTTGTTGTAGATAATTCTAGTTTTATTCTAAATGTGTTGGAAATGATTTTTTGTTGACCACTTTAAATTTATCCCAAGCGTGTTGGAAATTAAAAATTATTTTTCACTTTTTACTTCGGTTTTCTAATAAAGCGTGTTGTTTTAGTTTTTAAAACTATTATTTATTTCAAGCAATAATTTAACAGAAAATGCTGAATCAATGCAAGATCGTCCTTTTCTAAATCCATTTTGACATTCCATAAGGAATTTTTCGCTGAAACGTTTCAATTTTCCATTTAAAATGTTTGCATAAATTTTGTAGCATATAGAAATTAATGTTGAATCCATAGTTTTTGGAGTAACTAAGATGAGTGGCGGCAATAATATTGTGATATGATTACCCGGACAAAGCTGAGTAGTCACATGGTATCATAAAATGAGTTTAAATTTGAACTTAGGAAAAATTAAAAAAAAAATATTTAGGGACCAGACAAAATGCATTTTAAATTTCAATGTAATATACCAAATTGTTCTCACATGATTAAAACAAACGTAAGGAAAGGTTTAATAAAAAAACTTATTAGCATAAATATAAGGGGGAGAATGTATATTTCTTTAATGGAGTTTAAAACTAATTTCAAACCATCAAACTTCCGTTAGTTGTTTTATGTATCTAAATTATATGTAATACATTAGTGAAGAAATTAATAGACGAATAAATTCTGGAAATGCGTGCTATTATGCATTACAGAGATCTTTTGATGTCCCAACTCTTTTCAAAAAACGTTAAACTAAAAATATATAAAATCATTATTCTTCCTGTTATACTTATGGAAGCGAAATGTGGACTCTTTCTTTAAGGAAGGAAAGGAGATTATGATTATTTGAGAATAAAGTACTTGGGAACATTTTTGGATCAAGGAGAGATGAACAGACAGGTGAATGGAGAAGACTACATAACAATGAAACTACTTGGTCTTTAGAGGAAGCTAGATATAATAAGAACAGTTAAGTCTCATAGACTTCGATGGGTAGGACATGTGACACATATGGAGAATGAAAGACATGCATGAAAGCTTGTTGTAGGAAAACCAAAGGGAAAACGCCCAGTTGGTAGACCAAGAATGAGATGGGAGAATAAAATTAACTATGATTTGAGGGAAGTGGATTATACAGGGGATGATTGAAAAGCATTAGCTCAGGATAGGGATGTATGGAGAGCTTATGTCCGCGCGGCCATAAACCTACGGGTTTGATAGTGCCAGTGAGTAAATAAGTATATTGAATGTCAGTAAAACTTGTTTTGGAATATGTTGGCATTTCCATTCACGTCTTCTTACATATCAAACTTCTTCTTCTTCTTCTTCCTTTCCAGGATTAGGTCAATGTGACCTATTCCGGTTTCAAGTCCATCGTTTACTTGGCCGTCCCAAATATCTTTTTTCTATATGGTTTTGGGTAATCTTGTATTGTCCATTCTGTCTAAATGTTCTTTCCATTGGTATTTGTGCTCTTCTAGTTTATCGACTATTGAAAATATATCCTGTTCGTTTCTTATTGATTCTTTGTGTAATCTATCCATGCGTGTACATCCTTTTACGGGTCTTAAAAATTTCATTTCAGTGGCTTGAATGTGTGAGATATCTTTTTTTGTAAGTACCCAAGATTCAGATCCATATCAAATAAAATTAAAAAATTCATTAAAAAAACTCTTGTAAAACCAATATTGATTCATGGCAATGAAATGTAAGCGAAGTCGCAAATTGACATGTTATAATATGTGAGATCTTACTTTATGATTGATGTTTGTGCTCCCAGCTGGCGCGAAGATCGCAACGTTGTCCTCCACTCTCTGTCGGTCTCAAATAGCGCTACATCCAAATCATTTTTTATTACTATCAAACATATCTTTATCTCATGTACGCCAGTGATGTTTTGAAATAGGTAACTTGATACGAAATAAAACTGTTATTACGTTTAATATGCAAGTGTTCGTTTCACACAATGAACTGCAGTCATAGCATAGAAAATTTGAGAACACGGGATAGTGGATCCCCGAAATGGCATGAAAAACATGGATTGTGATTGGCGAAAAATAAGGCGAGTCCCTTCACGAGCAAAATCACCCAAGCGCAGTCAATCAATTTCCAAGATCTCATTTTAAAATTCAATGATTAGAAATCAAAATACTTCGGAATGCGACTGTATATGAAAAGGGAGAGTAATATGTTAGTATATAGTAATGAATTACGTAGATTGTGTAAGTCACCTTACGGAGCTCCGGCAGCTTTTTCTCGGGGTTTTCTCCTATTTTTCCCTGCCACAAATTAATTCCCCTTTTCTCCATACTCATCTCATCCATCTCGTATCATTTCGTTCATCCTTGTGATGGTGCGTCAGGCGTGGTCGGCCGGTACCCTTGTCATTCGCAAATCTCTATATATAGGGGTTCATCTTATCTCAACCCTCGACCCGACCCTGAGTTGTACACGAGTTGAGGATATTTTATTTATCCAAGTCACCTTATATATTTCCTCACAGTTTTCGCCTGAGATAGTCTGAATATATTCGAAAAAAAACAGGCGAGAGTGAGGTTCCTAAGGAGGTTATAATACGTAAATCTAAAGGAAAGGAAGTATTGGACGACCAAAGTTGCAATGAAATATTGGATTTCTGGAGGATTTAAGAAGATTGGAATTAAGGGATGCTGGCTGAGAGATCTGAAGAAAAGATCTGAGGGAAACTGTGGCTGGAATGACGATGAATTATATGTATTTTTTTAGAATGGGAGCAATGACACAGAATTATATGAAGTGAAATAATTTCGTTTTTCAGCTGCTTTCAATTCCTTATTCTATAAGTTGTTGTTATATGGTTTAACTTCAACTTTCATTATATAACGTTTACTACATTAAAAAAATATTTGCATTTATAATCATAACATGTACAAGGCTACTTCAAAATAATTATATAATTATAATGCTTAGTAAACAAGAAATACAAAGAAATATAGCATTTCAAATGTCAAGAACCATTGCAAAAAATGAAAAACGAAAATATGTAGTAGTTAATTAATGTGGTCTTTATTTTACATAAACTAACAGCTGCAAAATAATAAGAATGTTAAACAATTTAATCATGAAAACAAGAGATTTCAGCTAAAAAAAAAAAGAAATGTGAGGTAAATTTTAAAATAAAATTCTTTTCACCTCACATCACATCCTCTCTTCTATTTAGTCCAGTTTAGCAACCCTAGCAGTTGCATCTTCAGTAGTTACACTACCGATGTTCTGTCGACCAGGAGCTGGTGGACCAATGAATCTCTCAATCAATTCAACCTATTTCAAGATTTTGTAGAATTGTCTTCAGAAACATGCAATTTTTCTATCGAGATTGGCTAACCATATTGAGCGTTCAATACCGAAGATCGAGCTTGCTTAATATAGGATGTAACAACATTCCGTATACATACTTTGAGAGTTTGTAGAGGAGGTACTCTTTTGTTATATAAAATAATTGACATGTTCTCCGTTTCCCCGTTAGGGGTCCTTGAAAGTTTTGACGCTGGACTTCACTTAGGCCACTTTTCACTGTAGTTTTAACTGTTTCGTGTTCAACACGGTGACATTTCAGTTATGTTTTGACTGCTACTCATAAAAAATAAATAATTTAAAGATAAGGGCAAAGCGCTCTTCCACGCTACTTCTTATGTAACTTGTTGACATTGGTTGGCATTGGAAGAGTAAGTTGTCATAACTGCATTAGCGTCCACGTCCCTGGATAAACTCTTTACCATAATTATTATCTATAATGTGAGGTTGTGTTTATATTAGCAGGGTTCCTGTACGGTAGTGACTGTCTACAGTTTTGTTGATGGCAGATTAAACTGTCTCCTATCAGGAGTATTCTTCACGACCATAAGATTGGGCTGTATCTTCTGCCTAGAGCGGATTAGTTTGAGGAAATTACCAGTACATCTTGTTCTTAGTGACATCACTACAAAGAGGAAACTGTATTGAGAATGTTTTAGCATACGCAATCATGACAACGAATTATATTTACCACTCATTACGGGACCCCACCCACCTACACCTTTTTATTTCATCATGTCAGAGCAATACCACTAAAAATTTTTTATCCCCAGTCGCTATGAGTGGGTAGGGATGGGGCAATATAGTGACCACCATGTTTCTCCCGATCTCACTCCTGTGGATTTCTTTTTGGGGAGGGGTTTAAGCGTTTGGTGTACAAGACACCGATAGACCTCCAGAAGAGCAGGATGCCCGTGCGGCTGAGTCTGCAGCAATTATTTGTGAGACACTTGGATGTTTTGAACGTCTGAAACAATAATTTCCATGCAGATGCCAGCTGTGCATTAATATAAACGGACGACGTTTTCAGCAACATCTGTAAAATAATCCTCACACGGCAGATTGAATACTCAAATCATTTAGTGTCAAACCGTTCAAGGACCTCTAGCGGGGAAACGCAGAATCTGTCATTTATTTTCTTTTTTCATCTAACAAAAAAGTTTTGTTTTACCTTCTGTACAAGAAACGGAATTTTTTTACACTCTGTGTAAGCCCATACATAAAAATATCCTCTATATTATACAAAATGACGAATAAACAGATTTAAAACAATCTAAGTATCTCGAGCACATAATTATAATATAAAATTATAAAATGGTGTACCTTCATGCAGTCTCCTCAAATGTTAAAAAGATTAAAACATTCTAGGCTTTTCGGGACTAGTCCCATCCTCAGCAGAAGGTTGTTTGTTACTGTTCAGCTACTCTCGATATTTTTATTATTGATTTAACACTTCTCACTGAAGGATAAATTATATTTGTCTGGGATTTGAACCCAGGACCTTTGGCTTTCTAGGCCAATGCTCTACCGCTGAGCTATCGGGCCACTTGAATCTATTTCCTCTTCAAATATAATTTATCTTTCAGCGAGAAGTGTTAAGTCAATAACAACGACGAAAGAAGACCTGCTGGATTTATAAAGTAATGTGTAAATTCCCAATTAAATGTCTTCTTAAAATAGAGCCTTCATTTGTATAATCGAAGCAAAGGCTCGGGAAATAACAATGTATAAGAGAAAAAATTGCGTTTAGATTGGAGTGACCAGATAGCTCAGCGGTAGAACATTGGCGTAGAAAGCCAAAGGTCCTGGGTTCAAACCCCAGTCTGAGCATATGATTTTTCTCTTCAAATATAATTTATCCAAAACTCTGTTTAATATACATGTGACATGTTAACATGATCTTCATTTATCTTGCGTATTGTGTTTTTTTTAACTATTGAATAACGTGCATATAAAATGTCATCAGACAGTAACTGTGTGAACTAGACGATCTTCTCAGCAGGCCTAATATTTGGTCCGATTTTGCTGCTTTACGCCGTATATCGTTCTTTTGTTATTTAAATCGTACATATCCAAATTATTGCGAGAAAACAAACATGGCAGCCGTTAGTGTGATTTTTAAATTACGGTTTTCAGATAAAACCTAACTTCTAAAAGTCGAATATCCCTGATTTTTTGGAACATATCTTTATAGTTTTATTCTAATGACATATACAAAGTTTCGTTGCAAAAATTGCCAGATAATTTTTTAATTTTCGTTTCAGATTAACCGGATATCCTAATGGTCTGATTTTCGTGATTAACGAATTCCACCTTTCATATCATAATGATTGTTATATGCCAAGTTTTGTTCCAAAAAAGGATAAAAAATGCGGCCGCTAGAGCGTTAATAGTAGACACAAACACAAATACGCACACACGCACACACACATATATATATAGTCATGGTGATTTTCGGTGCTTATTAGTATCAGGGAGCATTTGTAAGAATTATTTTTAAAAAATGAGAACAAATTTAATAGTTATATTATTCTTAGCATTGGCGTAATTGTAACCTAATTCTGAGGTTGAGGCGTCTGAAAGGCGAAGTTACGTTGCCCCGATGATATGATAGATGTTAAAGATAATGAAGTACAAGGAGAGTCCTTAAATCGAAATTTAACATAAATTCCATATAATGGGCAACTGCAAGAATAATTCCAATAAGAAAATTCTTTGGCCTAGCTGGGAATCAAACCCGGGACCTAATGTATTGAATTCTCCCAATTATTTGGATGTGAAACACGGACTCATATTTTAAGGAAAGAATAAATATTATGTTTGGAACAAATACAGATGAACAGACAGGTGAATGGAACAGTGACCTACATGATTTGTATTTAAAACCAGATATAAGAAGAACAGTGAATTCTCATAGACTGCGATGGCAGAACATGAAAAAGAGGCTTGGAAACTTATTGCAGGAAAATTAGAAGGAATGCGTCCGGTTGGTAGGCCAGGAATGAGGTAGGAAAATATCATTAACCATGACTTGAAAGAAGTAGATTATACAGGAGATGATTTGAAAATATTAGCTCAGGGTAGGAATGTATGGAAACCTTATGTCCGAGCGGTCATGAACCTATGCGTTCGATAGTACCAGTGATTTAGTTAGTTACCGATAGTTAGTTTTATATATAAGTTAACACTCTAGCGGCCGCAATTTGTTTTTTTTTTTCGGAATCAGAACCGGCATACTGCAATCAATTTAGAAAAGAAGGCAGAGATCGGTAACTAGCAAAATCTGATCATTAGAAATGGGAATTCACCTGAAGAGAAAATGTAATAATGCCTCTACAAATTTTATATTTTACGCAACGAAACTCTGTATATGACAATGGAATAAGACAAAAAATTGTATTTTCAAAAAACTGGAAAACTGACCATTAGGATTGTGGGTTTATATGTAAGTCTTAATTTGAAAATCGCTCAAGCGGCTGTGATCTTAGATTTTCCGTAATTGGATACGAACGTTTTAAATAACAATCCATAATAATTCTGCCCGAAGGCAGGTCCTTCACTTGCAATCATAGTATTTTCATGCCATGCTTGCAGCTTTACTAGGGAATTGTGTAGGTGTGGTAGCTTCCCGTTGCTTTCCACACCGGTGAAGGATGATGATGATGATGATAATGATCATGATGAAGATGGCCATATGATTTTGGGGACCGTTTGGGCCTTAAAGTTTTCCTGACATTTGTCTTACAGATGAGGAAAAACCCCGATAAAAACCTCACCTAGAAAAACTGCCCCTACCGGGGATCGAACCCGGGCCCGCTGCGTGACAAGGCAGCACGCTATCTCGAGACCACAGCGGTGGGCTTAAATAACAAAGAGAACATATATTCCAAGATTTGCACTGTTTCGAGTCGTCATTAAGGTATATATTTTTCATGTTATTACGTCCAGTTTGAGCCGTTATCTTCCTAGAATCCTGCGGAATTTGGGTAGTTATAAAAATAGAGGCTCCAGGTTGAGAAAATCAGCTATTATTGCTACATAATTCGACGTTCTGACCACATGTCTTTCCTTTACTGGCTAGAGGCTAGATGATGGTCCACATCTGTGATTAACACATGTGGATGTTGAGCTACCAGCCGGTTGGTAGACAAAATGCTTTCTAAGAGTATAGCGCTTTGGAGACATTCTCTAAACCTGCAAAATCGTACCATAAATTGGACTTGCTGAGGAATATGTTTAGTTTAGTTCCTTCTTAACGCTTTTGAAAATTAGTTTATAACACATGTTGGTCACTATCAACACTTCACGGGCTAAGTTTTAACGCTTTTTGAATTTAATTTAGGAATTTCTTAGATTTGGACGGTGTGCATAATTTATTCAAGCAGTATTGTAATAACTTTTTATTTGACTGAATATCATTAATATTTATAGGATTTGTATTTTTTATTTCTTCTTTAGTTATCCTTTATAGAGATAATTATATACATGGAGATTTAAATATTAATCGCTTTATTTTTCTTTCTAAAATTGCCATCGCTGACATTAGAGGATCTATTTCAATTTTAAGAAACAATCTTTACAAAATTTCTACTTTATAGTATGTATACTTCAATTACAATTTGAAAATTTTTAATGTATTTACAAAATGTATTTGATCAATTTCTAAAATTGTCTATCACTTTGTCCTTGAGGCAATTCTCTAATGAGGAATGTTGTATGTAATAAATTCTTCGGCCTACCACATTTCTATTACCTTCAGACTTAGAACCTACAATAATATTTGGTATGGGTTGCTTTCATGCGTTACAGAGACTATTGTCGACCCAACTTATTTAAAAAATATAAAATTGAAAATATATGAAACTGTTATATATTATATGGATGCGAAACATGCACACTTACTTTAAGGGAGGATAGGAGATTGCGAGTATTTGAGAATAAAGTTCTTAGGAAAAAATTTTGGACCAAAGAGAGATAAACAGACAGGGGAATGGAGAAGAGTAAATAACAGTGAGCTACATGGTCTTTATAGGAAGCCATATATAATAAGAACAGTTAAGTCTCGTAGACTACGATGTCGTGGACATGTGGCACGAATGTGAATGATAGATGTGCATATAAGCTTTATTGTAGGAAAACCAGAGAAAACGCCCAGTTGGTAGACCCAGAATGAAGTGGGAGAACAACATTAATCATGATTTGAAGGAAATAAATTATAACCTACGGGTTCGATAGTGCCAATAAGTTAGTTATAGGTCTGTTTTCTTTCTTTGTACTTCCTTTCTCCAATTGTTCCTATACTTCTCTATTTTATCAAACAGCTTAAAAAGGTTAAGTTAATTTCTGATATCTCCACACGTGGTACTTTAATGAATCAGGTGGCATTTTAATTACATGTTATCCCCATATATTTTGTTGTAGGCCTAATAGATAATCTCCTGTTTGCTTTTTGCACGTAGTTATATTGTTTGGGTGATGTATTGAGCTGAATAGATTATGTATGGAGATTTACGGAGAGATTGTTTACTCGCATGCAAAGACTGTACACTGGTCTACAGGGTTGTATATACAGTGAATGTAAGTAAGTTGTTAATTTATAGATATCAGATTATGGTAAAATGCATGAATTTAAGATACAATTTGACATTTTCTCTTGTATACTTTTCGAGACACTCTTTCTTTAAGGGAGGATATAATATTACGAGTATTTTAGAAAAAAATTCTAAGTAAGATTTTAGGACCAAAGAGAGATGGACAGGCGAATGGAAAAAAAATTCTTAACAGTGAGCTATATGATCTTTATAGGAAACCAGATATAATAAGAACAGTTAACTCTCGTAAACTGCGATGGGCGGGACATGTGGCATGAATGGGGGATGAAATTGGGCATGGAAGGTTCTTGTAGGAAAACCAGAAGGAGAACGCCCAGTTGGTAAACCAAGAATAAGGTGGGAGAATAACATTAATCATGATTTGAGGGAAGTAGATTATACAGTGATGATCAGTAAACATTAACGCAGGATAGGGATATGTGGAGAGCTTATGTCCGCGCGGACGTGAACCTGCCGTTTCGATAATTAATGCCAATGAAATAGTGTTAGTAGTAATAAATAATACTTTAAAAAACTAAAACAACACGCCTTGTTAGAAAACAGAACTAAAACATAAAAAATAATGTTAATTTCCAACACGCTTGGGAAAAAAATGTAAAGTGGTCAACAAAAAATCATCTCCAACACATCTAGAATAAAACTAGAGTGATCTAAAAAAATAATTTTATCATCAAAAGCGTGGGGTGCTTTTTACGGTTTTTACGTTTTCTTCTTAGGGACTTTATTTTTACCAATGTGTTTATTATCAAATATATCAATTGGTATAGAGCACTCCACGCTTTTGATGATATTTTTTTTGTAGATAACTCTAGTTTTTATTCTAGATGTGTTGGAGATGAATTTTTTGTTGATCACTTTTATTTTATCCCAAGCGTGTTGGGAATTAAAATTATTTTTCATGTTTTAGTTCGGTCTTCTAACAAAGCGAGTCGTTTTATGTTTTTTAAACTATTATTTATCTTTTATTTCTTAGTTTTGTTTTCTAAAAATGTAAATATCTTTAAATTCGATAGTATTGTAGTATGAGCTAAAAGTAACACTCTTCTAAAAAAAATCCTCCGGGCCGGATTTGAACCAGCGAGCTATGGATTACTGAAATTATATACCACTAGAGCCGACCACTCTACCAGCTGAACTACCACAACGATAGACTAAAAAGTCGATACGTCCGCAACTATTAAACCGGGCTTTATTTTTTGGATGTCCTGATGATCCTGGCCAAGATCTTAGAAAAATAAATAAATTCTTATAATGTCATTGGTACTTTACAAGTATACAAAGTTTCAAGTCGATCCAATGTTTTTAAATGGGTGAAAATCGTGTTAAAAGATTCCGTTACATAGATACAGATCAAGCTAATATAAAGCATGTAAAAATGGAATAACCTTGTTTCAAGAATGAGATATGATAGGCTATTAAAAGTTGTACGCGATTAATATTTCAAGTGGCAGGAGATCCCAGTATTTCCAGGAGACATATGGGAAAAATCCCGCTTTTCAATGGACTGGAAGCTTATCAAGCGAAGAAGAAGAAGTATATAACTATAACTCCTACAGCATTTAAACCTACTCTATTTCCTTATAAGTGTACTTCTATATTAATGACATTTATTATTATTTTTAGAGACATTGGGCTCTACAGTATATTAAATACATTTCGCGCAGAGCTACGGGACTTGCGCTGATTCGAGTCTCCATGGGGGAAGAAATTTTCTCATGGTATTTCGGCCAGTATGGGACCGGTGCCCACCCAGCATCGTGAGGCATTTGGGTAGCTACAATAAGTAGCGGCTCCAGGTTGAGAAAACCAGCTATAACGGCTGGGGGACTCGACATGCTGACCACATGTCACCCCTACACTGGCTGATGATCATCTATCTCTGTGACTGACACATGTGGATGTGAGGTCAGCAGCCGACTGGTAGGCTAAGGGCCTTCTAGGCCTGTCGCGCCAGGAATATAGAGTAGTACATTGGTTGAGTGGAAGATGAGGCCCTATAGTCTTAACTGTCTCTTGTTGTTGTTGTTATTATTATTATTATTATTATTATTATTATTATTATTATTATTATTATTATTATTACTATTATTATTGTATTTATAATGGCATCAATTCTGGTGTCTAGTTTTTACCATGCTCGCCTATGGTTCCAAGGTTTGCGGTTTTAAATCTGGCCGACGTCGATGACTTTTCTAGAGTCGTAAAAATCCCGATTTGGGTTCCTTTAGAAAATATCTAAAGCCGTAGGTGCGGTGCAATAGAAAAAAGACATTTATAATAATCTAAATCCTGAAAAAAGAGACCACTGAAAAATGCTTAGACCCTTTCATGGCCAGATTTTAATTTTGATGCCAATGAACTTAGTTCTTAAAAGTGATATTAAATAACATAATAACAATAATAAAATATTCTTCTTGTAAGCCCTTGTTTCTATCAACGAGACTTGGGCGCTCTCCCCCGACAAGGGAGAATTTCAACTATACTAATTTATATTATATTTACAGTTTTTTCGGATAGATGCCATTGAGTGGCCCCGATCAGCGTTCTGTCTCAGTGACATCTAGGGAACCAAGAAAATACTAGAATGGGAAAATTTGGTGAATTTTGCTTTGGGACCTTTTTATTCAGGCTTAAGGATCTTTTACGAGCCTGAAAATCTTCAGATTTGAAACACACGGCTTAACTTTCCTCGAGGAGCATTTGCTCCTCGGATTTTTCCATCCTAAAAAATATCCATGGACCCCGGCCGGGTTTGAATCCGCGATCCTCGGAACCAGAGGCAAGGAGCATAACCACTAGCCCACCGCGGCCAACACAATAACAAAACAAAATAATAATAACAACAATCCATCGATCCATAGTAATTCTGCCCGAAGGCAGGTCCTTCACTGCAATCATAGCATTTTCATGCTATGCTTGCAGCTTTACTAGGGAATTGTAGGTATTGTAGCTTCCCGTTGCTTTCCACACCGGTGACGGATGATGACGATGATAATGATAAGGATGATGATTTCGGGGACCGTTTGGGCCTTAAAGTTTTCCTGACATTTGTCTTACAGGTGTGGAAAAACCCCGATAACCTCAACCAGAAAAACTGCCCCGACCGGGGATCGTACCCGGGCCCGCTGCGTGACAAGGCAGCACGCTACCTCGAGACCACAGCGGTGGACATAATAGCAATAATAATAATGGTAATAATAATAATATAATAATAATAATAATAATAATAATAATAATCGTAAAAAAATAATGTAAAAATAATGGTAATAAAATAATAATAATAATAATAATAATAATAATAATAATGGTAATAAAATAATAATAATAATGGTAATAATAATAATAACAATAATAATAATAATAATAATAATAATAATAATAATAATAATAATAATAATAATAATGGTAATTATGGAAACGCATGATATTATCGGTTGCCGGGATTCTTGTCACAAATATTCCAAAAAATTGTTACACTAATGTGAAAAATAGTCTCTTACTTTAAGATAGCCTATAAAATATTATGAATATATGAGAGTAAAGTGATTAGGATTTTTTATCGAAGAGAGACTTACGGACACTACTTTATAGTGACCTATATTTAACTTTATCTTGTCTTGTAAGCCGTTGTTTCCCTCAACAAGATTTAGGCGCTCTCCCCCTACAGGGAAGAAATTGAACCATATTAATTTAGTTACACTTATTTTCGTATAGATGTCATTGGAGTGGCCCGTGGTCAGCGTTCCGCCTCAGAGTGACATCTAGGAAACCAAGGTAAAATTCGATAAAGTTTGCTTAGAGGCTTTTTTATTCAGGCTTAAGGATCTTTTATGAGCCTGAAAATCTGCAGGCTCGGGACCGACGGCGTAATGTCCCTCCCGGAGGATTTGCTTCTTGGATTTTTCCATCCTAATATGAAACCTAATATAAAAAGTACAATTGTGATGCCAATAGGGTAGGGAAATGTGGAACACCAAGGGTAGCAAAGGAGGTTCCTGTCTCTTTCCTAACCTGATATGTCATATAATTAACACAAACACTTACAGGTCGCTGACAGTGCCCAATGTGCCCAACTCGTGCTGCCGTTGGCTTTGATTTCGGTCCTGACGTTGTCGTTGACCCTCTGTCCTGGCGTCGCATCCGACCCCCAATTCTGGCGTCGTCTCTGACCCTCAGTCCTTACTTCGGGTAACTCCCGTTGACGGCACTCCCTCTGTTTCTGTTGGAGTTTCTAGTTGCCAAAAAGTACGCACCCCCCGATGTAGGGCTAATTTATAAACTTCGTATTGGGCGGGATTACCTGGCTATGAATAATCTTTGTCGGTCAATCTAATCTAAAGAATCAATGCTGCTAAAATCCATATTAAAATTCCGTTGAGGCAAATAGTCACAATGTAAAATATTAAAATAATTACCTGGCAGCGTCCGTCGTCCTCAACTAAGTTAAAAATAAAAATAAATAAATAGAACTTTCAAGAACTGGCTTCCATGACCATTGCGACGCTTTTGACATCTACGGCCTTCCAATGTCGTCGGAAGCTAAAGACGTCGCTGAAATGCCGCTGATATCAAAAGTATCGCAGAAAAGTTAATAGCGCATATCCTTCTACTGATGATGAAAGCCGTTTCCGGAAGGCATACAGTTCTTAAAAGTTTTTTTTTTATGTTTAATCTAGTTGAAGACGACACCTGCCGGATGTTTATTTTAATATTTTGCTTTATCTGAAGAAACTATTAAATATTTAAAAAAAGAGCGTTTTAGTATAGGCGATTCAGTAACGCAAATGTTAAGACACTCGCCATCTATCTCTGGGACCGAGTTCGCGTTTGGGTCAATCCATATAGGATTCGTGATGGACGAATCTGAGACAAGTTGTTGTCAGGGTTTATCTGGTTTTTCTGTGCTGCAAGTCATTTCAAATTGTTCCATACATCAATTTCGTTCTCATTTATTTCATTTCCCCCTGTTTTGCTTATGACTTAAGCAGCCAGCATCCTTATAGTCATCATCATCATCATCATCTGCATTCATGGATTAAGTCTGTTGACCCGTTCCGACTTCAGACCATCTCTTTCTAGGTCTGCCCAATTCTCGGGTGCCTTTAGGTTTGTATTTTGTTATATGTTTTGGATATCTATCTTCATTCATTTTGTCTATGTGTTGCTTCCATTTATGTCTATATGTATCTATTTTATCAGTTATTGCAAATATTTCAAGTTCCTGTCTTATTTCTGTGTTCTTGATTCTGTCTTCCGTAGTCCACCCTTTAACAGATCTCAAAAAATTTCCTTGCTGCACGCCATTATCCTACTTAGATCCTCTTTTTTATGTACTCCAGGCTTCTGATCCATAGAGCAGTACCGGTACTGCCAACATTTTATAAAATTTCAATGGGTATCTCTTGTGTTTATTATTATTTAGTTTTGGAAAAAAAAAACAAACGTTTTATCGTACCGCATATTCCCTGGAATTTTGATATTTTATTAGTTATATCATTATCATAATTAAATGAAATGTCACATCCTAGATAATTGAGATGGTTCACCTGTTCTATGATTTTGTTTCCTATTACTATTTTGGATCTGGTTTGATTTTTCCCTTGGAATGCCATTGCCTCAGTTTTTTCTATGGATATTTTGAAATTATATTGTTCACATATATTACGTAATTTAAAAATATTCCTTTGAAGTTCGTCTTCCGTATTTGCTATTTATTACCTGTCATCATCGTATAATAATGTTTTCAAGTAGTGTGTTTTATCTAATTTTATTCATTTATTTGTTTCTTCGTTCCATTTTTTTATTATTAGTAGTAGTAGTAGTAGTAGGACTTTATTAGACAAAAAGTAAGATATTTACAATATTATTTACAAATATGGGTCGCACGGGCAGTAAGCCGTACGTGCTGTTGACAGTCCGTTACAATAAAGTAATAATTGGTACTAGTGTAAAGAAAAATAAACAACAAAAACAGCAATAACATTACAATTACATAAAGAAAACACAATAATAATATTACAATTAAATAATAACACAATAGCATTATACACTAAAAACATTAACATTACAATTACATAAAGAAAACACAATAATATTACAATTAAGTAATAACACAATAGCATTATACACTAAAAAAACATTAACATTACAATTACATAAAGAAAACACATTAATATTACAATTAAATAATAACACAACAGCATTATACACTAATTAATTTATATATAATTGTTAATAATTAATGGTATTGCATTTTGATAACATATATTTATTCATGAATGAGTGTTGTCCTTATTTTTCGCGTTTTGTCCAGAAATTTACCGAGGTTTATCCAATTTTCTGGATTTACCAATAATTCGTAGCATGCCAATCTTTCCCGATTTGAATTTAGAAATCTTTCCGGTAATAACTGACGTCTCCAATATTCTAAATCATTACATTTTCCTAATATATGTATCTCATCTTCAAAGTTCCCGCACATTGGACATATTCGCATATCGTGATCGTCGCTAATTTTTAGAAATTTCCATGCCCCTAGCCTAAACCAAGCAAGCCCTGATCTCTCCTTAAATCCTAGGTTGAGTATATACGATTCTTTTCCCCAGACGTGTTTTAGGTCTCTTTGTAAACACAGTGAGCGTTTTCCTGTACATTCGGCGAAAGTATCTTGTTGGTTTATATCTAAGTACCTCCTCCTTATTTTTCTCCACACGTTCTTGCGATTTTCAGTCCCTTTTTCCCATATCCAGCCCATCCCAATCTTTTGGAGTTCTCTCCTAACCTCGTCTGCCCAAAATTTAACATCTATGTTTTTAATTTGGTGGTCGTAACAAATTGCTCTAAGCATTGTTTGTTCACCTTGGATTACTCGCAACCAGTATTTGAGTACACGAATTTTACAGTTAATGTCGTCCTGGAATGACCCGAATTCATATAAAATTCCACAGTTAGAAACGGCCTTACTAAGTCCTGTAATATACTTTAGAAAATGCGTATATACCTTATTTAGTATTTCCGTTCTTTGGAAACCCCAAATCTCACTACCATAGTGCATTACTGGCCTGACCATAGCTCCATACATTTTTTCTAATGTGCTGACTGGAATATCAGGCACTCGACCCAGAATACCGAGTACACTGTTAAGTTGTCCCCTCCCTTTAAATAATGCTATATCAATATGTTTTTTCCACTTTCCGTTCATTTTCAACGTCGTACCAAGATATTCAAAATGTTTCACGTTTTGAAGTACTTGATCTCTGTATTTCCATTCCTCTGCTCTACCATAAACCGTCCCATTTTTAAAGGTCATTGTTTTTGTCTTACTAACATTTACAGTCAATCCCCAATTCCTACAGTATATTTCCAGTAGGTCAAGACCTCTTTGCAATCCCTTGATTGTCTTGGAACAGATAATTAAATCATCTGCATACAACAGGACTGGGATTCTAACATTTCCTATCTCCGGAGCCTCAATTTCTCCTTCTAGCATTACGTCTACAATATCATCAACGAATAGATTAAATAGCATTGGTGATAAAATGCAACCTTGTCTCACTCCCCGATTGGCTTCACTGCTCTCTGTAATGTGCCCTTGGTCTACTTTTATACAAAATTTAACATATTTATAAATTGACATTAAAGCATGTATCATTTTATGAGACAATCCTTTCCGATTTAATTTTTCCCAAAGTGCGCTTCGGTCCACAGTATCAAATGCCATCTTAAAATCAATGAATGCACAAAATAATTTACCCCCCTTCATTTTCAGATTGTCATCAATTAATGTTCTCAGAACAAATACGTTGTCCACCGTGGAGTACCCTTCTCTAAAACCTGCCTGATATTTTGAGAGCCTATTGTTCTCTTTAGCCCATTGTCTTATTCGTTCGTAAAGTACTTTACAATATATTTTTTCCGAACACTGACAAGAGACAAATTCCCCTGTAACTTTCTGGTATCTGTGCCCCACCTTTCCCTTTGTATAGCGGTTGGATGACACCTGTCGCCCAGGCTTCCGGATAATCTCCTCCATTAAAAAGTTTGTTGAACGCAGTTTTCAAAACGTCTAATAATTTATTGGATGATATCATATTTTTCAAGAATTCCCCTGGTATTCCATCAATTCCAGGTGCTTTACCATTCTTTAAACATTTAATGGAAGAAACCACTTCATTTTTCGAAATATCCTGATCCAGTAATTGAATATGAATTGGGTCAGGGATCTCAACTATATTTCCTTGATTATATCTTAACCTCTCATTTCCCAGCACCCTATCAAAGTAACTTCTCCATTCCCCGGGCGTTATTCTTGTCCGATTTATGGACTTTACTTTGAGTTCCCTTAACGCTTTCCATATGTCCGCAATGTTCCCACTTTCAGTCGCGACTCTCATTTCTTCGGATTTCTTATTTTGCCATGCTAGTTTTGTTTCTGCCAATAATTCTTTATATTCCTTTCTCTCTTGCGCATAATTTTTTCTGCTTTCATCTGTGCTTTCTTTTCTAAACTTTAAAAGACTACTTTCGACAAATTTCTTCTTCTTTCTACATGCATTATTGTACCACCCTTTGTCCTTCTGGTTCATTGCGTATTTAACCTTGAATTTTTCCCCTGCTTTTTGAAAACATTCTGTCAAAGTTTTAATAATTTCCTCCCCGCTAAGATCATTTAATTGCAGATCCTGTATTAGCGTTTCCAAACTCCTGATAAATTCTTCTCTCAGATCCTCGATCCACCTGAAACGTGTAATTGGCCGCAATATTGTTGCCACCTCATCATTAACTGTCTCACTAATACCTTTCATATTTAAAATAAGTTTGTTTGGGAAGTGGTGTGATTCGATTCTGGAAACTATACAGAAATTACTTAGGACTGGAATCATGTCTTGTGTGCATATTGAATAATCGATTACGCTACTTCCATTTTTATTAATAAATGTCAGTTCTCCATTTTTATCTTCCCCATATTTCCCATTCAGAATTTCAAGTTCAAATGCATCGCAAAAAGCTAACAATTGGTTTCCTTCTGAATTTAAAATCTTATCTTTGCTTCTCCTACCCTCACCTCGTGTTTCATTATCATCCGATTTTATAGTGATATTTTCCTCCCCAATCCTACAGTTAAAGTCCCCTAAAATTATTATTCCCGCTTCCGGAAACCTATCTTTTATTTCTGCCAACGAGTCAGACAATTCAACGAAAAAATTTGGATTGGCATACCTGGAATTTAGTGGTTGGCGGTAAATAGACAACAGACACATTTCTGCTCTTTCTGTATGGTAATATATACAAATTGCCTCTTTTAAAGTAATATTTACCTTTTTAATATATGGGTCTAAGTTAGCTTTATATAAAATGGCAACACCGCCTGGATATCTACCTCTCTTTCCTCTATTTTGATTACCCTTAAAATAACCTTTCATATTACATAGATTTACGCATTCATTAGCTTTTAACCATGTTTCTCCTAGAGCTAATATATCAAAAGTCTCAATAAACTCTACACATCTGTCCATTGAAAGTTTTTGTTTTAACCCTTCGATATTCCATGAACCGACTGTCAACAAACCCTATTGTGTTCCCTTGTCATTAGTCTTACCTGTATTTTTCGAACTTCCCCCTCTCAATAGTTCCTTTTCTGCGGGTAAATTCAGAAGTCTTAGTGATTTTCTTGTTGGAGTTCTTGTGTCCGCCGGTCGTTCACCTCTTAGAGGTGGGGTATGCTTTTTGCGTTCGGCCGTTTTTTGCTGTATGTTTATTGGATTCCTGGGAGTTAGTATCGTAGTGCTCCCTCTCTCTTTCTCTCGTGTAGAATTTTCTCCCTCCTCTGCTGTAAGGAGACCACCTGCTGTTGAAGCGTCCCCTGTAGGTTTTGGGGACTCGCTGTCAATGACCTCTTCAAATTCATTTTCAGAGTTGTCCATATTTTGTAGTTGTTCCCTGCTCCAGATTCGTCCATTTATAATCAATTTATTAAATTGCATGATTGCATGGCAGCCCTGCCTCCTCGCCTCGAGCATGTGTCGCTTAAGAAAGTCCCTTTCGCGGCGCACCTTCTCACTAAAGTCTTCGGCAATATTGATACCGGTCCCTTTAAGATATTTACTGTCTCTAAGGATCCAACATTTTATTTTGTAGTGTGATAATTTGCATACAATCGGTCTCTTCCCACTATTCCAACGACCTACTCTGTGCGCTCTTTCAATATCACTGTCCACCAAATCAATCCCGATTTGCGCCACTACTCTTTTAACTATATGTTCAGTTTCCTCCCAGCTCTCTCTGTCTTCTTCATGCACACCATATATCACAATATTATTACGGCGACTCTGGTTTTCGAGATAGTCTAATTTAGATTCCAGCCATTTCAATCTGTCCTCCATCCGATGCATGTTCGTCTCAATATCACGAATTTTTTCACCCACGTTGCACTTTTCAAACCCCTCTTTCACTTCAGTTGACAATGTTTCAATCAGCTTTCTAACTTCTTCCATAATGCTTTGTCCCCTGCACACTTCAACCACTCTAACAAAAACACGTCCGCTCTTCTCGACGGCTAGCACAATATCCTTTTTTTTTTTTTTTATTATATCATTGATGTATAGGTTAAAGAAAACTGGAGGGATACTGCATCCTTGTTTAACTCCTTGATTAGTATGAATTTTATTTTTACTTACTTCATTTCTAGTTTTTATGACAAAATTTGTGTTCCAGTACAAACTCTTTATAGCTGCTATTAAGTGTTTCGCAATTCCTTTTTCTTTTAAAATTGTCCAAAGTTTTCCTCTGTCTACTTTATCAAATGTCTTGACAAAATCAATAAAAGCCATGTGGGTTTCATTGTTATATTCTCTTCATTTGTTTATAAATTCTTTTATCGTAAATATATTATCCATACATGAACGCCCTGGTCTGAATCCACTTTGTTCTTCCGTTACCATTACCTCTGCTATTTGTTTTAACCTAAATGTTAAGATTCTTGAGTATATTTTATAGTCTGCAGTTAAAATGCTTATTTCTCTGTAGTTGTTGCAGTCGTTACGTTCTCCTTTCTTAAAAATATATTGTACTATTGCTATTGTCCAGGTTTCTGGTATTGTTGCTTGTTTCCAACATAAATTTAAAAAATGTAATAATTTCAGTTAAAAAAATCCTCCATATTTTATTAATTCCATATTAATTCCGTCTATTCCAGCTGCCTTTCTGTTCTTGGTTGTTTTCAGTACTTCTTCTAAGTCGTCCATTGTTATCATATATATTCCTGTCTCACACTCATAGGCCCTATATGTTATCTTTAGTTATTTTATTTTCATTATACCACAGTTTTTTATAATGTTCTTCCCATTGTTTCTCCTCAATTACATTGATCTGTATTGTATCTTTTTCTTGTTTATTTAGATGTTTCATTACTTTATAGGCTATTTTTTGCTGCCCATGTATATCCTATTCTAGTCTACTTATATATCTATCCCAACTGACTTTGTGTGCCTTTTTTTAATTTCTCTTTTGGCTATTGCACTTTTATGTTTGTATTCAGCTCTTAATTCTGGTGTTCTATTCTGTAAATATTTGTGATAAGCCTCTTTTTTATCTTTTATTATCGTGTGTAATTCTTCATTGCATATTCTTAAACCCTTCTTGTTATATATTTTATATTTTGTTCCTAATGCCTCATATGTTGCTTTATCAATGCTTTCTTTTATATTATTCCATTCTCGGTTTATTTCTTCGGAAGTAGGTTTTAATATTAATTGTTCATTTAGCCTATTCTGATAAAGATTTTGTATACTTTTATCTTGTAATAAACGTACTTTGAATGTAGTCTCTTACTTACTTACTTACTGGCACTATCGAACCCGTAGGTTCATGGCCGCGCGGACATAAGCTCTCCATACATCCCTATCATGAGCTTATGCTTTCCAATCATTCCCTGTATAATCTACTTCCCTCAAATCATAGTTAATGTTATTCTCCCACCTCATTCTTGGTCTACCAACTGGGCGTTTTCCCTCTGGATTTCCTACATGAAGCTTCCATGTAAGTCTTTCATTCCCCATACGTCCCCTACGTGCAACATGTCCTGCCCATCGCAGTCTACGAGACTTAACTGTTCTTATTATATCTGGCTTCCTATAAAGACCATGTAGTTCATTGTTATGTAGTCTTTATTTCTATATTTGTTTTTAGTTTTCTTCCATCTCGCTAATATATTTATTTTTGAGATTACTAAATAGTGATCTGAATAAATGTCACTAAATACGCTCGTATCTGTTAATAATGATGATGCTTTCTTATTGATTAACACATAATCTATCAGTGAACGAAAACCTCGTGCTGACCATGTATATTTGTGAATATCTTTTTTGTATCCTTGTGTATATTTGTGAATATCTTTTTTGTATCCTTATATTATATTATCGTACCAATTTTTAAGAAGGGAGATAAAACTGACTGCAACAACTACAGGGGCATCTCATTACTTTCAACTTCGTACAAAATTCTAACAAATATATTAGTAAGCAGACTTACTCCCTATATTGATTACATTCTAGGAGATAGTCAATGTGCATTTAGAAGAAACAGGTCTACAACAGATCAGATTTTTAGTATAAGACAGATTTTAGAAAAGAAATGGGAATATAATGGTACTGTACATCAACTATATGTAGACTTCAAAAAAGCATATGATTCAATTAAGAGGGAGAAGTTATATAGTATCCTGCTGGAGTTCGGAATTCCTAAAAAGTTAGTTAGACTTATACGAATGTGTCTAAATGGCACAAAGAGTAGGGTGCGTATAGGCAAACAGTTTTCAGACACTTTTGAAATCCAGAATGGGTTGAAGCAAGGAGATGCACTATCTCCTCTACTATTTAATTTTGTACTAGAGCATGCCATTAAATCTTTGGAGAATGAGGAAGGCTTACAACTCAGTGGTATTAATAAGCTGTTAGTTTATGCTGATGATGTAGTATTGTTGGCCGATAGCGAGGAGATACTAAAGGACAATACGCACACACTGTTGAGTAATACTAGGAAATTAGGATTGGAAGTAAATATCAATAAAACTAAATATATGGTCACACGTAGAAATTCATTATATAATGGAACTGGACAGCTAATGACAAATGAGGGAAATGAAATTTGAGGAAGTGGCTGAATTCAAATACCTAGGAACAATAATCACAAATAGGAATGAGATGCACAAAGAAATTAAACATAGGCTCAATTCTGGAAATGCGTGCTATTATGCATTGCAGAGACTCTTGATGTCCCAACTCCTTTCAAAAAACGTTAAACTGAAAATATATAAAACTATTATTCTACCAGTTATATAATATGGATGCGAAACATGGACTCTTACTTTAAGGGAGGAAAGGAGATTAAAAGTATTTGAGAATAAAGTACTTAGGAAAATTTTTGGACCAAAGAGAGATGAAGAGACAGGTGAATGGAGAAGACTACATAACAATGAACTATATGGTCTTTATAGGAAGCCAGATATAATAAGAACAGTTAAGTCTCGTAGACTGCGATGGGCAGGACATGTTGCACGTATGGGGGATGAAAGACTTGCATGGAAGCTTCTTGTAGGAAAGCCAGAGGGAAAACGCCCAGTTGGTAGACCAAGAATGAGGTGGGAAAATAACATTAACTATGATTTGAGGGAAGTAGATTAATCAGGGAGTGATTGGAAAGCATTAGCTCAGGATAGGGATGTATGGAGAGCGTATGTCCGTGTGGCCATGAACCTACGGGTTCGATAGTGCCAGTGAGTAAGTAAGTGAGTATCCTTATAGTATAGTATGTAGGCTATATACCTCATACGACCCTGAAGGAGCCATGAATGGTACCCTAAATGGTACTTTCTTGACTTTATTAATTTAGATACGCTTATGTTCCTTTAGATTCATTGAGTTACGTGTGATTAGTTTATCACCTCAACGAGGTATTACTTGGATGGCCAGTTAAATTTTGCTCCGAGACACTAATTTAGGCTTGAAGTTATTTCATGAGCCCTAAAACTTCAGACTCCGGACACACATTTGAAAGTCCCTCCGGAGTACCTGTTCCTTAGATTTTTCTATTCTAAAAATCCATCTACCCCGGCCAAATTTTAACCCCCGACCCTGGGGTAAGAACATAACTAAACCACCGATGTCGACAGTATATTACAAACCTTGAATAATATAGGCTTCATCTCATCTTTTGACCTAACGTTGTTCCAGGCACTAGTAGAGGGTTTATTTTACTTTTTAGTACAAGCACATGAATTTTCATTCCATACTTACAAGGGAACTATCTACCATTGCATGCCGAAACCTACCTCGAAAATTTCTCTTAGCGAAGCGTTGTGATGTACCAAGGCCGTGTACTAAACATTATCTGTCGTTTTCTCTTTTAATTAAGAAAACGTGGGCGCTGAATGGTATAAGGGGCCCTGTCATTCATAATTTTATCTGTTTTTTTATAAATTTCTAAACTTTGAAGGACGTCAAGGAATTTAAAATTAATTAATGATCTATCCAGCTTGAGATTACTTTTATCACCAAGAATATAGCATTTATTAATACATATATTTAGTTTAAATGAGTGATTTGGCGATGGATTTTAGTGTCTTGCAGTTAAAAAGACAGATACTCTTTGGACACGGTCTTGATACATAACAACGCTTTTCTGGAAGAAATCTGAAGTTAGGTTTCAGCATGCAATGGTCCACAGTTCCCTTTTTTTACTGTAAAAATAAAGTACCGTAATCCTCTGTTATTAATTGCACGTATCCTCTTACTGTACTTTAGAGGGGTATATTGCTTCCGGACTTGCGGAATGCTGGAAATACGTCGCATAAAAATATATCGTGTAATTTATTTAGTTGTAAATCTTTAGTAAGCTGAAGTAACGAAGAAGTTGTACGCTTTTACATGCATAGTCACGACGAAACTGTATTTGTATTTTTAATATTCATAAATCACAAAGCTAATAAAATAACATAAACTGGATTCTTTCAACCCTCACTAAAATAGTGCAATTTAAAAACGTTTTATTGCTAGTTTTTGTTAGCAAATGCAATGCTTTGCAAACATTATTATACGTCTAGAGCATAACACTGTGTTAGGAACTGCAGTGTCTGATACTTTACAAATATTGGTTTTCACTGTATGTGTTTGCTTCTATCTCTAAAAATAACTGGAAATATTCGAAGGAAAATATACGGATTCTCTCAAATTACAAAAAGTACAATTGAAATGTATTACGTGGTATATTATTACACTGGAAATATACTGGCATGTGAACTATTTATGGTTATAAGGTATTGTTGACTTTTTATCGAGTACATTTGTCAGTAAAAACAAATTAAACATAGACTCAACTCTAGAAACGTATGCTGTAATGCATTAGAGGGATTGTTCTCACCTGAATTTTTCTAAAAAAAAGAATAAATTAAAAGCATGTTTATTCTATTAATTAGGGCCTATATTATATGGTTGCGAAACATGATCTCTTAGTTTAGGGAGGAGAAAATACTGTATTTTTATTTATTCTTTATTAATTATTTATAGAGACTATTTAACTCATGCCCCAAATGGGAATCAATGACCAATCACGTTTCAATGATTTCTGTTTTACAACCAATCAGAGTAGTGTTTCACGAAATATTTATCAGTGTTATGATTACCATATTAAAGAAGGCTCCTCCTTTTTAATATTCTGAACAGGCCTGACCATTATTTTGCAGTGACTGAGGGAACAGTAAAGCCGCCATATTTGAATGTTCAAAATGGCAGAAACAAAATGGCTGTGCTTCAAATGAAGATATAGACGAAATACAAATTTGACAATTGTGTTTTTAATTAATGATATTACCGAGTTATTTTTGATAATTCTGTGTTCAATAATTGTGTTTTTAAACAATGATTTTACCGAGTTGTTTACTAAAAATAAATTAACCTATAATTTTGGTTGTAATATACAGTTTGATGTGTTTAATTTTTTCTCCACTAGGATGCATTCTTATAATATTGCGATAATATTTCAAGTTTCCCACGCCAGATGGCAATATATAACAAACATTATATGATCTTGTTGCAGTGGATGGAGAAACGAAACATAAAGTTTCTCATTTGTTTACAAACATCGCCGTTTACATTAAATAAATAAATATTTTAAAGTAACTATATTTAAATAATGATTTGTGAGTAAATAGCTTAATTTTATTCATTAAATAGTCCTAACAAATGCCACTCTTGATTTCCAAATTCTCCAGATAAATTGTAAATCACTCGTGGCATTACTTATGATGATTATATTTGATGATTCAAATAATAATCGATTTATTTTTCTGTTTTCTTACCATATTCATCTTCATTACATTATAAGAATAATTACCAATCGGTAACTTTGATTCCCCACCCAAACTAGAAATGACTGTTTGAAAATAAAGTTCTTAGGGAATTTTTTGGACTAAAGAGAGTCGAACGGACATATGAATGGAGAAAACTACACAACAATTAGCTACATTATGTTCATAGGAAACCAGGTGCAATAAGAACAGTGAAGTTACATGGAACGCGATGGGCAGAACATGTGGCACGAGTGGAGAATGACTTAGGATAATGGAAACTGCTTGTAGGAAAACCAGAGGGAAAGCGTTTTGTAGGTATGCCAATAATGAGGTGAAAGAATAGCATTAATAATCATTTGAACGTCTGGATTCGATAGTAACAGGTAGTTAAAATATTATATAAATTAATTCTCTGCAGGATTTGTTTGCCTTACATGATCTAGTTTGACAGTATGCAATGTATGAAGTAGATTGAGCTGTTCAACGTAAAGATTTTGCTCTGTATTGGAGAAAAAAGAACGTACACGCTTTTTGTTGTCAATTTAGACTACATAGTAGTGGGGGCATACTGTAGAATATTTGGATAAGGCAATACAATTTGAGCTGGAAAGTTTGGTACAAGATTTTCAAACTGGCCTAATGCGAGACGTATGTTCAGGAGGTAAAGGAGGCCATCTCGTGTCAATCAAGAAAGGTGGGGGCTTTGGCCTTCCTAAGGATTGTATTTAGTTTACTTCTATTTAGTGTAGTAGTAGTAGTAGTAGTAGTAGTAGTGGTGGCGATGGCGGTGACGGTGGCGGCAGCAATAGTAGCAGTTATTTCTTTTATGGAGCCTTTCTGTCATGATTCAAAACAAGATTTGAAAGTTCAACATATTTTGCTGTCAGCACTTTTATTTCTGCTTCTTTTATAGTGCGTTTACTTTCATGACAAAGATTTTTACAGTCTTTAAAATACAGAATACGCTCTTATTTTAAATCATAAACAGAGAAACATAGCAAATATAAACAAACTGAATGAGAGAGAAAAATAATAAAAGAAATCGATAACAATATTTTTTTAACGAGAACGCACTTAGTAGAGGGTTTTATTGCACGCTTTATATTAGCTTGACCTGTATCTATCTATGTAACTGTATCTTTTAACGCGATTTTCATCTACTTAAAATCATTGGATCGACTTGAAACTTTGTATACTTGTAAAAGACTCGTGACAATACAATAATTTCATATTTTGTTTCTAAAATCATGGCCAGAATCATCAGAAAATCAAAAAAAGTGTTTTTGGATCTATGTAACGGAATTTTTGAACACGATTTTCACCCACTTAGAAACATTGGATCGACTTGCAACTTTGCATACGTGTAAAAGACCCGTGACAATATAATAATTTCATATTTATTTTATAAAATCCTTGCCAGAATCGTCAGAAAATAAAAAAAAGTGTCTTTGTATCTATGTAACGGAATCTTTGAACACGATTTTCACCCACTTAGAAACATTGGATCGACTTGAAACTTTGTATACTTGTAAAGGACCCGTGACAATACAATAATTTCATATTGTATTTCTAAAATCCTGGCCAGAATCATCAGAAAATCAAAAAAATGAAAACTGGCATAATAGGTTGCGGACTTGTCGACTTTTTAGTCAATCGTTGTAAGAGCTGAGTTGGTAGAGCGGTGAACTCTAGTGGTATAAAATTTCAGTAATCTGTAGGTCGCTGGTTCAAATCCGGCTTGGAGTTTTTTTTTAGAAGAGTATTACTTTTAGCTCATACTACAATAGTATCGAATTTAAAGATATTTACATTTTTATCTTATTCTGTAAAATATTAAAACTAAAAAATAAAAAATAAATAATAGTTTTAAAAAACTAAAACAACACGCTTTATTAGAAAACCGAAGTAAAAAAATGAAAAATAATTTTAATTTCCAACACGCTTGGGATAAATAATTTTACCATCAAAAGCGTGGGGTGCTTTGTATGATTTTTACATTTTCTTCTTAGAGACTTTACTTTTACCAATATCTGTTTATCATCATATATATTAATTGATAAAGAGCACCCCACGCTTTTGATGGTAAAATTATTTATCCCAAGCGTGTTGGAAATTAAAATTATTTTTCATTTTTTTAGTTCTGTTTTCTAATAAAGCGTGTTGTTTTTTAAAACTATTATTTATTAACCCTCTCTACAGAATATTGTCAAACGTTGCACACAGTAATCTACGTAACCCTCTGTCGGTGATGCGGTTAATTCTGGAATGCTTACAACTTGTTATAGGCCTATATCCAGGTTAAGGAAGACAGTTGTATACAGGTATAAATTTGTAATTTTATAATTAAAATTTTATTTTGCCACTGACACCTTAACGGTTTTTTATCATGTATTTTAGTAGTAACTTATATACTGTTGAAATTGTCTTACTTTCTAGTAATTTCTATCCCTAAATATATATTATTTTCCCAAAAATGAATTACATATACGGTAACACATTAAATTAATTATATCTGTTAGAACTGAATATAAATTCCAACTAAATATAAAAAAAATTCCATTTAAACTTTGTAGAAATATGAGAAGAAGGGGATGTTTTTAATCTTCTTGCGTTGAATAAATGTTGCTGTGAATATGCTCATATTTACGAAGTAAGCTCTTATATACAGTATATATGCAAACAACAGAGGAAAATAAGTAATATTCATTCCTAGAAAAATTACTTTAATGCTTGAAAAATTTCTCTTTTTACTGATGTGTTAAATTACTCTAGGAGTTTACAAAGGATATATGCTTTATGTTTATACTCGTATTTGTAATCAAAAAATGTTTTCTTTTTTACATCTCAAGGCTTTAAAAATCTTGACGTTATTTTTCTCGGATATCCAGTTTCCATTTTTCGATTTGAATCGTTACAACGTATCCAAAAGTTTTATTCAAATTCAGGAATAATCTTGTTCTGTATTTTTTTATAAATCTAATTTGTTTTTCTCCTATCTTGTTTAATATTGTTAAAATGAATATAACGCTAATGAAAGTTGCAGAGGAAACAGTACAATCTTCCAAGAGTACTGTTTTTTTCAGTTCAATTCTATGTTTTCTTTACATATGTAAACACTTGAGTTGTCTGGTTAGTGTTTTCTTAGTCCTCTTTGGATAAGATTGTTTCTCTGAATTCTTACTTTGGTGTTTTTGTTTTCGTAACTACTGCATACGACTACGTTATAAACTCCAATGTATAATTGTCTTGACTCTTAATTCCCTAGCTTCTTACTGAACGAAGCTTTAAAATGGGTACTCTAATTCATAAGTGAACTAGTGCACGATAATTTCATTTTGTTGGTAATGTTTTTCTCTATAATTGTCATGTGTATTACACTAAAGTCACTGTAATGTCGAGACATTAGTTTTTGACGAAAAAAAAATTACAGCAACAGCATCGGTTTATAATGTGAAATAATTACGAAATATTAAATCTGCATAAAATTTAAGGGGGGAATATTATGGAATATAAGGAAGATGGACTTATGCAAGGCATCCTAGACTTAAGTCAAATTAGTATAGATATTATGTTAAAGGGATACGTACCGTGAATCGTTGTTTATAATTTTTACACTTTTGTCAATTGTATTTTTTTAATCCAATATTACTTTAAGTAATTTAATTTTCCTTAACATAAATAAAACACAATTTTCCTATAAAAGTCAAATGTTAACTCATATAAAATGGTGGCGTTGAAAAACAAATCATCATCATCATGAACATTTTAGTAGGTTCTGTCGCCTGTAGTTTACTCAAAGTGATTTTGGTGAATCCATCTCCGTCTTGGCCTTCCCAAATCTCTCTTCCCCTGTGGAATATTACAGAGATAGTTTGGACAATCTTCCCCTTTCCATTCTCAATACATGTTGTTTCCAATTTTGTTACATCACATTTTATTTTCGAAATTTAATTTTTGTTTCTTATATCAACGTTTCTTCGATGATCTAACCTTGTGAATCCAAGAATGGTCTCAAAAATCTCATATTTCTGCTTGCAATGTCTTTTTATCTCTATATTTATAACATATTTTCTATTTAAGAATGCAAAGTTTTTTATTTAAAATGTTGGGTGTTACAGTTAAAGATTCGCCAGAATTTATTTGCTGAATGACTGAAAACATTTGGTTGCAATTTCATTACATGTGTAATGTTCTACAGTGCGGTCAGTATAGCACTGGAAAGCAGACGCGGGAATTTCACTATACACTACTGACGGACTCGCGGCGGGGAAAGTACAACGTAGGATCGCGGTGATACAAACACACATTTTCGTAACTATTTTACAAATTGTCGTACTTGCCAACTTTATTGAAGCAGGTGCTGGAAATGTCCACCTTCGTTGTCCGTACATTTTTGACACCTCTTTATAAAATTTCCTGTAGTTCTCTTCTACTGATGTTTTAAATTTTGTCACGGATGTTACGTTTCAGTTCTTTCCGAGTGCGTGGGTTTTACTTGTACACTGCATTTTTAAATCTGCCCCAAAGATAGAAATCGCAGGGGGTTATATCGGGAGAACGAGCAGGCCATAAATTCCTACTAATAATTCTGTCATGGAACACACGGTGAATTTCGCGCATTGAAACATCAGCAGTACTCCGTATGAGCTGTAGCTGAGACTTGCTGGAAGAATGCGAAATCACACTCCTGTCGGTTAATTCCCTAAAGAAAGGCGTCAGTATATCATTCACATATGTATGAGATTCGAATGTATTCCGAAAGAAAATGGAGCCTATGACTATTTCGTCACTAATGGCGCACCATACACACATTTTCGCATCACGGAGGGGCACTTCATGTACAATATCAGTGTTCTCAGGACCCCAATGACAATTGTTTTGGAAACTCACGTAACCATGGAGATGGAACCACGTCTATTAGGTCATTATTAATATTATTAACATCCACTCACAAAATGCGCGCCTACGAATAGGGCCACCTGGTTGTAGAGCATGTGTCTTGGTTATTTTATATGGGTGCAACTTGAACAATTTAGTACCTATTGAACAGAGCCATAAGATATTCCTACTTGTTGCGAAAGGCGCCTAACTAATTTTCTAGAAGACTGCTCTAATCGATAACCGATGTCGTCTATTGTTTCGTCTGTGAGAACACTACGCGGCTTGCGTGGCTTCTTAGGCTCGACATTTCCTGTTGCGTGAAATTTGTTACAGAGATTATGTTATGTTGAACGTGATGGAATTTTTACATCCGGGAATCGTGTTTTAAAGAGTCTTCGTACTTGGCAGGCAGACTGAGTTAACAAATACTAATCATAAATAAATACACGTTGTTCAGTGGAAAATAATTAGTCATTATACTGTTTACACTTATACATACGTCATTCAGTTTACACTATACACACGTCATTCAGTTCACAAGGAAAAGCGACCGAGCACCATATCTACTCGAAGCACACTATCTGACTGTGACATAATGCGTGGGTTGTACTCTTATACTGCTGATTCAGCGCACATTTCAAGTACCGTGTCTACACGTGCAAGTCTTCGTCATCGCACATCACAAACCCCGCGTCTGCTGTCCAATACTATAGTGATCTCACTGTATATTATTATCGGATAAGATTATTTTCTTATATATAATATGATTAAGTAAATTTACATAGGGCCTATATTAATTCAATGAAACAAATTCTTGAACCTCTATGATCCCATACACATTTACTTATTTACTTTGTGAATTCGAACACCTTGGGGTCATTTCCATCTATAGTCTGTGGCTGAATACAAGTAGTTCCCGTATTTATGTTATTACTCCTGGTTCTTTTGCAAGTTCACTGAATTAAAGATTTAAAGAATAATTAATTGATCTACAGTGAAATGTTATATAAGATTAAGATTATTAATAATATTATTTAAAGAAGAAATAAGAAAATACCTTTAAGTGAAAATAGAGATGGAAATGTAATTTGTCAATACTTCTATTTAAGGATTTATTACGTACGTTTAGGTACTTATTTTGTTATAGACAACATAGACAAATTTATACTGAATCTTTGTAGCGAATATCCAATATATATATATATATATATATTGTTCCTCGAGAAAAAATGGAAAGAAACTAGTGGGATTGGAAGATCCAGAATTAAATTCGAAGGGCTAACGATTACAAGTCTCGTAAGCTACAACTGTGCCAATTATCTTAGATAACAGTATATTTGATGTCTGTTAAATGGGAAACACATATATCACGTCTATGAAATACTGTTTACTTTAAGCAACGAGAATAAATTACGTGAAGACTAAATATGGTATGCATGAGAAATATAAATGTAATGTTATTCACTAGACTGGCTAGAAACCATTAAACCGCAAAATAAGACCATTGACAATTATGAATAGTTTACTGTTGGAATATAATATGCAAGAAGCGTTTCTGCATTCGTTTATACAATATGGAAGCTGCATTTTTCTTTTTACTGACGTTTAAAATATCGAGGAAATGCTGTAATTTAAGAAATACGAGCTCCAACTATAATCAGACTTGGTTAAGTTTACATCTGCGAATATTTGATTACGTAAAGTAGTAATTTCATACACTCCGAATTGTATTAGTTGGTAATTTAAATTCTGAACTATTGTACTTTAAGTGCACACTTTATCCATTAAATTCGAATATGAAACAGTTGTTTGTAACATATTATCTTCTTGTTTGTCATATCTTACACCAGAGGGTTGACATGACTTTCCTCACAATCCTCTTTCGCTCATCTCTCTTCATGACTTTCTTTTTCATTCCCATAATTTTAATTTTATTAAGGTCGCGCTCTTATTTTTGTAGCCATCTTTTCCTTGGTCTTCCTCTTCTTTTACTTCCTAGTACCACACTAAATAATTTTGAGCATTTTATTTTTACTCATTCTTTAAACATATTCTATCCAAAAGAGTCTAAGCGATTTTATAATTTTTACAATATCAGGTCCTTTACAAAATATTTCTGTTTTCTGGTTATATTTTATAATTCATAATGCTGTTTGCATGGCAAGTACACGGCTGGCCTGACTGGTTTCCCAATTTCGAATCTTGGTGGTTCTGGAGAGCTAAATACGATGGACCACACCGGAATATTTTGGAATTTCATCCCACCAATACTCTCCACTCCCCTACCTATCCTTTCCATGTTACTTCATGATATCCTTCATAACATCTCACGTTAGTTAAAAATAATTTCCTTGGCAAAATACAGGTGTTGAAAACATGTTGTTTTGAGGCCTGAGTAACAACCTAGAGGACAGAATGAGGCGACTTAAAGGTTGTAGTCCTTCTTCGCGGCCATGAGTCCAACTTACAAAAATGGCCATAAAAGTCATGAGTGCCAATAATTAATTGGTGTTTATCGTATAATTTATCATATTTATACTATTATTATTACAATTATTATTATTACTATCGTATTATTATTGTTATTATTATCATCGTATAAAATGTTGTTTCTACATTAAATTTACATTGCAACATTTAATATATTTTAACTCTTTACAATTACGAGTAGTATAGTGTATATCTATATTGCCAAATATTTATTTGTATTTGTGCTGGTTGAGTGGAAGAGAATGCCTTATGGCCTTACCTCTGCCAGAGTAAATAAAACATTATTATTATTATTATTATTATTATTATTATTATTATTATTATTATTATTATTATTATTATTTGTTGTCAGACCAGGACGAAGGCCCATGTCAAACTACATAATACCATAGAGTAGATTTTAATTTCATTAGCAATGGGAACCCTAATGGAATTCTTAAGGTCGCAGTAGTAGGATAGTTAGCCTTCCCAGTAAAAGAGAATTATAGGTATTCATCATATTCCACTTTCATATACTGGTCCATAGTCTTTTCTAACAATTTTTATCTCACATATCCTCAAATGTAATTTCATCTTCAGTGTTTAGTGTCCATGTTTCAGCTGCATTTGTTACACCATGTATCAACAGTGTTTTATATTGTTCCAGCTTAGATTTATCTGGATAAATGGAGCGATTTAAATAATTTTATATTTGCACAATAAGCTTAGTTTCCAGTCAAAAATCTATTATTTAATTAATTTTGAATTTTGCAATTTTTAATTAAATATATTCCCAAATACTTGAGAATTATATCAGGGAATTAGTATAGAGAAGAAAGGATTTCAGGCTAGAACAAACATAATTCGAAATGAAAATGGGGATATGATTGCAGATTCCAGAAGAATAGATGGAAAAGTCACTTTAATCAGCTATTAAATGTACATACAGAACAGGACATTGAGGAGGATAATTTACAGACAGCAGAAATGCTAGGCGCAGAACCAAGTGCATTAGAGGTTGAAATGGCGATTGAAAAATTGAAGATGTATAAAGAGAGATCCCAGCAGAACTGATAAAATCAGGGGGAGAAAAATTGATGGACAAGATACGCTGGTTGCTTAGATTGCTTTGGGGAAAAGAAGCTCTTCCAGATGAATGGAAGGAAACAATTATCGTACCAATTTATAAGAAAGGAGATAAAACTGATTGCAACAACTACAGGGGCATCTCATTACTTTCAACTTCGTACAAAATTCTAACAAATATATTAGTAAGCAGACTTACTCCCTATATTGATGACATTCTAGGAGATCATCAATGTGCATTTAGAAGAAACAGGTCTACAACAGATCAGATTTTTAGTATAAGACAGATTTTAGAAAAGAAATGGGAATATAATGGTACTGTACATCAACTATAAGTAGACTTCAAAAAAGAATATGATTCAATTAAGAGGGATAAGTTATACAGTATCCTGCTGGAGTTCGGAATTCTTAAAAAGTTAGTTTGACTTATACGAATGTGTCTAAATGGCACAAAAAGTAGGGTGTGTGTAGGCAAACAGTTTTCGGACACTTTTGAAATCCAGAATGGGTTGAAGCAAGGAGATGCAATATTTCCTCTACTATTTAATTTTGTACTAGAGCATGCCATTAAATCTTTAGAAAACGAGGAAGGCTTACAATTGAATGGTATTAATAAACTGTTAGTTTATGCTCATGATGTAGTATTGTTGGCCAATAGCGAGGATATACTAAAAGACAACACGCACACACTATTGAGTAACACTAAGAAATTAGGACTGGTAGTAAATATCAATAAAACTAAATATATGGTCACACGTAGAAATTCATTATATAATGGAAATGGACAGCTAATAACAAATGAGGGAAATTTTGAGGAAGTGGCTGAATTCAAATACCTAGGAACCATAATCACAAATAGGAATGAGATGCACAAAGAAATTAAACATAGGCTCAATTCTGGAAATGCGTGCTATTATGCATTGCAGAGACTCTTGATGTCCCAACTCCTTTCAAAAAACGTTAAACTGAAAATATATAAAACTATTATTCTACCAGTTATATTATATGGGTGCGAAACATGGACACTTACTTTAAGGGAGGAAAGGAGATTACAAGTATTTGAGAATAAAGCACTTAGGAAAATTTTTGGACCAAAGAGAGATGAACAGACAGGTGAATGGAGAAGACTTACATAACAATGAACTACATGGTCTTTATAGGAAGCCAGATACAATAAGAACAGTTAAGTCTCGTAGACTGCGATGGGCAGGACATGTTGCACGTATGGGGAATGAAAGACTTGCATGGAAGGTTCTTGTAGGAAAGCCAGAGGGAAAACGCCCAATTGGTAGACCAAGAATGAGGTGGGAGAATAACATTAACTATGATTTGAGGGAAGTAGGTTATACAGGGAATGATTGGAAAGCATTAGCCCAGGATAAGGATGTATGGAGAGCTTATGTCCACGCGGCCATGAACCTACGGGTTCGATAGTGCCAGTAAGTAAGTAATTAAGTAATACTTGAAATATTCAAAATATTTTAATATATAGATGTTAATTTTTTAGAGGTTTCAGGACTTTTCTTTCTTTAGATACGGACATATTTTAGTTTAGTCTGGCATAATGTATAAAACAATATTTTTTTACCTTAATTTAAATTTTCATTAAGAAAGTTTTCTTATATTAAATACTTAATTGAGCTCTAAAAATAAATTAAAGGGAAATGCATTATATTCAATTTAAAACAGTATATAAATCGAAGTTAAACCAAAAAATATTAAAATATGTAACATAATAAAGTGATCATAACATAATCTTTTCATATCAAAAGTTTAGCAATTAATTTATTGGATTATCAAATTTTCTGTGCTTGAATTTTTATTTAGTTCTTTAGCACGATTGAGGAATGGAAGAGGGGCACGGAAGCTTCTTCAAGGAAAACCAGAGAGAAAACAGCCAGTTTGTTAACGAAGAATGGGATGAAAACATAACATTAACAATTATATAAGGGAAATACATTATACAGGAGATGATCGGAAAACATAAATTGGGAATAGGGATGTATGGAGAGGTTATATCCGCACGACCATGAACCTACAGGTTCGATAGTACTAGTGAGTTTGTTATTTAATTTAGTCCTTTATTTAGACTGGGAAGACAGACTGCCCTGAGCATTGCAACCTGAAGTTCTATTCCGCTCTCCCAGTAAATTATGGATGAATGGAATGCAGTCTATTGTACGGTGTTATGTGAGTTGTAGATCGTCTTCGAGTCCGGCACACCAGGTTCTTCTCTTACAACCCACACCACTATTTTTGGGTTGGGTCTGTGGCCAAGAGGAGAGATTAAAACTCTCTAGTAGGTCCCTTCTGCCCCTTTTAATTTCATATGACTTGGAGTCATGAGCCAGTACCCAGGTTTCCTCCTAGATGCTCGCAGTCACATATTTTCAACACTTGTGGCGCCAACTAGACTACTTTTCCTAGCACGAAATTATGTCAAGGGTGATATGAAATGAATGAACGAGGAATGAAATGGCATGAGGAGAAGGGAAGATAGAATGGAGAATTTATCCAAGCTATAGACTTTTTTACATATTTTTTTATATTGTGGGTCTATTTATGCTAGTAACTAATTATAACACCACGGATGTTTTCCTACACATGGGAAATGAAAAACATATCAATGACATTTTGCAGAGGTAAGAAGCGTATTATCTTGATATTATGTAATATATGAAACAGTGAATTTGTTTTTAATTTAGATCACTAATTATTACTTACTGGCTAATACCCGGCGTGCGTGCTACGCCTGAATAAATGAAAATTCATGTGCTTTAATGTTTACTTGAATAAGTAAACGGAACAATAATTATATATTTATAATTTTTAGATACCCCATGCTGATCACCCGTCGTTGCCCGGTAATCTACTTATCCCGATCTTCTTGACATAAATGAGCTGAAATACGAAAATTAATGTGTTTTATGTTTAGTTAAATAAGTATGGGGGAAAATTTACGTCGTAATTATTTTTAGATACCCCGCGCTTTTTATCCGGCGTTTTCCGAGAATCTACTCATCCCGATCTTCTTGGCATAAATGAGCTGAAAGACAAAAATTAATGTACTTCTTATAATTAGTAGTATAAGTAAAATGAAAAATAATTATAAATGTATATCGTTAATATTTTAAGATTCCCCGGTGTTGCCCGGGAATCTACTTATATCGATCTTGACATAAATGATCTAAAAGAAATAATTCATTATTTTGAATTATCCGTAAAAGAATACCCACCATGTGCTCCTGTGCTCCTATGCCTGAACAGGAATCTACGTACTTGTCTCGATCTTCTTGACATCAACGAAATAAAAATATGGTTATTGTGAGTTATCCGAAAGAGAAAAACATACGCTGTCGCGGACTTTTTTGTAGAGCTTTTTAAGATATTTAATTCTGTGTACATTAATTTTGTGTATTTATTATGTTTTAGGCGACGTAAGCCATTTAAGCGTCCAAAGAGCTACTTTTTTTTAAGTTTTCCACTACAAAGGGCGATTTGTAAGGGTGTAGGAGTTGAGTATCACAACTCTCTTATAGCCAGAGACGTAAAACCGTGGATACCGTGTCATAGTTGACTTATGACCCGAAAAAGAATCTTAAGCCTGTAACAAGGGCTCTGTTAAAATATATCGTCTCTTTCACACCCAGATTTTAAATGCGACGGTAAAGAGTTATTAGCAAGCATCATTAAATAAAAGTATTGCACTTCTATTACTACTGCCTCTACTACCAACATTACTACTATCCCCACTAACATTACCGGCGCTATTCAGATTTATACATATTAAAGTTCTTTAGGATGTACTCGTGAATACTTCCTACAATTTTTGCATTCATAACCTTTAAATTTGTTGATTGTAAAGGGGATATGATAACATTATGAATATTACTATTATCACCACTATCACCAACATTACTACCGCCACCACTACAACTACTACTACTATGAATACTAGCAACAATACCATTACCACTGGAATTGAATAGTTACCCCTAAAAGAGATCTAACCCACAAAAATTCTAAAGTAGAATTTTCAGTGGATTAGTGACATATCCGGAGAATATCATTTCATGGTGCATATAAAACTATTCCTGCTCTTCCAGACCTGTTTTATTTATTTTTAAAAGTTGGCATTCAAGCGAATAGTGATCTATACGTAACAAAATGGCGGAAAAAGTTAGTCAAGCCATGAGTAACAGTTTATGGGGTTAGATCTATTTTCGAGGTAACTGTTCAATTACTGTCCTAGTGCATTTATCTCGGATAATGAGGCTGAAGGGCGGCAAGTAAAATGTTGTGGTTCCCATTTAACACACACGTCTTGGGAGATAAAACAAATAGGTAATATAAATCCTAAAATGCTACCCTCTCATATAACAAGTTCTTACTTCTTTATTTTGAAAGAAAATTTAACTATGAAGTCAGAAGAGCGATTATTTAGTTAGGCCCCTATAGATTTGTATTGCTTGACATCTCTTAAAATTGAACTCCGATTTCTTATTTCATGAATGAACAAGTATTTGATATGAGTAAAGTCAGTTTGAATGCGCTTGAGACTTTTTTTTAACCCAAACTGAAATATTGCGATAAGTAATACGCTATGACAGATGGGATAAAGCGGCGGAATAAAAAAGAAGAACGTGACAAAAGTAGAAGACCAGTTCTGTCGTCCGGTTCTTTTGACAAGATGCATGTAGAAATTCAATTCCAGTTGGAGCCAGTGTTGAGAAATGCCGAGAGGAAAGCAAATCTCTTTATACAAAGCTTGAGCCTAATATCAAGGAGAAATAGAATACGGTAGAACGAGTTCTGAATACACAAGGATTTTCATTACTGTGCTATCATCGGATTTGCAGTTGGACCGGAAGCTGGTTTTAACAGGTAATATAGCCAGGGGTAATAAAACATCTAACTGCGCATTAACAACATCAACTCATGATCAAAGAACAAGGCATTAGCTACCAAATTATTAAAACGACAATTCTTACGAAATTTTAATATCCTTATATAATTTATTTATGAAACTGAATTCTTCCCTCGAGTAAAAAGTTTTTTTTCTTTCTTTATTTGTAGGCTTTATGTCTGTTTATCTTCATATGTCTCTAAGTATTTTTGAGACGCCTTCCTCGGCTTCTCCTTCATGCGGTTTTATCATTTCTAACCATCATCACAGTTCTTCTCTTCATTCCATTCTTTTCTCCGTTTTGTGTTCCATTTCCCAATAGGTAGAATAAAGAACTGTTTTCTAAAGTACTAATTTATTTTATGGTCAAATCTAGTTTTACGGCAGTCCCGCATCATAGCCGAGCGATTTATGGCATTCGCTGATTAAAGTCCCCATGGGGAGAGAAATTTGCTCTTGGAATTTCGGCAGTATGGGACCGGTGCCCATCTAGCATCGTGAGGAATATGGGTAGGTATTATACAATAAGTAGAGCCCGCAGGTTCAGAAAACCACCTATAATGGCTGGGGGACCCGACATACTGACTACGTCATCCCTATACCGACTAGATGATTGTCCACCTCTGATTAACACATGTAGATGTGAGGCTGGTAGACCTGTCTTGCCACGGAGTTTAGTTTAGTTTTATTACTACAGGTTTTCTTTCTAAGAATGTAGTTTTCAGCTGTTTGATTACCATGGCATTACGCCAGGCCCAATTAAAGGGTTTAACTTTTTATTTAGCAATATGACAAGTACTTACTGAACAAGTTAGGGATGACAACATAAATAGCTAAGAGTACTGCATACATTTTAACAGTATACAATCATGTTCACAGAAATTTTGGTTACATTATTTTTGAGGCAGTTCTGCTATCATAATATATTTGTTTGTTCAATAAGATAATTATTGTTATTAAAAAATGAGAAATGGACATGAATCGTGTTTGAAGGAGATGGAATTTAATTGGTGAAGTTGGCAGGAACGTTATTAGCAGAAATTAATAACGTTAAGATAATAATATTTTATTTAACGATGCTCGTCAACAGCTAAGATCACTAAGACCAAATCCAAATCCTGATGTATAATGGCCTGCAAACTTTGTTCAGAAGTCGTCTCGTTTCACGTATGATATTATTTTACTTAACTGAAATATACGACATGGCATCCATGGTATTACTTCTCTTCAAAAGACGGTCATTCTTAATATCTTTACCGCCCTGAAAAAAAAATACATTCGGGGTGAATCCGCGAACTTCGAGATCAAAGATGAAGTGGTTCACCGGAAAACACAGTTATATTATCATCGGGACTAGGAGTTTTATGCACTAAAAGTTAAGATTGTGACACAGTAAGGACCTTTACAATTTCCAATTCTTTGTACCGTGTGTAAAATCGAATTAAAGTAGTGTCAGAAGTTGTGCCACTCACAAAAAACTGCTGCATTCTTAATTGTACGAAGCACATAAAAGTCTTAGCCCTATCATTTTTACGAGGGCTGTTCAATAAATAATGATCATTATTTTTTTAAACATACTTTCTCTCATCCTCAGAATTACGATAGTCTCCTAAGAATGCAAAGCACTTGTACGAGCGTTTCTTCCAAGTCTACAAAACATGTTGGAAACAATTTTGCACAGGTCTTTTAAAACCGCTTCCCAGCCTTTACTACTACTTCTTAAAAATGGAAAAATGCCTCCTAAGAAGTTTTTTCTCTCAATTTAGAGAATATAAAACAGTCACATGGGACTAGAACCGGACTATAAGGTGGGTGATGATGGACGCACTTTACTTTGATTTTTTCAAGATATTCAGCAACAACATTTGCGATACCGTATGCGACCTCGCATTATCATTGGATCAGCATCCAGCTTTTTTAGTCTCCAACATGTGGGTGGCATCTAGGGAAATTTTTAAAAAATTCATAAAGTGATCTTAAGGTCGATCTTCTCTCACTAAGATAGCAGTCTTGTTCGTTTTTTTTCTGTAAGAACAGAAACTGGAGCACCAGGCCGACCTTCTTTCGAGATTGATTGCCTCCCCTCTTAGAATAATACTTTTGATCTGCGCTGTAGGAAGAAAAAAACATGCATAAACCTCCTCTAACATTAGACCAGCCTCAACCGAATATTTGTTCGAGACGAAAGCAGAATTTCAAAACAGTGCATTGTTTACCTTCATTATAGCCGTAAGAGGTATTGAACATTTCTCGATTTACACACCATTCATAGAACGGAAACGGAAGGCATATTCGTTTAACTTGTACCACAAGTACAAGACGCATTTATCTTGCATTTTTGTAGGGTAACATCACAAAAATTATTTTTGATTTTATTATGTCGTTAAAAGTATTATATTCTTTGATCTTCAGTTATTATACTGCAGAACTTTTTTCTTGTATAGAAATATTAGGATTTGAATGTTTAAGTTAATCACAAAGAGAGTATTTGAGATTTAATACAAACAGCTGAAAAGATTGGACGCAATATAAGAGTAACGTTGATAGATCACCCTTGTGATGTGAATTGACAGCAAGTAACAATTCACACCTCCCACAGAGATAAGTGACAGCTGTTATTTGTAGTCATGTCACTATTGATGGGATTTACTACATAATAATAGCAATCGTGTAACTTGATGACGTAATGCAGCACGCTTTTATATTCACATAAAGTACATACAATTCTTTCATTAATTTGTTAAAACACAACATTTCAGTAAATGTTCGTGAGAATAGTTTTTAATTGGGTCCGTCCAAAATATGATTACTTACCTTGGTTTAGAATATAATGTTTTAATTCCCTATATTTGCCTAATTAGCTGAAGCGGTAGCGTTTCAGGCCCTGTTCAAACACCGGTGCCAACTTGGGATTTTTTCATGGTTTTCCGCAGTCGTCAAATATTGGACTATCATTACCTGAATCCATTTTATCATATTCACCATTTTATAATATTATATATCTATTAAGATAATCTATAAATTAGTATCTGTGTATGAGAGTTTATTGCATTTATTTTCGCATATATTATGCCTATGTTCAAGCGTTCGCGTGCTCTCTCTCTCTCCCCCTCACCCCTCTCTCTCTCCCTCTCTTCCCCCTCTTTCTCCCCCCCCTCTCTCTCTCTCTCACACCACACACACACACACACACACACACACACACACACACACACACACACACACACACACACACACACACACATTTAAAGTAAAACGATTCTTTCTTCGTTGTATATCTTAAGATATATTTATTTAATCAATAGTTCTTAACTTATCGTAGTACAATATTTCAGATTAACATATAATTTATAGTTTTATATTGTTGCTATTGTTTTAGGAATTTTATCACAGTTCCTCGGTGCTAGAAAACTATCACTTTATCCTAAGATCAAGAAAACATATAATTCTGTATAATAATTTGACACAATGATATAATTAATACCTTTGGAATATTATATCTTAATTTGATTTTTTTTTTGTGCTGAGACGCACGAACATAATGAGTACTGGGATCTTAGACATAGGCTAAACCAATAATCTGTACGACTGTGTATTTGTCGTACATAGATTTAACTGACATGAATGTTTAATTAATTATGAAATGGTTAATACTGAAATGGTAATAAAATTCAAATTTATATTTGTTTTGACGACTAAGTATATTCGCCAAAAAAAAAAAAACTCATGTTGGCCGACAACAAACATTGAACATTATTAATGTGAATCTGAGACACAAATCTGTGAATAAACTCGTACAGTTTCCAAAAATATTGCTTGCTGGATAATGGTCAAATATCCTTTTGAAATTCCAGTTGTTGTAATTTGACAATAAATTTTACATCATTTATTGTTATTGTTTATTATTATGATGATTATTATTATTATTATTATTATTATTATTATTATTTATGTGACTTAATTCATTGTATTATGTGTTGATTTTATGAATTTCAAAATATGTTTTAGCAGCAATTTTTATACAATATTTACTGGTTTCTTTCAATTTCAATTTTTTGTAGATTTAATTTATAACTAACCCACCGGCACTATGGAACCCGTAGGTTAATGGCCGCGCGGACACAAGTTCTCCATACATCCCTAACCTTAGCTAATGTTTTCAAATCATCCCCTGTATAATCTACTTCCCTCAAATCACCGTTAGTGTTAGTCTCCCATCACATTCTTGACCTAGAAACTAGGTGTTTTTCCTCTGGTTTTCCAAGAAGCAGCTTCCATGCCCTTCTTTCATTCCCAATTTGTGCAGGATATATGCTTCTTGTAGGAAAACCAGAGGGAAAACGTCCAATTGGTGGTCTCATTCATAAACATAATGTCGGGGTACATTTTGAGTATTTTATTGTCTCTTGCAGATGTGCAGTTATTCGTTTGTTGTTTGGGACCATGAAGACTTTTTTATTATATTCGGTTATTTCTTCAAAAGATGCCGTTAAATGGTGATAGGTGGCTCCGAGCAACAATAATAATAATAATAATAATAATAATAATAATAATAATAATGTTTTATTTATTCTGGCAGAGTTAAGACCTTCTCTTCCACTCAACCAACACAAATTGCATATACATATTCGACAGTATAAATATATGCACTATACTAATTATAAAGAGTCAAAAAATATATTACCGCTCACGATTAAAAGCCGAATGTTAATGTACTGATTGAGATAACTGGATATGCAATATTAACAACATTTATAATTTATTCCCTTTATCTGACATTTTGTATGTCAGAAAGATTATAATCTAATAAATAGAAAGTAATAGATAATGATTAATTTGTCCTTGATTCAAAGTCTTTCAGAATATGCGAATATTTTCAGTCCCATGGCAGCAATCTCGTTTTGTATTAGAAAATTGTTTTTTTATTGCCTTTAATTGCAGCTAATATTGCATTTGAAGTTAAGGAGGGGCCAAAGAAAAACATTGTAGAGGAGGTTGGCCACTACTACCCCTGATGAACCTCTAGGGGTCCTGTTTTGTTCTCTAGCATACATTTTGCGTCCTGCGGCACGTGGACGCACAGGAAACATCTCTCAGACCGCACGTGCTTCCTATGCCAGCTGCCGAATTGAGGACAATGAGTGCCCTGTGCCACATGTCGTTTACTGAACCTACTTGTTCTTGCATTTGCATACTCGAAGAAAGCTATAAATGAATGTTACATGATTTGATGGATGTAACAAAACTCATTACAGCTTGCTATGACTTGTCCATTTCAACCAATTTCATGCAATATTCGAACCCCTCGGACAGCGGCCACTCAATTCTATGGTGGAAATAGTGTTTACATCCCCCTCTCTCCTCCTTTCCTGTATTTACGATGTGAAGTAGGTGCCGCGCTTCCACACTCTCATTTCCTTTTAAATTGAGGAAACGGTTCGAGATTTATTGATGGAAATGGTCAGATTACGAGGGCGTCTGGAGAATGTTATAGTAAATTTATATTTTTTTTAAGATTGATGATACGAAACACTTGATATATGAAATGATTTACACATAGAATGCCTATGTAATAATAAATATTAATTTAAGTCAGGACTATTTCTACAATGCCTCTAATAATAGCGGGTCCGATAGGATAAAGGTTATCGTTCTCGCCTCTGTTTACGAAGTTCGCGGGTTCAATCTAGTCTGAGCTAATGGATTTTAAAAAAGTGTAAAAAAACTTAATTGTACCTTCTTAAGGAAGAGATATAAAAAATCGTTAGTACCGTGTCGTAGATTTATTACAGGTTTACCGGTATGTAAATGAATATTAAGCCTGAAATAAGAGACATCTAAGATGATTATTTGACAATTTCATGCCCAGTTTATATTCGCTACACTAATGACCCGAACGTCATTAAATGAAGCTTTATCGCAACATTTCTATTTGATGGAAGTATTGTGTTGTTACTTTTGATTCTGTATTCTGTATCGTATGTAGACTGATTCTTGGTAGAATCAGTGTAGTTTGCGGATGAGAAAATTCTATGATTCAACATTCTTCGAAGAAATAATTCCACGTATCATAAGTAAGCCAATATCTCTAGTAAAATTCTCAGGTGCGAATCTCTTCACTTTATTAGACAAAATCAAATTCAGGATTTTAAGACAACGTGGAATTGCGTAAGCATAATATTAATATATCCTTCAAGCAGTTGTCCGAAACCTGGACAGTAAGTAGACAATAAGCCAACAAGCTGATAGCAGTACAAATGGATTTTTGGAGACTATCGACAAGAATTTCAAGACGGGATAAAGTAAGAAAAAGCACAATAAGGGAAATTAAAAAATCACATTAGAAAAAATAGAAAGAAAACGTTTGAAATGGTATGGACACCTCATAAGAATGGAAGAAGTTAGAAAATCAAAGAACATCCTTGATAGCAAAGCTAATGGAAGAGGTGGAAGAGCAGGCATAGAGAACGTTGGATAGATGGAGTGAGGAGAAGTATGGAAGCAAGAGATTTGAGGGATGAAGATGCTTTAGACAGAAACCTCTGGCGACAAATCACTTGGGTTGAAGGAGAACTACTGTAGTGTGGAATAATCCTAATGATAAAAGTAGTTGTACACATTTAGAGTATTAGCATTGTGACGTGTGTTATTAACCAGATTGAGAGCGCGTGTTGAGAATAAGATTTCATTTGGAGACAAAGGAATTACTAATAATGAGAGTTTGAACGTTCAGAAGAGGGAGTCCAATGGATATAAAAATTCGTATGGCATAGGGGTTATTACTTAATTTTTATAATATTTTATTGAAATTTGCATAAAACGTCCAAACTAGTTTATTTATGTTTAATCTCAAATTCTTAAAAATACTTTAGTGCAGCGAATTATTAAAGTAGAAAAATCAATCCCATAACCAACCGAACATAGAAAAATATTATTTTTGATATTTTAAAGACCATGTCGTCTTTGGGTTTTTTTGTTTGTCTAACATAAGTAAAATTTCCAATTCGTTTCTAAAACCTTTAAAGAGAAAGGTTGAAAAAAAAAGAAGAAAGTAAAGAATTGGATCTCTCACACATATTTTATTCTATGTTCATGTTAGAGTATTCTAAATTTTGTGAAATCTCGTAAATTAAATGTTACATAATTTGCATTATATTTAAATACTAACACAAGAGAATCGATGTAAAATTGCAAGAGCTACAGGCCTAGAAAGCCCTTGGCCTACCAGTCGGTTACTGGCCTCACGTCCACATGTGTTAATCACAGAGCTAGATGGTCATAAACAAGTGTAGGGGTGATATGTGGTCAGAATGTCGGGTCCCCCAGCCGTTATAGCTGGTTTTTTCAACCCTGGAGTCTTACGTATGGTATTGTTGCTATTCAAATACCTCGCGATTCTGGGTGGGCACCGGTCCTATACTGGCCGAAATTCCATTTGAAAATGTCTTCCCCACTGCTGACTCGAACCAGAACAAGTTCCATAGATCTGCGCCAAGGCGTCTTGCCTTAGCCACTTGGCTACGGCGCGGGACGAATCCATGTAAAACAATATTAATTTAAGACGATTTTGCTATAATCACATTATCACCTAATTACATATATTATAATAATGTGGTTAAAGGTGATATTACATTAATGAGTGATATATCATTCTGTCACATTTACATCACGATGATCATTCCCCTTACCCTTGTCTCACCCCTTGATATTATATTCTGGTTAATTAACTGTCATCTTGGTTATAATGGTATTGCCCTTTTACCTGTCTCAATAAAACACTTTACTTCGCTACTTGCTCAATATGAGTGCTGTTTGACATTATATACAGGTAAGGTATGATAATAACTGTCATCTTGTTTACAACGGTCCAAATAGAGCCCGAATTCCTTGCAAAATTCTTTTTTACACGCTTTATATGAGCTTGACATGTTTCTATCTATGTAACGGAATATTTCAACGCGAATTACACCCACTTAAAATCATTGCATCGACTTGAAATTTTGTATACTTGTAGAGGACCAATGACAATACAATAATTTCTTAATTTTGTTCTAAAATCATGGCCAGAATCATCTGAAAAAAAAGTGTCTATGTAATTATGTAACGGAATCTTTCAACATGATTTTCATTGGATCAACTTAAAACTTTGTACACTTGTAAAGGACCAATGACAATACAATAATTTCATAAATGTTTCTAAACTCCTGGCCAGAATCAGCAGAAAATAAAAATAATAAAAACCGGTATAGTAGGTTGCGGACTTATCAACTTCTTACTCAATCGTTGTAAGAGCTCAGTTGGTAGAGCGGTGGACTTTAGTGGTATATAATTTCAGTAATTCATAGGCCGCTGGTTCAAATCCGGCTGGGAGGATTTTTTAGTAGAGTATTACTTCTAGCCCATACTAAAATAGTATTGAATCTAAAGATATATACATTTTCTTTTATTCTGTAAAATATTAAAACTAAAAAATAAAAAATAAATAATAGTTTAAAAAACTAAAACAACACGCTTTATTAGAAAATCGAACTAAAAAATGATAAATAATTTTAATTTCCAACACGCTTGGGATAAAATTAAAGTGGTCAACAAAAAAAATCATCTCCACCACATCTAGAATAAAACTGAAGTTATCTACAAGAAATAATTTTACTATCAAAAGCGTGGGGTGCTTTTTATGATTTTTACATTTTCTTCTTAGAGACTTTACTTTTACCAATATCTGTTTATTATAAAATATATTAATTGATATAGAGAACCCCACGCTTTTGATGGTAAAATTATTTTCTTTTTGTTGATAACTCTAGTTTTATTCTTTTTGTGTTGAAGAAGATTTTTTTTGTTGACCACTTTAATTTTATCCCAAGCGTGTTGGAAATTAAAATCATTTTTCATTTTTTAGTTCGGTTTTCTAATAAAGCGTGTTGTTTCAGTTTTTTAAACTGTTATTTATTTTTATTAATTACCATAAAAAAACAGTGTACTGACCTGATATTCCTTAACTATTACTGTATCATTTTAATTCTATCTTTTCATATATGATTCCAATATAAAATCGTTAAAAATTAATCAGTAACCGTAAGAAAGGAAATTGAAAGACTTTTTGAAAAAAAAAACAAATTTTGTAAAAAATATGGTTTTCGACCAGATATAAAATATTTATTTGTTAAAAACTCTATTTATAATGACTTAAACTATTTTTCATATTAAAGATAAACAACTAAAAAAATGAAAATGTTTAAGCTTACTTTGGGTCCATCGAGTACCTCAATCTTCTAGCGACTTTGTACAACTAAACTTAAAATTATGGATGTGTTGCTTCTTCTGAAGTATCGTGTAAACAGTTCCCTGTACATCAAGTTGTCCGAATGTAAGCGGCCTATGTATATTTTATGTTCTTAGTTAATCCTATTTACAAACTAGATTTCTTCGTAGCGTATTAGTTTTTTAAAAGTGATATGATACTTTTTAGTCGTTTTAGTGTTTGAAAATCATGACTTACTTTTATTGAAGTATAATTTCAACTATTATTGAAGTATTATATCCGGGGAAACACGGATCAAGTTTCTAAGGTAGGTCTTAAGTCTATAAAATTACTTCAAGTGTATAATAACAGAACAATGCCCTTCCAGATTACAAATTATTGGGACCGCAGCATGAACATGGCCTCCAACAAAATTCATAACATCATTCGATATATAGACTTGTGTACATGCCATCTACTTCTGCTTCGATTGAGATGAGAGATTTGTTTGCTTCCCCGAAGAAATTGGAAATGTCCAGGAAACTAATACCTCTCTCAAAACCTGTATGTCCCGTCTGCTAAAAACTTAGAATTGTTGAGGCGGAAAAAAAAAGTTAAAAATGCTATATAACGTGTTCTTCCTCCCGAACGCCTCTACCAGCACTTTAGTGACGCCCATGTTAAAAATGAAGGATACATGCAACTTATTTCAAATTAAATATTCAGACCCCAAAAACATTACAATGCTTAATTCGTTATAGTTCCAAAAATGTAAAAATAATATATTTGGAGGGGGGGAATTCATCTCGTTTGTGTATTCACAATTGATAGGAAGTTAAGCATGATCCCCGGATGTGATCCACCTTATCCCGATCCTTTGAGGAAATTGGAAAAAAATATAGTCATTACAAAAATATACTTTTTAAACGTGTTCAGAACATCGGTTAGTGGTTCAATGTTTTATTTTGTTTATTTACGTGTACGTGTATAATGTAAAACAAGATATTGGGTTAGAATTTTTGTTAGATATTTATGTTAGATTGTATAAGTGATTAATATTTCCATTGTCTATCCTATATCTTTTTTCTCTTTATAATAATTTTATTTTTACTAAAATTTCTCAGTTATTGTAATTTATTCCCACCAAGGTTAGGCTACATTTCATTATGTGTTAATTGTTAGAAAAAATATTTGGAAGAAAAATCAGTTTAATGGTGAATGCCTTACAGTTTTACTTCAGTTCACAAATTGTCACCCTGGCGAAGACAAGTGAACATTTAAGTACGAAGCTGAAGAAATATGTTACAGACTTTAGAGGTAATATGTTTTCAACAGATGAAACAATTTTAGACAAACGACAATTCTTGTGTTGATAATCTGAAGCAACTGAGAATATATTTATCATTTTCAGGCTATTACTTTAGATCTTTTTTTTTTTTTTCAGAAAATGGACAGCGGAGGAAATAATAATAACTTACAAATGAAAAGACTGTAAGCATAAGAATATAAGAAGGGTTAATCAACTTAGAGGTATAATCTATATCATTAAAATGAGTCCAGTAGGCGTCTCAGTTCTGGAATTGCATACTATTATGAATTACAGGAATTTTTGTCCCAACTTCTCCCAAAAGGCATCAAATTGAAAGTGAAAATTTATAAATCTGTTATTACACCAGTTATATGGATGCGAAACGGGAATCATGGAGGAGAATAGATCACAAGAATTTGAGAATAAAGATCTTGGGAAAAATTTCGGACGAAAGAAAGATGAACAGTCAGGCGAATGGAGAGAACTAAAACAGTGAGCTATATTTTATTTACATGAAATCGGGAAAACAGTTAAGTCTCATAAACTGCGATGGGCAGGACATGTGGTACGAATGGGGAATGAAAGAGATGATGGGAAACTTTTTATAGGAATACTAGAGGGAAAGGGTCCAGTAGGTAGGCCAAGATGAGATAGGAGAATAATATTAACCCGATTTGAGGATGTAGATTATACAGGGGATGATTAAAAAGTTAGATAAGGATATGGGTGTATGGAGAGCTTATGACCTCTTGATCACAAACACGTGTTCAATAGTGTCAGTGAGTTATTTAGTTAGTATAGATTAGTTACACTCTAGTAGTCCCGTTTTTGTGATTCTTCTTTGTAAATAGTGTAGCTCTTAAAATCCTATATTGTATATTTTATGTGCCGTTTTGTCCGTTTATTCTACCTTTCAAAGTCTGAACATCCGTCTCTATATATACCAAATTACCAGTCTGAACAAAATGCATTATTTCGCTGTTTGTTTCCCTATGGGCGCTATTAGATTGATATTATATACGTTAAGTAACTGTCATCTTGGTAATGATTACCTGTCTCAACAAAACACTTTATTTCTCTACTTGTTTCCCTATGGGTGCTGTAGCTTATAGTAACGTATTGTTTACTACCTGAGGGGTTTAGTCGTATTAAACTGATATCTCTGCAATAAATTTTGAATTGCGTATGCTGATAAAATAAATCAAGTAAGGCCCAACGTGGATTAATGATTGGACAGATTTCTCTAGTTGCTATCAGATTCTGGATCTGGGGAATTAATTTGTCAAAGGTAACGGCATTATTTGTCACACCACAACTTACTCTTTATCAGGAAGTTTTGTTCTGTAATAAACGTTCATCTCCATGAAGTTTTCCCCTATTGCATATCAATCATTAGGATGTTGAATGGAAATCAGTAGCAACCTTTAAAAATCTACATAGCCTAACCTAAAATTATTCCACGCTTTTGGAAAAATCCACTTTCATATGAAGTCTTTCTTCGTTTCTCTTTTTACTTGAATATATTCACTGAATTAACACTTACTATTTAACTTATGCCCCAAATGGGAATCAATGACCAATCGCATTTCAACGATTTTTTATTTACAACCAGTCGTGTTTCACCTGGAATTTATCAAATAAGTTTATCATATTAAAGAAAGCTCCTCTCCTTTTTAACATCCTGAATAAACCAGAGCATTATCTTGCAGTGACTGACTCTCTAAGAAATACGGCTACCATATTGTATATATATAGTGCACGAATGTAAATAGATATTGCTTGCGGGATATAATAGAAAAATATTCGTAGTAATTGATTATATCACAATAAAAAGAAACCACTGTTTGCACTTTTTTAAACGTATTATTTCCCAGGAATTTACGTTCCGGAAAAATATAATTTAGATCATAAGACATCAGAAATTAATTAATAACCTATAATGTTGGTTATAAATAGTTTGATGTGTTTCATTTTTTCCCCACTAGGGTGCACTCTTACAATATTGCGATACTTTGGCAATAAATAATATGATCTGGTTGCAGTGATGAACAAATGAAGCATAACAAACGTTTCTCATTTGTTTTCAAACATCGCCGTTTCCGTTATATATATAAATATCTTAAAAAACTATATTTAAATAATGATTTTGTGAGTAAACAGCTTAATTTTATTCGTTAAATAGTCCTAACAAATGTCACTCTTGATATCCAAATTCTCTAGATAAATTCACTCCTCACTTCGTGAGTCGTGAATTTATCATTAATTTGGAAATCGCTTGTGGCATTACTTATGGCTATTTAACTCATGCCCCAAATGGTAGTCAATGACCAATCACATTTCAATGATTTTTTTATTTACAACCAATCACAGTCGTGTTTCGCCTAGAATTTACCAACTAAAGTTTATCATAATAAAGAAAGCACCTCCCTTTTAACATTCTGAATAGGTCATAGCATTATTTTGCAGTGACTGACTCTCCCACATAGAAACCTATAACGTTGGTTATACATTTCTCCACTAGGGTGCATTCTTACAACATTGCGATCCTTTGGCAATAAATAATATTATCGTCTGGTTGTAGTGATGAACAAAGAAGCAAGTGAAGCGTACCTATAGTTTCTCATTTGTTTTCAAACATCGCCGTTTACATTAAGTATATACATATTTTAAAATGATTATATTTAAATAACGATTTGTGAGTTAGCAGCTTAATTTTATTCGTTAAATAGTCCTAACAAATGCCACGAGTGATAAACAAATCGGAATTAAATATTATATTAAAATCCTCTGAATATTCACACGAAAAATAATCACATGGGTATTCTCGTACCGCTTAAGAAAGTGACGAAATATTAGAGAATATTAACAAGTTCGTTAATAATTATAATAATATATTACAGTAAAACTTTTTAATATCCGGAACGTGAATAATGCGGATATCTGTCCATGCGAACAAATTTATTGGTCCGGCAAAATAATAGTAATTTTACGTTATTTATTTTGTATAAAACGGAATCTGTACAACACGGAAACGGCAGGATATTTCTACACAATTCATGAAAAATGTTTATAAGGCGGAAAGATGGAGGGAGAAATAAATTATTTTCCACTTCATTGAATTCCCGTTAGGCGAATTAACAATACGTTATGAGTCCTGCCGCCCGCGCCGGGTGAAGTAGAGTTTTTAGCTGTATCTGGAATTTTCTTTCGGTCTCACTACACACCCGTTTTGCGAAATGCAGGTTCGTTTAACAAATATTTGGCGTGTGACATTTGTCTTACAAATAATCAGTGCACTGTAAAACCTTAAATTACTTAAGATCTGAGACCGATTGTGTACATATCTTTAACAGGCAGCGTTCTGAATTTACGGAATAAAGATGGCTAAATCGTATATATCATTGCCATTAAACGAAAAAATTAAAGTGATTGAAGATAAGTTGGTAAGAGGCACTCGAAAGAGCATTAAGTTATAAGTTTATGATTTGTCTTTTATGAGTTCGTTCAGTGATCCTGTCCATATTCTGCATTGTTTGTAATGGTATCGCTCACACTTTTGGTCGCATATCTTGCATTCACACGAATCACTCGGTTGGTGGAATTTTGTATTTTTGCACATTTTGTGATGATATCCGTGTGTTGCCATGCCTATGATTCTGTGCCTTTGTGGTTGGTTACTTTCAGTCCACTCTCTGTTTACCATGGCATCTCAGGCGTAGAAATCTTCGTCGATCTCTTTTTCTCTCTGTTTCTTTTTTTCGATGACTTTCTTATATGGATCCGTTGCTGGCAGTAGTATCCTTTGCCTCAGGTCCTCTAGGAAGAAGGTTTCTCTGGCTAGCATATAGGCCATTCTATTTGGTGTGTATTTGCTTGCACCTAATGCCTTTTTGATGAATCTTGGTTTTACTTTTTCTAACCTCTCCAAATCGCTGGTCGATAGTTTCTCCCATATCAGTTCTATCCCGTAGATGACGATCGGGGTGATCACTGATGCAAATAATTTCATGGCTGTGACTAATTTTAACGATGTGATGTCTTTGATACTGCACATAGCTCTTATAGCTGCTGCTGCTCTCTCCTGCACATGTGCGCTGAAAGACTTTGTTGTTGGCTGTAGTGTTATGCCTAAATATCTGAATTTGTTGACCATTCTTATCGGTTCTTCTCCTATTTTTAGATTATCACTTGCCGCTGTTCTTCCTCCTTTCTTGAAAACCATTTGTACGGTCTTGTTGCTGTTTATCTTGAACTCATTTTCCATAGCCCATCCTTGTATCCCATCTATGCCTTTTTGCAATTCTTCTTTGTTTTCTGCCCCAATGGCCATGTCGTGAGCATACATTACCAGCGTGGTACCGTTTGTTGCTTTCCCAATGTCAGCCGTCATTATGTTAAATAGTAGCGGGCTGATGGGGTCTCCTTGTAGTATCCCATTAGTTTGCATAATCTCGTCTGATGCCGCAACCTCATCTGTTATTTGTAACCAGTTTCGCCTCATTATGTCGTGTACTATTCCAACAATGGGGTTCTCGTTTCCAATCATGTCCCTCATCTTCGTGAGTAGTTTTTTTTTTTCTGTTTATGTAATCGAACGCTTTTTCATAATCTATGAAGACTACGTAGTATTTCCCTTTCGGTCTGTTGAGGGCTGCTTCTATCTCATATAATAATGCGGATGCTGCTTGCAGAGTGGATTTTCCTTTCCTAAATCCAAATTGTTTTTCTGGGATGTTTAATTTTGTGATGTTCATCAATCTGTTTGTAAGTACGAGGGCGGATCGGAAAGTAACGCACAATAATTTTTTTAAAAGTTTAATAGTAAAAAAAAGAAAAAAATCACAAATGAACTTACATCTTTTACCTACTTTTCGACATAGTCACCAACTTTCTCAACACATTTTTCCCATCGTGTTACCAGTTTCAATATGCCCTGTTCGTAGAAGTCCGTTTGGTTGGAATGTAGCCATCTACGCACTGCTGATTTCACTTCCACATCTGTCTCAAAGCGTTTGCCGGCCAGGAATTTCTTCATGGGACCAAACAGATGAAAGTCCGATGGTGCAAGATCCGGACTGTAAGGTGGATGCTGGAGCACCTCCCAACCAAATTAGGCTATTTTCTGACGAACGACAGCAGCAACATGGGGGCGAGCATTGTCATGAAGAAGTTTAACGTTAATGTTGTGACGTTTGTCACGAATGGCACGACGCAACTTCACCAAAGTTTTAATGTAGGCCGCAGCATTCACAGTGGTCCCGTGTTCAGCAAAGTCCACCAATAAAACACCATGCATATCCCAGAACACTGTCACAAGCACTTTCCTGGCAGATTGAGTCACTTTGAATTTTTTCTTTACTGGGGAACCAGCATGTTTCCACTCCATTGATGCCTGCTTTGTTTCGGGCGTGTACTGGTACGCCCACGACTCATCACCTGTGACGATTCCTTCCAGAAAGTCATGTCCTTGTGCAGTATACCACGTTAAGTGGTCCAAGCTTGCCATCATTCGCTGGCCCTTGTGGTCGTCTGTCAGGTTCTTAGGCACCCAGCGAGCACTAACTTTACGGAATTTCAAATTTTCATGAACAATATCGTACACCGCACCATAGGAAATGTTGAACTTTTGCGATAAGGCTTGCAGTTGCACACGCCGGTCGTTCGGGAATTGCCGCCTCAATGCCCCTGACATTCTGCGGGATTGCTGCTGTTGTCGGCCGGCCGGAGCGTGGCGAATCACTAAGGTTCACGCGTCCCTCTTGGAAGAATGTGCACCACCTGGAGACATTGCTACGGTCCATACAATCATCCCCATACACGCCACGCATGTCCCTGTGAATTTCACTGGGTTCATGCCCTTTGGCCCACAAAAATCGAACAACACTTCTCTGTTCCTCACAGGTGGACGACTGTAGCATGCGCGCCATCTTTGTTGCATAGTTCAAGCTTCTCTCGCAAGAGGTGCACCTGAGAAAAAAAATACCATCTGTAGTGAAAACGTCAAACTATATCTCTGTGAAATTTCAACATTCTAGCTGCAATACCAAGGCAGAAAAAAATTATTGTGCGTTACTTTCCGATCCGCCCTCGTATCTTCATAAAGATTTTGAACAGGGTGTTCTCCAGTACAACGCCTCTGTATGAGTTCATGTCTCCCGTGTTTCCTTTACCTTTATACAGCATTTTTAGGGTAGCCCTTCTCCATTGTTCTGGTATTGTTCTCGTCTCTAGGCATTTGTTAAACAGTTCTTTCCATATTGATATTAGCACGTCAGCTGATGTCTTTAGGTGTTCGTATGCTACTTGATCCGGTCCTGTGGCTTTTTTTATTTTTGCTTCTTTCACGCATTTGTTTATTTCATCCTCTGTGATTTCCATTTCCACATCCAGGGTTCTTGGGTTCCTGGTAGTATTGGCTTCGTAAGCTTCTGTTCTGTTTCCTTCATTCAGTATTTTTGTGAAGTGGTTTTCCCAATCATCTATCGGTATTTATTTCATCACTCCTCTGGGTTTCCTCCTTAAGACCAGGAAAGGGTCCTTTTCTGCTTCTTCAGCTAGCTGTCGGGCTTTCATTTCTATGTAATTGTTTTTCTTGATTTTATTATGTTTTTGTACTGTTTTCTTTTCTGGGCGTATCGTTCCAGGTCTTCTTGATTTTTGGATTCCTTTGCTATGTTTAGTGCTTTTAGTGTTTCCCTCCGTTCTGTGTAGCACATCCTGTCGAACCACGGTTGTGCTCTTCTTTTTGATGTTGGTTGACAGGCGTTCTTTATTGAAGATAAAGAAAAACAAACTCTTAGTACACGAAATAATGGCAAATTTAAATGTGGAAAAACCCAAGTTTGTGAGATTTTAAAAACAAAGGAAAATAACGGATGAATGAATGTAAGGAAATGATCAAATGAAGAGCAATAAATAAATAAATAAATAAATAAACGAGGCTTTACAAGTCCACGGTAAAACCATCTCCAAATTTCCGGACCGATGTTCCAAAGTCAAGCTCTAGCTGTTGCTGTATCCCTAGGGAAAAGCGATTTCAAAGTATATTCAGGTTGGTTATGGACAGTTTTAAAACACGACACAATGTAGTGTGGAATGAAATGAACAGGGAATCAAAGGATGTAGACGAAAATATAGTTTGTGAGTTGAAACCGTAACTTCATACTTTAGTTTGAGGATACGAGCCTAAGAGACATTTTTAACACTGACAAAATGGGACTGTTTTCTCGCGCGTTACCGTCGAAGTCGCTTGTACATATTAAACTTCACTTTCCAACGGCAGCGGAACTACATTCAATCCAAGGTACATAAAACGGTATATACGGTGCTTTATGTTCTAAGATTGGTTAATTTTTTATAATGCGGAATGTTGTCTAATGTGGACAAGAAATTGATTCCATGCGATTCGGCTTTGAACAAGTTTTACTCTATAAAATATTATTGGAAACAGAAATGGAAATACTTCGTAAAATTTTGGGATAGATAAAGGAGTGAAAATATCAGAGAAACATATCGTAGATGTTAAACAATGTGTATATAGGAGAAAACCAGAATGGGATGCGCATATAAGCAGGATGGACAACAATAGAATTGTCAAGACTGCAAGGGATAATCTGCATAGGGACAGAAGATAACATGGACGTCCCAGAAAGCGGTGGAATGAGGACCTGTGATGAGGTAATAAGACTTGAAGAAAGAATATGTTTAAACTATAATGGAGGAATGAATAAGAAGAAGAAGAACAAGAAGATAATAATATATGCTAATCCATTTATGGTAATTAATACATATCGATCATTATATCTTATGTGGCACAACAGGCAATTTTGAGCACTGGTCGGTGAGAAGATCTTCCTCCATTCGTCCGTGTCTAACACGTTTGTAGTTCAGTAAGACGTGCGGCTTCAATTCTCTGTTGTTTTACAACAAAGGATGTTTTACAGGACAGGATTGTCAATCCTATACCAAAGTCCCCAACAATAAGGTTATACATGAATATTAATGGAAGCAATCAAATTTTAAAATGCACATATTAAAATTGTATTAATGATATATATATATATATATATATATATAATAAATTGTTTTCAACATTAAAAGAAAAGCGTGTCTGATGGTGAAAATAAAACATATATTTAATGTTGATAATAAATCTATGTTATCATACATTTTAGCCACATTTTTCAAACAATATGTTATGCTGGATCATTATAAAAAACATATTTTATTCATTTGTAAAAGTATAAAGTATTATCGAGTTAGTTGGTTAATAGGTAGAGTTTGAGAGGTTTCAGGTCCAAAATGCGGTGCTGACCAACCTGAGTTTTTTCTCATCTTTCCTCAGTCGCAAGGCAAGTTCTATGTTCGAATTTCATTTTCAGGACCCATTCCGCCAAGTCGCCGTTTCAAAATATCATCCGCCTTGTTGTAGCTTAATTGGTTGAGGCAATATCCTATAAACCGCAAAGTCGTGTTCTCGATTCCAGATGGAGTCAGTATTTATTGGTCTATTTCTTCTGGCGGCACAATTATCTCGGATTCGACTCAGTTTTTAATGCAAATATGTATCAGACATATATTCTAGATAACAATCATTTGTACCCATGTCTGAAGAAGGTACAAAGTACCGAAACAACTCTTACTTATATTTTAAGGGATATGAAAATCACATAAAACTTCAAATTTTATTTTTATTAAATTAAATATATTCTAGAAGTAAAGGCGGCCTCTATGCGGGGTACCGGCTGATACTTATCGTGTCAATTGTCTGGAAACATGGGGGACATAACCGCCTTAGACTCCATTTAGATTTAATTGACCGTAACTCCACCAGAAAGACTCTGTTGAAATAAGAATGAATAAAATAATAATAAATATTTGATGGTATGTCTCATTTTTGTCTTTCGTCCCGAGGGTCACTGGTTCAAACCCGGCCGGGGTCGATGGATTTTTAGGATGAAAAATCCAAGGAGCAAGTTCTCTGGAAGGACCTCCAAATCGTAGATCCCGAATCTGAAGCAACATTAAGCCTTAATAAAGAAGCCTCTAAGCAAACTTTACCGACCTCCATATACCTTAGTTGCCTACTAAATGTCTCATTGGTCGGTATGTTGACTGCATACGTTTCATGACATATGTAAGGAAAAAGCGTAACAAATTAACTTGGTCTAGTAACTCCTTACAAAGGAGAGGCTAAGGCCCAACATTGGGCTATTGTACCATCGTAGATAGAAGCCATATTTTGCAGCTATTTAATGCTTTTTATGTCATACATTTTGGTACAGTGCACTATTAGGAGGTAGGAAGGCAAAACAAATTAACTGCATACATCGTACGTTGAAAAGATGAAGTTTTCAGTAACAGACATAATATTATGAGTTCACTAATATCTCGTCATTTGTCAGGCAGAGGTATGATAACACTGTACCGTCTTTGTGACTATAGAAGTGAGGGCAACATTTGTTAAAAAGTTGTCTACTCCTCATAATAAACAAGCTTGACGCAGCTTGAGATACAGTCTAACATACAAAAATATACACCATGAGACAGGCTATCATTTTCTGTAAATTAATACTGTTCATAAGAATAACAAAATATTACAATTATGTTCAGTGACTAAATAAAATAAAACTGTTACAGATTTATTTTATTTAATCACTAACCATAATTGATTTTCATCAAGTAAATACCAAATCAATTGATTACTTAATAAACTTATGTTTAATTACGTTTTATAATTTAATAAAAATCTCGTTGAATGAAAATATAAATATAGGCCTATACTATACTCGTAAATTGAAAACAAAATTAATGTATAAAACCTAACACAGATAAGTATTTTCATATAAATATAATCAATTAATCAGAACACGCTGCAAAGATGGAATTCTGTGAAATTATATATAGAGTGGTCAGAAAATCTGGATCCGTTTCCTAGAAATAATGAACTGAGTTTGATAATTTATGTATATTTATTGGTATGTTATGTATACATGTCCTTTGTATTTAAACATTGCCTCCGTCCATTTCAGAGCACTTTTTCCATTGTTCAAGTGTAGTCTTAAATACTTCTGTAGCATAGCTGATAAAAAGCCGTCACTGAATTGCGGATTCCAGTCCAAGATCTTGGAGATCCCGCAACGTCGTTTCGTACACTCCATCCTTAACATACCCCCGAGCAAATTAGTCCACGTGTGTCAAATCAGGAGAAAACGATAGCCATAATTATGCTGACCCTCTGCCTCTCCATCTCTTGGGAAATGCACGATTGAGGTAGTTCTGTACATTCAGCGCAAAACGAGAGAGTGCTCCATCATGTTGAAAACCAAGAGTCAGCAATTCCGTCCTGGTGTAGCTATGGTTTCAAGGAAACATTCGAGCATATAAAGGTAAACGTTGCTTGTGCGAACATGAAGGGCAGACTACATTCACGGCGGTGTTTGTGAATCCAAGTCACACATTCGCCTTGACGTGTCCCCTTGGAATTATTTTTTAGTGTGAGGTTGTTCAGTATCCTATATGCGGCTGGTATTTTCATTGGATGATTTTTCGTGTGGATCTTGGTTTGTGAAATTACAGAGTGTACGCCTGTCGTAGCTCGGTGTAAGATAACACTAGCCAACAGTGAAAATGTAGCTGGAATGAAGTAAATGTTTCGTAAGTATATCGATCACGCTGATAGCGAAATAGACATGAAAAGCTCGAATTAGCTCTCATTTCCAAGTTAAAGGGGTTGAATTAAACCATTTTAAATGATGATTTTTTTAGGTTAATTTCAGGCAAGCAGCTACAGCAACATCACTATTTATCCTAGGATCATGTTTCGAACCTCATTCTCTTCAGAAAAGAACAGTATTTAAACGGTACCATTCAAATGCCCCTATCATGTACCCGAGGCGGGAAAAAGTGACTGAAATTGAGAATTTTCTGAAAATCTCTTGTTTCTAAGTTCGGCTTCCCTGCATCTCCCCTGTTGTAACGCACTGATCTGGAAATCAACTGAAACATATTAAAAGGTGCACGCAATGTGTGTGCAAAATTGCAATCTTCTATGTGCAAAAGTAAGGCCAAAGTGATGACGTCATTACCCCTATGTCTCGACACAGAAGAGCATATTACTATACGTAACGTGTTTTCCATGCTTGAAAAAAGTAAAAAGCTTTACTAGAAAAATTTTACAGGCAATACTTACATTACTCTCCATTGGGACTAATGGCAGATATGGGCATTAACTATAAAAGTGTTGAGTGGAGGTTGTTCATCGACTCCTCCAAATTAAGTTTCAAGTGTGTTCTATTGCATAATGACAACGTGTTACTATCGATTTCGATTGGGTATGCACCTTACATGAAAGAAACATACGTTAACATGAACCAATTTTTATTGCGATTGAACTATGACAAGTTTAAATGACAGACTTCTGAGGATCTGAAAATCATAGGCATACTACTTGGGCTTACAACAGGGCTATACCAAGTTATGTGCCTCAGGGATAGCCGCGCCATAACACTTCATTATAAAAAAAAGATTAGCCTAAGAATTAATCAGTTGAACCAGACCTCACAATGTTATGCAAGAAGCACTTTTCGAATTCAAGAACGTAATTCTTCCTATTCTAATATATTTGTTAGAATTTTGTACGAAGTTGAAAGTAATGAGATGCCCCTGTAGTTGTTGCAATCAGTTTTATCTCCTTTCTTATAAATTGGTAAGATAAATTGATTCCTTCCACTCATCTGGAAGAGCTTCTTTTTCCCAAATCATACTAAGCAACCAGCGTATCTTGTCCATCAATTTTTCTCCCCCTGATTTTATCAGTTCTGCTGGGATCTCATCTGAACCTGATGCTTTATACATCTTCAATTTTTCAATCGCCATTTCAACCTCTAATGCACTTGGCTCTGCGACTAGCATTTCTGCTGTCTGTAACTTATCCTCTTCAATGTCCTGTTCTGTATGTACATTTAATAGCTGATTAAAGTAACCTTTCCATCTATTTAATATACTCCTAGAATCTGCAATCATATCCCCACTTTCATTCCGAATTATGTTTGTTCTAGCCTGAAACCCCTTCTTCTCTATCCTAATTCCCTGATATAATTCTCTAATGTTCCTATTTTTTGCATTCATTTCAAGATCATTAATCTTCTCTCTCAAATATTCCCTCTTTTTACTCTTTAGTAACTTGGTGGTTTCCCTTCTAACACTACCCAATTGCTCTAAATTTACCTCATTTGGCTCGTGTAACCATTTCATTTTTGCTAGCTTTCTTTTCTTTATAATATCGGCACATTCCTCATCAAACCATTTCTTGTTTTGCCTCTTTTTTAAACAACCAATGCTTTCTGATGCTGACAATTTAATAGTATCTCTTATAGCCTCCTATTCTTTATTTATATCAGTTTCTTCTTCGTTTGCCACATTGTCATCTGAAGATTCCAGTACTTCAAATCTATTAGCAATTTTGATTTGGTATTCTTGCCGCATTTCATCATTTTTCAAGTTTTTTAATTCATATTTTACAGAATCATCTTTAGCGTTCGTTCCTCTCATAAGCGATAGCCGTTGTCTGATTTTCACTCTGACCAGATGATGATCCGAATTGCAGTCTGTCCCTCTAACTGATATAACATCAATGATGCTACTGTGCCAGCGTTTATCCACTAATACATGATCTATTCTGGTTCCGAGTTTCTCCATCTGGGGACGTCCAGGTGTATTTATGAATATCCTTATGCTGAAATGTTGTGCTCTTAACAATGAGATTCTTTGTTGTGGCAAATGTGACTAATCTAACCCCGTTGTCGTTACTATCTTCATGAAGACTGAATTTGCCTATTGTTGGTTTGAATATATCTTCCCGCCCCACTTTTGCATTAAAATCTCCTAAGACAATTTTCATATGATATCGTGAAAGGGTATCAAATAAGCATTCTAATTCTTCATAGAACTCATCCTTGATCTTGTCATCTTTATCTTCTGTGGGGGCATGTACATTTACAATTATAAAATCATGTCGTTTACCCTTTAGAATTATGTATGATATCCTATCACTAACAAACTTAATATCTCGGATAGCGGATAGGATCCTCCTTCTGACTAAAAAACCCGTTCCAAATGCAGGTGTTTCTGCACCCCCATAGTATAATGCAAAGCTTCCTGATTCCTGTCTACCTTCTCCTGGCCACCTAACTTCCTGTAAAGCGACTATATCCAAGGGCGATTTATCCAATTCCCGCGTTATTATCTCTAGTGCCCCGCTATTGTATAAAGTCCTAACATTCCATGTTCCTAGGAACATGTCCCTGTGTTTGAGCCTTTGGCATGGGTTCCCTGAAGTAGTCCCCGCCCGGAGAACCGAATGGGGGACTATTTGACCTCCGGAAAATTTTACCCCAGATGAACCCATGTCCGCATTTCTTGACGGACTTACTCCCTATATTGATGACATTCTAGGAGATCATCAATGTGCATTTAGAAGAAACAGGTCTACAACAGATCAGATTTTCAGTATAAGACAGATTTTAGAGAAGAAATGGGAATATAATGGTACTGTACATCAACTATATGTAGACTTCAAAAAAGCATATGATTCAATTAAGAGGGAGAAGTTATATAGTATCCTGCTGGAGTTCGGAATTCCTAAAAAGTTAGTTAGACTTATACGAATGTGTCTAAATGGCTCAAAGAGTAGGGTGCGTGTAGGCAAACAGTTTTCAGACACTTTTGAAATCCAGAATGGGTTGAAGCAAGGAGATGCACTATCTCCTCTACTATTTAATTTTGTACTAGAGTATGCCATTAAATGTTTAGAGAATGAGGAAGGCTTACAACTCAATGGTATTAATAAGCTGTTAGTTTATGCTGATGATGTAGTACTACTGGCCGATAGCGAGGAGATACTAAAGGCCAACACGCACACACTATTGAGTAACACTAAGAAATTGGGACTGGAAGTAAATATCAGTAAAACTAAATATATGGTCACACGTAGAAATTCAGTATATAATGGAAATGGACAGCTAATGACAAATGAGGGAAATTTTGAGGAAGTGGCTGAATTCAAATACCTAGGAACAATAATCACAAATAGGAATGATATGCACAAAGAAATTAAACATAGGCTCAATTCTGGAAATGCTTGCTATTATGCATTGCAGAGACTTTTGATGTCCCAACTCCTTCAAAAAACGTTAAGCTGAAAATATATAAAACTATTATTCTACCAGTTATATTATATGGGTGCGAAACATGGACTCTTACTTTAGGGAGGAAAGGAGATTACGAGTATTTGAGAATAAAGTTCTTAGGAAAATTTTTGGACCAAAGAGAGATGAACAGACAGGTGAATGGTGAAGACTACATAACAATGAACTACATGGTCTTTATAGGAAGCCAGATATAATAAGAACAGTTAAGTCTCGTAGACTGCGATGGGCAGGACATGTTGCACGTATGGGGAATGAAAGACGTGCATGGAAGCTTCTTGTAGGAAAGCCAGAGGGAAAACGCCCAGTTGGTAGGCCAAGAATGAGGTGGGAGAACAACATTAAGTATGATTTGAGGGAAGTAGAGTATACAGGGAATGATTGGAAGCATTAGCTCAGGATAGGGATGTATGGAGAGCTTATGTCCGCGCGGCCATGAACCTTCGGGTTCGATAGTGCCAGTGAGTAAGTAAGTAAGTAATTCTTCCTATTCTTCATGTAAAATTGGGCCTAACGAAAAACTTCGTTAAGGCCATGCACAAAACTGGGGTAGCATTTATCTATTTGTGCCAGAAATTTCCACGGCTTAGTGAGACGAGAAAGGAGGTGATTTTCGAAGGTCCCCAGATACGGAACATGCACAAAGATAAGCATTTCAACACCATCCTGACAGCAATGAAAGTTATCTTGGGATGACTTTGTTCAAGTGTCAACAAACGTTCGATGGAATAAGAGGGCAGAAAACTATAAGGATTTTGTGGCAAATCTTATGCACTACTACGACAGTCTGGGTGTAACATGTCCTAAAAGTTACACTTCTTAGATTCCCACATGGACTTTTTGTTTCTTGACAACTGTGGTGCTGTAAGCAACGAGCACGGGGAACACTTCCACCAGCAAATTTCGAACATCAAAATGAGATATTAGGGAAAGTGGAGTGCATCAATGTTAGCCGATTACTGCTGGACACTAATTAGGAAATCACCAACAGAAAATTACAAATGCCAGGCAAAATGGTTCGCCTTCAATGACCTTCCTCCAAGGGATAGAAACAAGGTAAATATATGCATAAGCTTATATAGACAAAACGTAAAGTTAGCATAACTTCAAAACGAGAACTAATTTTGCATTTTCATTAACATTTCCGCTATCAGCACACCCGAAAACATCAAGATTAGCCGTTTCCATGCCAGTTACAGAAAAAAGGTAAAATTTTGTTGGCTAGTGTAATCTGCACAGTCGCGGTATAACAACATACACATGTTCCTCTATCGTTAGCACGTTTCCTCATTCTAAAAAATACGTTAGCACAGAAATGTATCGAGTCTTTATCACCACTCCTTATAAGATAAAGTAGGTTAAAATATATGTATTTATTATTTTTATAACTCTTTAACAGCTAAGGTGATTACCGTCACAATTAAAATCTAAGTATAAAATGCTGACACATTTTTCTCAGATGCACCTTTTTTCAGGCTTCAGTTTCTTTTACGTTTCATAAATATAAAGCGCTGGACCATGGGTTAGTTCTCTTCCTAAGGAAGCCTTGCATAGGATTTGTATGCTATGAAAAGCCCATCGATCCCGGACGAATTTGAATCCACCCCCTAAATGTGGTCGTATAATCCATATATTTGTTTTAATTAAAACTTATGAGTTATACGGTACATATTATGTTATTCATGTTATTTACGACTCGCTTCAAGAAGTAAAATCTTGAATAATTGTTGTTACCTTTCTGACCAGGATTAGTCACTTGAAATAGCGTGGATTGTCAGCGTTACGATGATAACTGAGATAGATGGGGGTAAATTAATTGTTTTAATAATCAGCCGAGACTAGTTCTGTAGTGTCACCGATACTTGGTTAACTACATGAGTCCTACTTCACTCTGTCAACAAAATGTTAGGTCATGTATAAGTGTGATACAATGGTGCAGTTGTATACGTATTGAGACATCTTAAGTACTTCTAAGTTTTTAACAGCGAATATAAATAGGAGTTTAACCCTACCCATTTGCAGTACAGTCTGCTCAGTTCTGATTCTTTATAAAGAATATATATTTCTCTCTTCTGCAGATAATTTATATAAAAAAATCTGTGTTCTATCATTGTTTCTGCATAATGTATTAACCTAAGAAGGCCTGAAGGGGATCGGCATTTCGGAACTACATCCTGTAACATCAAGTATATGGTGCAGATAGTTCAGTCTCTTTCTAAAATAAATCTAGTTCAATCGTATACGTGGTGGCGTTTGGTACAAATAGAATGACGCGAATGGAGAGGGAAGTACTGCATTGTCAAACTAGGCAGATTGTATACAATGTGATTAAATTTTGTTCAGTAAAAATGTTAATTTCGTTTCGCCAACCAAGCTCCACTTTTCATGCCTTGCGGATTGTATGATCTGAGTCTGGTCTTTTGTTTTCCCCCTCGTTATATTGTACTCCCACAGAAAGTAAGTACCAAGAAGGAATGCGGCTGAGTCGAACACCACGCGAATCTGGGTTGTATTGTACACTTCGAAAACATGGTTGGGCAATGTGCTCTAACTCACCACACACGACTTACTTGATGAACAACAGTCTGGTTTTAGAACAGGGCATCACACAAGTACTGCACTACTTGACATTGTAGAGGACATAAGAGACTCAATGGACAAAAGCAAACTCACCGCAATAGTCCTACTCGACTACAGCAAAGCCTTTGACACAGTAGATATAGACTTAATGCTAGCGAGACTAAAGACACTACATCTGTCGGAAAACTGCCTTGATTGGTTTGCATCTTACCTCACTAATCGTCAGCAATCAGTTTCTGTTAATAATCGCATTTCTTCCTGGCGCTTGGTGAGGAAAGGGGTACCTCAAGGCGGCGTCCTCGCTCCTCTTCTCTTCTCGATTTATATTAATGACGTGACCAAGAAACTACAAAACTGCAAGCATCATCTTTACGCCGACGACCTACAGATTTACACACACTTTAGGCCTGACGAAATTAATGAATGTATTGACAAAGTAAACACTGACCTCAGGCATATATCTTTATGGTCCAGACAATATGGGCTGAAACTAAATGTAAACAAAACGCAAGCAATAATTATCGGACATCCAAGGCTATTACACCTCATAAACAATGGCAATATGCCGGCTGTCATATTAGATAATGAACAAATTCCTTATACCGACGTCGTTAAAAACTTGGGATTTTACTTAGATTCTAATTTAAAATGGCATGAGCAAGTAAAACAAACATCTAAAAGGATCTTCTCCATAATGCATTCCCTAAAGCGACTTAAACATTTTCTTCCTACAACTCTTAAAAGAATTTTAATCCAAACTTTAGTGATGCCGCATTTTGACTACTGTGACGTTCTACTAACTGACATAAGTGACGGATTGTCGGACAAACTGCAGCGTGTCCATAATATGTGTATCAGATTCATATTTAATGTTCGAATATACGATCACATTTCTCCATTATTCCACGAATTGTCATGGCTACATCTAAAAGAGAGAAGAAAATCGCACTGTCTAATTCTCCTATTTAAGATCCTACATACCTCGATTCCCAATTATTTGTCATCCCGTTTCCAGTATCTATCCTCAAACCATAACTTAAACATAAGATCACAACATAGTCTCTTACTTAATATACCGCAACATAGGACATCACATCACTCCATGTTATATACCATCTCCACTTCTCGCAACTGGAATTCCCTACCACAAGAAATAAGGGGCTGCCGGACATTGGCATCTTTTAAAAGAAATCTAAATTTATATTTGCTCTAAACTCGACTTCATTATTATCCAGTGTAAGATATATATATATATTAATTGGTGTTTCCCGTATAATGTATCATATTTATATTATTATTATTATTATTATTATTATTATTATTATCGTATCATTATTGTTATTACCCTATAAAATGTTGTTTGTACATGACATTTACATTGCTACATTTATTGTATCTTTAACTGTTTATAATTAGTATAGTGTATATCTATATTTGTCGAATATTTATTTGTATTTGTGCTGGTTGAGTGGAAGAGAGGGCCTTATGGCCTTAACTCTGCCAGAATAAATAAAGTATTATTATTATTATTATTATTATTATTATTATTATTATTATTATAACATAATTAAAAACTAGCAAACATATCAAACTAATGTAACAATTTAATATACCATTTAAGTCCACCGCTGTGGTCTCGAGGTAGCGTTCTGCCTTGTCAAGTAGAGGGTCCGGGTTCGATCCCGCTCGGGACATGTTTCCTGGGTGAGGTTTTTTTCAGGGTTTTTCCTCATCTGTAAGACAAATGTCAGGATACTTTAAGGTCCAAACTGTCCCTGGACATCATTTGGTCATCATTATCATCAATATCATATTCACCTCGTTAAATTAAGTTTAGATTTAAAGCCTCTCCTGGCGCATTATTATCCATCATCCTCACCCATCATGTCATTGGGGCAGCGTAACCCCGCCTTCCAGGCACCCCAACCTCAGAAGTGGGTTACAATACTCCAATGCCAGGAGAGAATATTTGAAATGTCGAATGACAAACAAGTGACACTGAACAAAAAAGTAAACAACATTTAAAACTAGTGTGACGTCATATGAGTGTATTAGTCAAATGAACACAGCAAATAACGCTCGATAAAGGAATTTATATCAACTAATCTAATTTGATATATATAATATAACGGAATACAATCGCCACGGTATTACTAGTTAATGGTATTCGAGAATCCACCTGCATAAAAACTGAACACCCCTCGTTCCGTCATCACCGCGCGGGGACTTTCTTTCACTGGGAGCCCAGTACTAGCGACATCCCCTATCCCATTCCGAAACTTTTACAATAATAAGCTGAAAGTAGTGTTAAACTTCCCTAGTTCGTTGCATGCTCTGTTACAAAAGTTGAAACATTGATACTACAGCTCCGTTGCCCAAGCCCTAGTCATGAGATACCACTGTAAAATTGTTTATTTTTTAATCCTTATTATTCCGAACTTTTATATTCGTTTGGAATGTGATACTGTTTATACCATACCAGATATTATTTTAAGATAACAGAAACGATATTCGTTTTGAGATTGTAACATTTTTTTTCTGATGATAAGTTAGGGGTTAAATAGTATATTCAGTACAAACCTCAGTAAATGCGTATATTTTGAGCTATGTTTGTAAATGGTGTCAGTACAAGTTTTGTGGAAATGTTGATTAATAAGATGTGTGATATCTTCCTAGTGCGTAGATTTTAAATTTGTGGCTCAGAGAAAAATAAACACTATTTTCTTTACAATTACTTAATTGTTGTGTTCGAGCTATTGATCGCACCTAGTAATTCATTTGAAATTACATTTTGCCAATGGATGTTCATAATTAGTTCGCATTTTATTTAACGGCGATATTTAATAAATTAGACCATTACCTTCACGATTCAATTTGGACGTGTAAGGGAGAACAGATTTGGCTCAGATCTACCTAAAATCGAGTTTTTTTTTTTTTACATGCCGTAAATCTACAACAAGTGACGCACTGGTCGTTTCCAATAGAAGCGATACTTTGCATTTTTACGTACCATGATTACCGTCGTATTCGATCCCAGAACTTTGGGATCAAATGCGAATAATGCACGTATTAATAATAATGTTTATAAAAGAATAATGCTAACAATGGTAGAGAATGAGTTTTTAACAAATTATTTCAATTTTGATTAATAACTAACTTACCAGTACTATCTAACCAGGAGGTTCATAACCCTATGGATATCGTTCCATAAATCCCTATCCTAAGGTAATATTTTCCAATCATCCCATGTATGATTCACGTCCCTCAAATCAAGCTTAATGTTATTCCTATAATTTTTGGGCAACCTACTTGAAACTTTTCCTCTAGTTTTACTAGACGTTTCCATGTCTGTACTTCAATCCCCATTCGTGTCACTTGTACTATGCATCATATTATATAGACTTTGTTGTTCTTATTACGTCTGTTTGTAATAAATGCCAAGTAGCGTTCTGTTATACACATGTTATTTTTCTCCATTTGCCTGTCTGTTCTTGCTAATATCTTCCTAAACACTTTTTACACAAATACTAGTAATGTTTTTATCCTTTCTTAAAGTAAGAGACCTCTTTTCGCATTGATGAGTTTAGACATATCCACTTTAAGAGCACATTGCTAATTTCAATATTCCTCTTTAAAACGGCACTCATAAACTGTATACGGTGATGTCTTCTACTCTTTCCTTTGCAATTTCTTTAATTGCTCCAGAATTGCTTTTTGCTCTGAAATTGCTTTATGCAAGCTTTAGGTAGGGTAAATATAAGATATGTAATTTTTTATATCTTATTTATGAATAATCTTGTTACTTCTAAGATCCAAATTCATACCAAAGATTAATTAAAATGTACGTTATGTTGCTACTTGTACGTTTTATTTCAAAAAGTTCTTATTCAATATTAAATTATTTAAATTCTAGCGATGTAAATATGACATGGAAGCTATTTAATTTAAAAAAGCGTTAACGGAAGAAGCTGCTTTTTATATTAAAATAATTTACTTACTCTCTTATTTTTTCTGAAAACATAAGACGATATATATAATATTAAAAATACTTCTTTAGTAAAGACAATAAATTTAATGTATATTTACCGATCTCAAAATATGTTCGAACATAATAAACATAATTTAAATCAACGTTGCAGTTACTACGGCAATTTTTTCCACTGCTAGTTTCCATTTATCATGATTGAACGCATCCTCAAAATTCAGCTTTCTGGGTCTCATCCCTTCCAGAATATTTTATTCCACTTAGATCTTGGTTTTTCTCTCTTTGCTCAACCAGATATTGCCAATTGAAAATCTTCGGCAATCATTCATCCTTCGTTCTCCTCACGTGTCCCAATCATCTTAAAGATCTTTGTTTGTTTCATCTGCTTCCATCTTATCTCTTACTTCCTGACATGTGGTTTTGTCCATTTGTGATAATCCCGAATTAATTCTCAGATTTCGTTTCACTCCCACATAAAGCAATTGTTTCTGCTGTACTCTACCAATTTTGTGATCACTTTAGATATATTGTTATCCCTGAAAACTGAATATACTCTACCAGTTATCTTTCTTCTCTGTTGTATTCTAAAAATAATTTTCGCATGAGTGTCATTACTTAGAAACACTACAAGTCTCTATCCTTTGCTGAAAATTTAATTATCACTCTCACATAAGCAAATAGTTAATCACACCAATGCCACTCTAAAAATGACCTTTTTAGTGGTTAAAACATCGTTGTGTTCATTAGAATTTAGAATTTAAAAATTAATACAATTTAATTAATGTAACGGCAACTGACGTGATTGACGATGCTGATTATATAATAGCATAACAGAAAGTTGGCATTATAATTTTTGTTTACGCAATCAGATACTTATAATTTTGAATACTTCATTAATTGTACGATGAGACTGGAAAATTTCGCATCGAAATAATTGACATAGGCTGTTGCGAATTCTAATGGCTCAGTAAATTAAAATCCTTGGCCTCGATGTTTATGTGGTGTAACTATTTGGACATCTATTAGCATCTGAAAGGTCCAGAATTCAATTCTCAATTATACCAGGGATTTTGTTTTGGGTAGGATCAATCCATTTAACCACATAAAGGCAAATAATTAGTCACTTCAAATGAGAAGTAGGCAAAACTAGTTAACAAAACTAAAATAACTGAAGAATTGTACCCTCATGACTATGCAGCAACCTACATTCTATTAAGCTTACAAGTGATATCCATTGCAGTGGCGATTGTTCTTTGAATATGTATACCATGGATGTTTATCATAGCTTAAAACGCTAAATGAATATAGATATTTCATTTGGTTTCTCTCTATATTAACTCGCAAAGTTCGTTCTTCATTGAATATATTAATCAAATTAAGTTATCTGATTAATTTGACTTATTTGTTTGTTTTATGACTTCTTCATCGTTTATTAATGATCTATACCATAATATATTCATAATCTATTTCATATTATAATCATCGTTTGAACAGGTCAAGTCTAAAACAAAGTCATTTGCTTTTAACTGCTGATAATCACAGTAAAGCTATTTGGCATCATAGCTACTGTTTATAAAAATACGAAAAAATACATACCGGTATACAAATCTTCACATCATATATCTAAGAATTACTTATGTCCAAAAGTATCTTACTAATAGTTTTTCTAACAGTCTAAATTAAAAGCTGAAGACTTGACTAGTTCTTGTCCTGGGATATAAATAATATAACACACATTTTTATATTATTAAAATATTTTGATGAAAGCTATTATATTATGTTAAATTTATGAATGCGCAGTATTAAGAAGTATAATCTCATTAAATAAAAACTCCAGTTTCAATGGGCCTCATCACATCCACTCCCTTTCTCCTTCATCATAGTCTGACTCACAGGTGCAGGATAATGTGTAACAAGCATAGTGTAATAGCATTTTTCATCGTCTGAAAGGTATTTTAACAATTTGTGTGTGTTCTCGATTTTCTCTCTCTTAATCGTAAGATCAGAAGATGTGTGAAACATTAAATCTTGTATGCTGGGCATTGAGAGATTTGTTGCTATTACTTTATTCTTGAAGCGGCAGAATTTTGACCATACATCACTGTTGGTTGATTCTGAGATTTCCATATATCGTAGTTTCTCCTAGCTCTATATACAAAAGCTTGTATTTTGAAATGGAAAATCTTACTCTTTTTAATATTACTGTTTTATAGAAATATTGGCTAAAAAAAGGATAATTCGTGAAATTTTATACCAGTAAAGTTCGCAATCTGATATCTCTCGTTGAAAGCATTTATACACTGTTCTGGGACTGCAACTCATTTTTTGCTTTTTTGTTTCATATTCCTGAGATGATCAAAGTCAGAGTCTCGTGGGAGAAACGAATGCCCCCGCATTGGAAATGTATGAGTGATCATCTTCAATCTATTATTTTGATTCGCCAGCCTATTACAAATAGGTTAATAGCTGCACTTCTGCACATACGTCACTCAAAATGTGTAGTGTGTCCATTTTAGAATCGACATGATGTATGTTGAAGTGTAATAAATATGAGCTATCTCATAAGCTCCATACCAGGCATCATATTCTCCCCACATGTAAAATAATGGTTTTTCATCACTGTTTCTGTTTCTCTATGGGGCGACGAGCCTAGAAAGCCTTGGCCTACCAGCCGACTGCTAACCTCTCATCTCATCATCATCATCACTCCAAGGATTAGGCAATTGCCCGTTCCGACTTCATAATGCATCAGCCCAACGTCTTAGGTCTTCCAACATCACGTCTTCCTCTTGCTTGATAATTTCTTGATAACAATGGATATCTCTCCTTACTCATTCCATCCATATGATCAATCCATTTCTGTCTGTAATTTGTGACCTTATCCAATAAAGGCTGTACTTTCAATTCTTCTTTTATACTCGTATCCTCATTTCTTATTCTATCAAGTCTTGTACATCCTTTAATTTGTCTTAGGAACCTCATCTCCGCTGTCTGTATTCTATTCTTCTGTTTTTCATTGGTGCCCAAGTTTCATATCCATACAATATTGTGGGAACCGCCATAACATTATACATTTTTATCTTTGTTGCTTCATGACCCCACATCTACATGTGTTAATCACAGAGGTAGACGATCATCTTCCCAGGATAGGGATAACATGTGGTCTACATGTCGGATCCCCCAGCCGTTATAGCTGGTTTTCTCAACCTGGAGCAGCTACTTATTGTGACTACCCAAATTCCTCACGAAGCTGGGTAGGCACCGATCCCAAACAGACAGAAATTCTATGAGAAAATGTCTTCCATGATGAAGCTCGAACCAGCGCAAGACTGTAGCTCTGCCTAAACCACTCGGCTACGACGCGGTTTCTCGTCACTATCCTGTGAATCCTGAATGTGTATACCGACAAACAGAGCATTTAATTAACTGGTAGATAAGGGACTGGTAAATAGTGCAATTAAAGAAATTGCTACCACCTTGTCATTTTCGTTAACAAGAGGTTTTGCTTTGTTTAGTTTATTACGGAATGAATGCTTTTGTCCTTACTTTATGTACTTTCAGTTCATTACTAAGATATTATTTTCTCTTTGGATTATTTTTCATTTGGTGTCGTTTTCCAGCTGTGCGCATGTATTACATAATTCAGTTTTTTCGCTTACCAGATCTGTAGTTCTTCTTCTTCTTCTTCCTTTCCAGGATTAGGTCAATGCGACCTGTTCCGGTCTCAAGTCCATCGTTTCCTTGGCCGTCCCAAAGATTTTTTTCCATGTGGTTTGTAGGCGTTGATCTTTTTGGGTAATCTTGTATTGTCCATTCTGTCTAAATGTTCTTTCCATTGGTATTTGTACTCGTCTAGTTTATCGAGTATTGAAAATATCTCCAGTTAATTTCTTATTGATAAATTGTATAACCTATCCATGCGTGTAGATCCTTTTACGGATCTTAAAAAAATTCATTTCAGTGGCTTGAATGTGTGAGATATCTTTTTTGTAAATACCCAAGATTCAGATCAATATAAAAGAACAGGAACAGCCATAATTGTATAAAGCCTGAGCTGAGATTCTCTTAATTTGATATCGGTTTAATTTATTGTGTATAAGCCCAATCGTAGCTGTATGTTATATCTGAACAAAGATAGTTAAAGTGTGCTATCTGTTTTATTATTTCATTATTGACTACTATTTTTGCTCTGACTCGCACTTTGCCCTGAAAAGCCATAATTTTAGTTTGTGAAGTTAGACTTTGAGATCTGTAGTTAAAGTTTTAAATGAAGTAATTTCGATACACGTGTACTTTTGCTGGACAGCACATTTTTTACCCTAATCTTTCCCTTTCTGTACATAATAACTAAAGGAAGGTTAGTGATTCTTCAAAAACATCCTATGCATTTCTGCGACTGTCAGATCACAAATAAGATAGCATACAGTACAGTATAGCCGGCGTAATTATCTTTTATAACCGGTAAAGTAAGCATATGGTGATCAACAAGTTTAACATGTTTTCATCTTAGCTATTTAGGCGATTGTTTCCCAGTCCCTTCAGATGGCACAGTACCAACAGCAGCATGCTTAGCTAATATCTTAACGCGACCATCTTAATACCATGTATACGACAAAATGCTCTCCTACATACAATCAATTCTTTTGAACCTTCCCAAATAGTGTAGCATTATGCAATACTATTAGGTTTTGCTAAAGAAGGATCATATGTCCTTTGCCTCTCTCGCTTTTATTTTTTTACTGGTATAGGTTTAATATTGCCTTGCAGATACGTATCCTAACATGTTTTCCTACCCATTTGACTGAATTTGCTGAAAATAAGATTCTGCTCTTGTTCAGTGAATTTATAGAAGCATTTTCTCTTGCATCTGAAAAGTATAGAAAAGGTGCTTTGGTTTATTTAATATTTGTCACACACTATTTCATAATGGCCATATATTATAACGAAACATGACTTATTTCTTCATAATTAAGGAAGTATCCACATAATCTAAACATAGAATAATAATGTTATAATAATATAATAATGCAGGAACTCAAAAAGAATGGGATATAATAAAGCCTAGTAGTCTTACCTACATTAAATTTCTTACCTACAAATCTCCCCTTGCAATTTTGCAAAATAGTTTTTCTTGTAAAATTCGTTTGCTTCTTTACTGCTGCTTTAAGTAGTGGTATATTTCTTGGCCAAGAACTAGCGTCTCATTTTTTTTCTTTGATTTTGACTCACTATGTTCACTACCACTTGTACTAGACATGATAATACTGAAATGATTTATTACTCTATCAATCAAAGTACGATATAACTCAATAAGCGTTCCACATTTCCCTCCAAAAAATAAAAAAAAACTCAACAGTGATGCCAATCAAGCGCAATGAATGTGCCTCAAGTCAAGAACTTCCCACGTCCATGCGCAGAATACTGATATGTAGAGACCGGATTATATGCAACATAACAAGCTCGAAATATGCTTAAAATATGCATGAAAAATGTTAATATATGCAATACCCAAAAAAATAAAAAAAACATAGTGACTATTATTTTATTAGATATTTCATTTTTATTTAACACAATAATTAGTATTTTAATTATCTATTTATTAATATTATAATTTATAACTGATAAATAATAAATTATAAATCAGTATCAGGCAAAAGTATTGTTCAGAAATTTAAAATATTCTACATTTTGCTACTATTGTAAACATAAACGAATAGGTACTGTTCCTAATGTTCGGTAATAAGGTTGTGTCTTCGATCGCTCAAAATATTTTTATAATCAGAAAAGGACCGTTCTGCGTCAACTGAAGCAAATGGTCAGTATTTGAATTTGGGTCCTATTTTGGCATTTATTATTTCTGACAGTAATTATTTCTGGCAAAACTCGCCCGTCCCTTTTATAAAACTATTAATTTGTCACAAAGGTTCAAAGCCTGGGTTATCGTTCAAAATGTTTTCAAACTTTTCTTTAAGTTTGCTTTGGAATATCTCCGGCAATAAGGAGTTCAGTTGACTGATTTTATCGATTAACTGAATAGAATCAATGAACGCCAAACCTTGAGTTTCAAGCTTTTCAATAGTTGCAAGTATATGGGAAAAAATGAGTACTAATCACAACAATGTTTTTTTTAAATACTGGAATCGTTAAATTCGTCCTTATACTGACAAACTGCCAAAGCCTCTGCACTATAGAAATCGTTTACCGCACATTTTATGGCCTCGAAACGTTCATTGTAAAAAAAACCGAACACTTTTAAAATCTTATAATATTATAATGATATTGTGAAAAGAAAAAAATAATGTGTGAATCAGGAATCGAACCGTGAACCTCTAGTTCTCCAGACTAGTGTGCAGCCCACTACACCATTCCACACCTGACACAAACACGAACAATGCATTCCACATATACAAATCTATAATTCTCGTTTCGTCCGCTGTTAGGTAGATGACACTGCCATCGCCAACGGCCGGCTTCGTTTAGAAGTATCTATATTTGAGAATTTTACACCACCACTTTTATAAGTAGTAAGCTATTCATGGTTCACACATTAATTTTTCTTTTCACAATATCATTATAATATTATAATATGATCCATTATTGGAACAGTGTTAATATAACAGTATTGGAAAATGTTAAATAACAGCGTTTACTACTTATAAAAGTGGTGGTGTAAAATTCTCAAATATAGATACTTCTAAACGAAGCCGGCCGTTGGCGATGGCAGTATCATCTACCTGACAGCGGACGAAACGAGAATTATAGATTTGTATGTGTGGAAAGAATTGTTGGTATTTGTACCAGGTGTGGAACGGTGTAGTGGGCTGCACACTAGTCTGGAGAACTAGAGGTCCACGGTAGGATTCCTGGTTCACACATTAGTTTTTCTTTTCACAATATCATTATAATATTATAATATGATCCATTATTGGAACTGCGTTAAAATAAGAGTATTGGAAAATGTTAAATTTAAAATCTTGTAAATATAGCGAGAAAATATGCGTTATTACTAGTTTTTAGTGAAAATATGCAATAATAGGTGAAAAAGGTCTGAATATGCAAATGCATATAATCCGGTCTCTACTGATATGGGCATTTCTTGCGTTCAGTAAAAACTTGTATATCATATTTGCGATGAGACTACTACTGACTTGATCATTTTTCCATACAGATATGTGCCCGTGTTAACAGGGAATTTTGATCATTTATTAAATAAAACTTTGATAGTTTTATTTAACAAATAAACAATTTGGATTTTCATCAAGTAAACGCTAGATCAATTGATTAGGGTATTTTATGGTGGTCTTTTCTCATTTTTTCTATCTAACCTGACTTGGTCAATTTTTGCCTTGGCTCGTTTATGTATAACGTACGTATTACAAATGTGTAGTAGTATATTTTTATTTCTCTTGTTAAGAGCCTTCCACCTTTGAGGACCTATTATGTTGCAATATGTTTTGGTAAGCTGTTAGAAACCTACTGGCTATATGTATTGTTCTGTGTGTTAAGTGATTAGACGTATTTTCTATTTTCTAATAGATGTACTCATTTATTTTCCGATCGAGAAGGTAGTATCAGGCAGTTCTTGTCATGGAACGGATTTCACATGTTTTAAGTCACTGTCACTATGACTCTTTAAAATGTAAAAACTGATCAAGCAAGAATCGATTACCTATTTTTTTAAATTAATCAGATGACATACACTACATTCACCTTGTCTCTAAGTTAAGAACGGAAAGTGTGACGGATAATGAAAATATCTAAACGGAAATAAATTGTTCACGAAGTTTGTAAGAAGATAAAAAGGGCTATAAAATAATTTAACATTGTATTATTTTAATAATCCTATAAAAAGGGATTGAGGATATCGTAGTAGGTATGTGCGAAATGCAGTATTGTAAATCACGGTTGATTGGTGCTATGAAGAAACGAGGCGAAGATAATTGCTCCACGATTACATTGGAAGGAGATGAAATAACGGGATGAGGTACTGTAGCAAATATAAAGGAATTTTATGCTAAGAGAGAAATGAGAATTTTCTATGATAGAGGAGGACGGAAGCACCGAAGTGCAAGACTCTTCAACGTGTTATGAGTCAGATCTCGGTCGCGTTCAGTTCTCTAAATTAAAATGTTATTAGTTGTCAGTTTCCAAGATGAAACTTTTCCCAAATGAAATTTTCACGTAATTTGTTACGGAAAACTATATTAACACATACATTTTAGTCGTCGCAATTCTGCTACACGTGCATATATAAAAAGCAGAATATGTATCTGCTTCTACATATTGACCCTACATATATTAACTAAGAAGAATAAATTTACATGCTGAAATAATTTGAAATGTCAAATTAAACTTAATTAAAAAATTATCATTTAATAAAAGTTTACTCTTTTGCTTTCTTTTAATATAACGTGAGAATTTTCTTATGTTGGTAACACACAGAAGTGATAACAGCAGCGGTAGAGGTAAAGATAAATAATAATTTGTCCGCTTCGCAGAAACGTACTATTATCCATCTACTCTCTTTCTTTATCCCTCTCTCCGATAGCGTTAACCATTTTCTCACATCTAGAGTTGTAGTAGTTTACATCCCCATCCATGGCACTCTCCTACCCTGTCTCCTACCTGTCAGCTGACTTTTAACGTCATTAAATCATGTTCGTTCGTGTATCTCAGAGACAAATTATTTGGCTATACCTCTAGTAGTAGTTGTTATAGTTGTAGTAATTGTAGTGTTGGTGCTTTGCACTAGTGTTTTGTAGCAAACCGTGATTTGAGAGAAGTAGATTAAACAGGGGATGATTGGAAAACATTAGCTGCGAATAGGGATGAATGGAGAGCTTATGTCCCCGCGGCCATGAACCTATGGATTGGATAGTGCCAGTGAATTAGTTACAAATATTCATTGAGCCTACGTACTGGACATCGAAAATTATCGTGACAAAAATGTGTGTGTGTGTGTGTGTGGGTGGGTGGGTGGGTGTGTGGGCGTGTGTGTTTGTTTGCCTGACAAAACTACAAAAGTTTCAATTTTTCGGAACTAAACGCAGCATATACGAGAAAAGTAGCTAAAAAAGCAAGGCCAAGTTCGTTAACGCGGAAAATTGGCCAAATCGAGGCAAATTAAACACAAACCATATGTTAAAACCATTCATCTGCGTAATGAGGACCCCAAAAATTAGAAGTGCAGTAGGTAGCTTTGCCACATACATTTTTCACTAACACTCCTTGAAGTCCCTTGCCGTAGCGGGAGCAGTTTAAGGCATCGCGCCTTGGTGCAAAAGACAGGAATTACGCTGGTTCGAGTCTGTGATTAATACATACCGGTAAGTATGTGAGGTCAGCAGCCAGCTGGTAGGTGAAACGCCTTCTAGATCCTACGCTCCATAAAGTTGTAACAGTCCGTGAAATTTCAAGGAAAAAAATTTGAAGACTTGTATTTTATTTTGAGGAAATCTCAAGAAAAGAACCGCATCGGCTAACTTTCATTACAACGGTGTTCTTCGTGCACAGTTTTGAAGGAAGGTAAAAAAGTACCGCATCGCCAATTTGAATAGGAAAGACAATAAAAATACCCATCCTTTCTTTGGCCAGAACATAGTGTGAAAAGTTGTATGCACACTTCCCCAAAAAAAGAATATATCAACTCTTACTCGTGCACATGTCTAAGATTCATAGCGCGATTCACAAGAGAACATTGTCTCCGCTCTTTCGAAAAACACGATTCAGCTGTGGGACCAGAGCGCAAAGGCTGCTAATCCTGTCATCGTTTTCCCGTAGCACATAGGATTAAGTCATGGTTCATTACGTTATCAAGGGGAGTATCTCGCGCTCGATCCTAGGTGGCACCAATTTTTCTTTAATATTAATCTTCTTCTTCTTCTTCTTCTTCTTGTTCGTCACGGTTTAGGCTCATTTACTGGCCTGTTCCGGTTCCAAATTGCTGCTGTTTCCATCTTTTCTTTGGTCTTCCCAAACTTCTTCTTCCTCATGGTGAATAGCTGTGTATGCTGCTTTTGGTATTCTATGCTCAGTCATACTTGCCAAGTGTTCTTTCCAGTTTGTTCTGTATTTCACTATTGTTATGTTTAATTCCTCTACTTTTAGTTGTCTTATATCTGTGTTATGTTTTTTTTTCCAGTTCTTTGATACCCTGCTATTGGTCTGAGGAATTTCATTTCAGCAGCTTGTATTCTGGCAGATTGTTTGTGTTGTCACTGTCTATGTTTCGGATCCATAAGTAATAATATTAATGCATGTTCATTTTAAATTTTCAGAGTTTTCAGAGTTTTCAGAGTTTTCAGTCTACTTAGGAATGCATTTTCTATTGATAAATCATCACTTAAAATCGCTCACGTAAATTCACAAAGCATTCTGTCCCACTTTGATGAGTTTGAAACCATATTTTCATCTCTTGGACTGAGCGCCATTTTAATTTCGGAAACCTGGCTCACCCCATCCATACCTTCGTCCCTTGTTCACCTAGACGGATATACACTGCTCAGAAATGACAGAATAGATAAAAGAGGTGGAGGAGTTTGTGCCTTTATATCAAATGAGCTTAATCCAAGAATTGTCCACAAGTCCCCTTCTGTATATTCCGCTCGCCCCGAGTTCTTATTCGTAGAAATTCAAGCCAGTCTAAAAAAATGTCTCTTATGCATTGTATACAAACCTCCAAAATTGGGCACCTTTCGGTTCTAGAAACGCTCTGAACGATTCATTGCCTCATTATGAACACGTTATTGTCGCAGGCGATTTTAATACAAATCTTCTTCAGACTGACTCACCAGCCATACAACTTAAAAATATGTTCCAAAGCTTTAATATGACCATTGTTCCTCTCTCTGCCACACACCATACTGCTACTTCCGACACTCTACTGGACTTAATTGTGACTACACATCCACAGAAAGTACTGTCATATGGACAAATTCCTGCTCCTGGCATATCTGCTCATGACATTGTATTCGTAGAATACTCACTCCAATGTCCTAAAAGACGCTCTAAATTGATTACGTACAGAAATTTACAAAACATAGACGATACTAAACTAAAATCAGACGCTTTAGAACTACCATGGTATTCAATATGGAATCTTAGATCAGTTGATGAAAAAGTAGACACATTTAATACACTGATACTACAACTATACGACAGACATGCACCAGTAAAACCCGACGATTTTCCCGCTCCCCTGCTCCCTGGATGAATGATTCAATACGTGAACTTATGTCAAAACGAGACAAAGCATACCGAACATACAGACGACATAAAAATGACGAGAACTGGCAACTGTACAAACAACTTAGAAACACAACTACACAAACTATACGTAATGCCAAACTACGACACGCCCACAGTATAATCGGACCTGAAATAAGTGCACGGGACACTTGGCGAAATCTCCGTGCAATGGGACTTAGACAGTTGAATCCCTCAACTGACTCTATAGACATTTCTGTAGATGACTTAAATGAACATTTTACCTCAATACCCATGACACCTCCAGACAACAAGACAAAATAGACACTCTTAAAGACTTATCCCCATCCCCACATATAGGAAGAGATAAATTTTACTTTTACGACATTTCGCCTATAGACGTTAAAAAAGCACTCAAGCGCATTAAATCCAATGCGCAAGGTACAGATAACATCAGCATTTTAATGCTAAATAAAATCATTGACATTATACTACCCACAGTGACTCATATTTTCAATGCTTCCCTTATAACTTCTATCTTCCCTATTGTATGGAAACAGTCTAGAGTTCGGCCTATACCAAAAATAAGTACACCTACTAACTGTAATGACTTCCGACCGATTAGCATCCTTCCGACATTATCTAAAGCCCTGGAATATATTGTACATAAGCAAATGACTGATTATCTCCAAGAAAATCACCTCCTTGATCCTTATCAATCCGGCTTTAGATCTGGTCATAGCACAACCACAGCTTTGCTAAAAATTACCGAAGATATTCGTGAAGCCGTGGACAGACGTCAATTGACTCCTTTAACCTTACTTGACTTCAGCAAAGCTTTTGACACAGTAGACCACGACTTACTTATGATAAAGCTCAAGCACCTACATTTTTCTGACAGCGCTGTATCCTGGTTCGACTCATACCTGCACGGTCGTCAACAATACGTTTCATTAAACTCTAGATCTTCGACTTGGCGTAACGTGCCGGCTGGAGTCCCCCAGGGCAGTGTTCTCGGACCTCTTCTTTTCTCAATCTACATAAATGATTTGCCAACTGTACTAAAGCACTGCCGTTATCACCTCTATGCTGATGATCTCCAAATTTACCTACATTCACCTCCTCATTCTCTCTATAACAGCTTGATGAAAATGAATGACGATCTCATATCCATCTTTAACTGGTCTTCAAGTATCGGTCTAAATCTAAATTCTAACAAGTCACAAGTAATTCTAATGGGACAACAAAGACTGCTTACAACCTTTGACATATCTACACTTCCAAACATTACTATAAATAATATAATTATCCCTTATTCTTCTTCAGTAATAGATCTTGGACTACATCTAGACGCAAATTTAACCTGGCAAACACAAGTGAAATACATATGTAAAAAGACTTTCTCCATCTTACATTATCTTAGACGTTTAAAGAATTTTCTCCCAGTTTCGTTAAAACAAATCCTAGTGCAGAATCTTGTGTTACCACACTTCGATTATTGTGACATTATATATAATGATCTAAACTATGCCTTGTCGCAGAGACTGCAGCGTGTTCATAATGCTTGCATTCGATTCATTTTCGATATCCGCCGTTATGACCATATTTCCGAACACTTTAATAACCTCTCTTGGCTCCGTCTTACTGACAGCGTAAATTGCACTCTCTTTCGCTACTTTTCAAGCTTCTCAATTCCTACATTCCTACTTACCTGGCGTCCAGATTTGAGAAGTTATCCTCCTACCACAATATTGACACTAGGTCACAAGATAGCAGTCTGCTAACAATTCCTCTTCATAGCACTCCCTCCTATTCTACTTCCTTCACAGTAGCATCTGTCCGCTCCTGGAATCTCCTTCCTCAAGATATCAGGGGTTGCCGCACACTTGGCACCTTTAAGTCACGCTTATACAGTTACCTGTTGTCTAATAATTAATTTTTCTCTATTTATTTAATTTTATACTATGTCATTAATCTTTTCCTCGTTTTTTTTATATATCTTGTACATATTATATATTTAATTCGTTAAATTTAGAGTAAATCAAAATACATTATAAATATTAATTGTATTGTATTCATAACTTGTAATCGTTTATATATATTGTAATTTAGATTTAAGACTTTTCTTTTGTATTTTTTTTTAAACCTGGTTGAGTGGTAGACAAGGCCTTAAGGCCTTAACTCTGCCAGGTAAAATAAAGCTATTATTATTATTATTATTATTATTATTATTATTATTATTATTATTATCCAATTTAAAAAAAAAGAGTGGAATAGTTTATACCCAACTCCTGTTGATAGGTTGAAACTGGCCTTAAAAAAATAAACCATATATGGAAGTTAAAGTTCTACTTCCTCACATAAAAAACCAAGATAAAAAAACAAACAAAAGAGACCAGTGAACTTAATATCTTGACCACAGGCCATCAGCTTCTACTACAGCTCGAAGTCGATTCGGAATGGATCTGACGAGGTCGCTGAAGAATTCTCGATGAGGATTGCCCTCCACTTCCCGGGCGAAATCTTTGCAGGTATCGAGAACTTGATTCCACAACTCGTCTTTATTTCGAGGGGTAGGCAGGCATACTTCTTAATCCTCTCCTGTTTCAATTTCGTCAATGCATGTTCGATGACATTAAAATCAGGTGATTTCGGAGGCCATTGAATTATTTCGAACTCAGGCCTCGTCCGAAATCATATTTGAATTCTTCCCGGCATAGTGCACGGGGTGGTTGTCCTGCTGGAACAGTAATGTTCCACTGGGAAAACGTTCTTGGACGGAAGGAAGGAAGGAAGAAGGAAGGAAGGAAGGAAGGAAGAAGAAGAAGAAGGAAGGAAGGAAGGAAGGAAGGAAGGAAGGTAACGAAGGAAGGAAGGAAGGAATAAGGAAGTGAAGTGATCTTACTTCACTTCCTATCGCATTCCCTTCCTTCCTTCCTTCCATCCTTCCTTCCTTCCTTCCTTCCTTCCTTCCTTCCCTCCTTCCTTCCTTCCTTCCTTCCTTCCTTCCTTCCTTCCTTCCTTCCTTCCTTCCTTCCTTCCTTCCTTCCTTCCTTCCTTCCTTCCTTCCTTCCTTCCTTCTTCCTTCCTTCCTTCCTTCCTCCTTCCTTCCTTCCTTCCATCCACCTCCGAATACTCACTTCCCCGCAATATTTTCACACATCTCCGCATCGAACCGGCCATCAATGCGTTCTATCACGCCCGCCCGTCGTAAGACATCCACCTCACAACGATACGCTAGAGCGCCCCGACCTTGCACGTCGATGCACAAAGCGTTCATCATATCGGTGACCATCCTCACGATTGACATGGCGAGGACCATCGTAATCACTCGAGATGGTTGTTTCGTCGGAGAAAATTACATTTCTCCAATCGAAATCAATTCGACTGGCTGTGAAAGCAAGATGGTTGATGGCATTTTCTTCCCTTAAACATTCCTTTTACGCAGCCCTTCGGTTCCTAATCTCACGGCTCCTCAATCGGTTGATTACAATTTGATCACAACCGGGGAAGTCAGATGTTTATCGTAATTCGTTGGAAGTCCGAAAGAGGTCCTGTCGAACTGTCTCGAATAAGGCAGCATCCTCTTCCGCTGAAGAAGTCCGTGGACGCCCAGGAATAGGGCAATTTGCGACCTCCCCTAAATTTTTAAATCGATTAACCCACCTAATGACCGTGCTCCGTGGTACAGCGACCAAACGGGCAGCGGCCCTAGCTCCATATCCAGCGTCAACTAGAGCTATAACTCGCTGTCTCAGATCATGCCTGTTCGCCATGCTTATGAAGAATAGTGGACAGTATGAAATAGTAACCCCACAATAATGAATATCATAATCCTAAATTGAATTAATAAATAACAGAATAATACAAGATCGTCATTGTGCCAATATTCTAAACTAATCAATTAAGTTCGATTACATAATATAAACAAGTCACAAAGTATGACACCATTTCATATATACACATTTTAGGTTAGCAAATAGGACGGTAGATTGGCTCTGCGGTTCCGCATCAGTCTACAAATTTAAATATTGAAGGTTCGAATCCAGCCGAGGTGTTCATATTTGTTTCTATTTATATCTAGTTACTTTTTATTTATGGATGTTACTATTCCCTAAATTATTTATTTATAATTATATAAATATATGTTTTACACAAAATATTATTTCATCTCAGTTTTGAGTAACTTTTGGATCCAGTTATCATATCAACCCATAAGACAACAGAATTAAGTAAGTCGTGATACGGTAGGATGTGTATCATGGCTCGAGCTGTAAGCGCATGCGCAGTGTCGTATATCTGGGACTCTAAATATTCCACCGACACATTCTTTTTTTTTGGGAAAGTGTACAATAGAATATATATATATATATATATATATATATATATATACACAAATATACATAAATAACTCTATACAAATATAAATAAAAATAAATAAATATATATATATATATAAATAAATATATATACGGGGTCAATACTTATAAAATTAATTGTTAAAACCGTTGAAGTGGAGAGTCATAAAATAAAATAAGTTAAAATATACCTTCATAGGTAAAATCCATCGTTCTCAACTTATAAAATGTGTAATCTTTATGCCTATAGGCCTTTCAGAACATCCGTTCCATATTCAGCAGGTCACTCTTCGCTACAACATCCAGTATGATGGTTGATGCTGCTGGTCCTAATGTGACCTACTGAAGATGGAACGGATGTTCTGAAAGGCTTACAGTCATAAATATTACACATTATATAAGTTGAGGACGACGGATTTTACCTAAGAAGGTATATTTTAACTTATTTTATTTTAAATGCGGGGTGTTTCAGAATAAGAATTACAGACGTCTGGGGGTTATAGAGGTGACTTTGCAGACGAAGTTTTGATGAGGAATCTATGTCCGGAAACATATCATTTCCATGTAAAATAAATTTGAAGATCGAAACACAATACGCTGATATCGTGTACCGTATGTTTCAGAATAAGTATTACAGACTTCTAGCAGTTTTACTACACCTGTCGAGTCGGAGGAAGATCTTGCATGAATTCTGGCGGCAGCAGAAATTGCAGAGCACATACCAGGTCTAGTGGGGCGTGTGTATGAAAACATGCGTCGTAGTTACACTTTGTGCAACGAAAAACAGGGTCGCCTGGTTGAACCACACTTGTAATACAACCCCTAGAAGTCCGTAATCCTTATTCTGAAACACAAGACACACGAAATGAGCCCATTGTGTTTCGATCTTCAAATCTACTTTTCATTGAAATGGTACGTATCCGCACATGGGTCCCTTATCAACACTTTATCAATTAAGTCCCCTCTACAACCACTATAAGTATGTAATACTTATTATAAAACACTATGTGTGTGTGTGTGTGTGTGTACTCGCGTGCATGTATATATACACTATGTGTGTGTGTGTGTGTGTGTGTACTATGCCCACACACACAACAGCTGATAAGTCCGCTTGATTTCGCTCTACTATACCTAATAATACTGTAGAGTTAGTAAAAATGGGTACTTGCGTTCGTTCCTGACATTCGATCGTCTGCAGAATAAGTTTGTTTGTTTTTTGTAGATCTCGTTCGCGATATGCATTCCACAAATTCCATTCTCATTCAAATATAAATATCCATAAAATGTTAAAAAAAAAGTATGTATAATCAGGAATCTGCCATATACACTATAGTAGAATTTGAATTGGAATAAATCTAAATTGGAATCATAATGATTGTATTAAGGGCTCTGTATAAAATATACCTTACTTCTATATTTTTAGACCAAAGCAAGAACGTCTGACAGTTCCATACTTGAAGTTCTTTCCATATGCTAGTCTTATGGGAATTTGATTTTATATTTGCGTTTTTGTCACTACCAAGAGAGTAGAAAAGGCGTTATACGTTTTAAATCGTGTCGAAATATTTGATTCACTATTTACTTAATTCGTTTAGCAACGGTAAACGGGATGTCGTTTAATTATTTTCATATTTTGTTCTAGTATTGAAGGTTCTATACGTTCCATTAGAAATTTGTTCTTCTGCTATAACGAATATACGGTATTATTTTAATGTATAAAAAACGCCAAATTATATCTATAATTGAAATTGAAATGACAAGAATTGGATTTGATAAAAGCATATTGCAGTTAGTAAATAAACCTCTCCCTCTTTCTCAATAACTAAATTCCACAGATCATTAAATTTTAACAATATTGTACTTACATGGGAACTGTTGATGTTCTTATATTAAAAATTATCTTAATTTTATTTTTTATCATCTCCGTTCTAGTTTAAGTAAAAAAAAAAAGAAAAATGCTAATTTTAACTGTAAGTAGCCGATATCGAGGCTCCAATTAACAACAAACAGTGAAATTTAAACGTTACGCTTGGACAGGCCCTGTTGCAGATATAGCTTGACAACGAACAAAATTCATTATTGTCTTAACTATACATCTCTCACTACTCGGATCGGTATTCGCCTCTTCCCCTCTTTTTTAATCAGCATCAAAACCTGTACCACTTGCAATGGTGTTGGTAACGCTAGGAAAAGACATTACGTAATAACCAATAACAATAATGCTGATGCAATTGAACGATTTCCAAGTTTACAACTAAACCACGACATGAGGGAAAACCCCCACTCGTTCTAACTGGTAGGGGAACATTACATCGCATGCGTATTACAACTGTATTACGTTTGCTGCCAAGCTATAGGAATTATTTCTAGATACTAGAGACGGCGTGTATCGTTGTCGAAGTCCTTTGCCCGAACTGTCTTGCTACAAAGTATCCTATCTTGATCATATGACCTTGAATTTGGAACTCGAAGTTGACTTTTCGAACATTGGGTCCTTAATAGTTGATCACATCATCAATAAAATTTGAAGATATGTTTCAGTTTAGCACTGAAAGTTTTCTTGATAGTTATGAGATTTTAATAATGTCGATGTAATAATGTTCTATTTAAACTGTTAAGAATTACATCTTGAAATGTTCTCTCTCTCATCACTGAAAGTTTTCTTGATAGTTATGAGATTTTAATAATGTCGATGTAATAATGTTCTATTTAAACTGTTAAGAATTACATCTTGAAATGTTTTCTCTCTCATTAATATAAAATACTGTAATACCCGGTTCGTATGCATGAAACACTTTTACATATTATCTCAGTTTATCTCTTTACTCATAAAATGTCTATGAAAGGAACATACAATAGTAATTAGAAAATGGATACTGCTGTTCTGATCGTATAAATAATTGATATCAAACTTAATTGTAATTTTACAATTAAAGAAGAGATTGGAGCGGATAAAGAATTAAAATATTAGACCAATGTTAAATATTACCCACTTTATGAAAAAATCAAAGAATATAGATATTATTAGTTTAAACGCGTAAAAATAATTGTTTTAACAAGATTGCCAAAATCAGCATTTAATTACAAGCCAGGAGGATCAAGGAATGTAGATATGCCAGTGAAAATATGTACAGGCAGCTGTCAGGCAGAACTGACAACTTGTCTAGCTCATGAAGTGAAGAAGAAAAGACAATCGTTAAACTTACATATACAAATATTTCACAGCATTTATTACGAAATTATGTTGTTGTAAATAATTGAAAGTAATCAAATTAAATTATGTGGAAAAATCCCCCTTATATACTTGTAAATTATTTTATTATATTTTGAAATCTGGCACAATTAGGATCAGTTCATTTACGGCAGGTTTTAATTTTGCCCTATCTTATCAGATGTTAAATACCTTCTCCGCAATGGACAACCTTCCAAATAATCTGGAAATATGCGTGATCTGATTACTAACTTCTATAATACACACGGGCCAATTAATTCTAATAATATTTAATGAACTTCCTTTTGTGTCGATTGTTCAATACATTATCTTACATATTAATACATTTTTTTGGAAACACTTTCAAACATGTGACAAAACAAGCTATTTAAGTACCAACCATTCACCATTCGCACGTACCAGCAGACGCATAATGAATACAGTATGGAATCATGGTATGCAGCCAACATTATACAGGATATTTAAATGCAGTTCTTAATCACATGAGAAACACCCCATACATCTGTGCGTCATAATAACCCCAATATTGAAATCTTAAATTTAAAAGCTAACCAATACATAAATACTCACTTGAGGCGCAACATTCACTCAGCCTCCTCCCTAAATGAGCAGCCCAATAATTAATAATCGGGCGAAAGAAAATAAATGTATAAATAAGTAATTAATTAAATAATTGCATATTCCATTGGACATACACTTCATTTATATTCAAACTAATCAGAAAAATATATAGAATACAATTATAAAATTATTATTGTAAATTAAATGAATCTTTGGAATGAATATGATGAAATATTATTGCAAATTAAATGATTCCGTAGAACCAATATGATGAAATAAGAACGTTTAGTTATGAGTATTTTGGGAATAGCCTGATAACTGTAACGCACTCTATTGTATTTTGATGGGTTCCAGATATTCGTACAATAAGTTAAATATCTAAAGAATTCTTTTCAGTACAGAGGATTAGATGCAGTTTATTCAGCCGGTTAGAACTGACAGTGCCTAAGCCTTGTACGCTGGACAGCCGAATTCAATAGGAAATATATTGCTGGGAATTTTGGAAACCTAGTAACAGGGCAGTTTTACAGTGGATGATTCAAACTAATTAAAGGCGAACGAAGCCACCAGAACATTCTAGAGTCAAATATTAGAAACCAAGCTTTTTTACAAAATTTGTCGGGATTCCCGGGCTGCTTGTATAAACTTATGTCCCAATTTTATCCAATCTCAAAAACATAGGAGTGTCCAAAAACATTTTGTGACGTCACAACGAACCAAAGGGTCCAGAACCCTACCACCCAAAATTATAGATAAATGCACCAATGGGTATATGTATGTTATCTTAAGGTGGGCGTTATCATATGGTCGCAAATTATATTGAGTGGGAGTAAGAGTTAACCTTATAAAGAAAATTACAGACTAAAACTCTCTTCTCGTGGTGCTACTGGCACGAGTAGTTCACTTAACACAAGCAATAACATATTCATCGTGACTATAAGTGCTAATGCGAGCACATATCCTCGTAGTCTATCGACCATCGGAAGTATATACTTACATAAAATTTTGCAGTGAAGTCCCTTGCTAAATGGACTTAGAAATAAAATATAACAATATAGGCGCGGTGTAATCAAGAATTCAACCGTCTATTTAAGCCTACTCAACATAAAGTGGAACCATATGAGATACGCCGATCGTACGTACTTTGATTTTTTATTGTGTGTTCAACATAAAAATAAACAGCATCTTCAACTTGTCGTCTTTTTTCAACGAGATAGAATCGTGTCCGCACAATCCTTGCGTATCCCGGGACCAAGAGCATCTCATCCTACCGCAACCCACTGAGCTACCCGAAGTCCTCGACTAAAAGAGGAATCCTTTCAAATTCCTGACGCCCACTAAATCCCGTCTTCACCTTATATACATTGACCTACCATTAAGCTATATTTTTTGTTCCACACTATAACTAAAAAGCTAAGCAAAATTAAATACTAACGCTAACTAAATTTATCCTAGGTAGGAGTTTGATCATATTTAACAAAAATAGATCAGATGACCTTTCCAATAGCTAATGGAAGACATTCGAGACGTTCATCCTGCAGTTTAATTAGTTATTATTGTGTTAATTTTGTATTTAGTGTAAATAATTAGTATGCAGTAATTTATAAAATCTATGTTGGCTACATTGGAACACAGTATATTCGTGAAAATCAATATGGCTACCACATTATTACGATATGTATCTAGTTGATTATTACCAAGATATATTTTCAAATAATCGTTAGAAAACTGACAAAAAGCGATTTAATTGGTAGTAAATACTTTAAAAATGGAACCATAAGAATAATATATGACTGGAGTTTATTATAGTATTAGAAAGTCATACCACATGTTGGAAAGTTGAGCCATTTTTTTAAATACGTGAAATTAGATATTTATAAATTGTAAAGATGCTTGTTTCTACACTACTGAAGTTGAACAGCCCGATTATAAGCAAGGAAAGAGGACGTCTCCAAGTCTTGCACCCTTTCTTCCCCTCCTCAACCCCCATAACAGAAAGCAGCATTTAGTAATAGCAGTGGAGTAGAAATATATAGGTCTTGCTCCCTTGTGCTTGACTTCGTGACGGCAATTAACGACAAAAGATCACTCATTATTTCGGTCCAAGAATAATTAAAACAAGCAGGGCAAAGCCATTTAAAAACACGGCTTTCTAAATTTCACCTCATTTAGCACAAGTTATAATCACAGTTGAAATATGAGCACTGTGTATGCTTTAGTTGTATTTCTTAACATGTTTATTTCAAACTACAAAGAGTTTAAATTAGTGTTCTGCTATATAGCTTTAACACTTTTAATTTGCATTTCTTCTAGATAGGCTTAGAATATATTTAGCCAATCTGCTGACCCCACATCTACATGCGTCAATCACAATGCTGAACGATCATCCAGCCAGTACAGAGATATGTGGTAAGGTGACGAATCCCCTAGCCGTTATAACTGGTTTTCTCAAACCGGAAATCTACTTATTGCAGCTATCCAAATTCCTCACTGTGATGTTTAGACACCCAATCCATACATTGTCTGAAATTTCATAAAAATTATTTACCTTATGAGGATTCAAACCAGCACGATTCCCATATTTCTGCACTCATTTACATTTCACATTAAAAAAATCAATATAAACTTAAGGCGTATAATTAAAAAAATAAATGAATAATCATAGCTCTTGAATTCAGAGAAGTTGATTACACAGGAGATAATTGTAAAACATTAGCTCAGGATAGGGATGTATGGAGAGATTGTATTCGCGCGGCTATGAACCTGCGGGTTCGATAGTGCCAGTGAGTTAATTATTAAGTTAGTAAATCAGAACTCTTGAATATTTTATTTTCCAATGCCACCAGGTTATCGTACACCATTTTTGGCATTCTCTCCTGACATTGGCGGAATCGTAACCCACGTTTAAAGTTACGGCGTCAGGAAGGCAGAGTTACATTACCCTGGTGACGTGATGCATGTTAAATTATAACGAAGACCCAAAATAGTCCATAACTCTAAATTTAACATTTCAAGATCATGGGTAAACAAAGGAATAATTACCTTAAAGGAAAAATTCATGTGATCTGATTGGGAATTGAACTGTAGTCAGAAGCTCTGATCACAAGACCTTGACAATGTTTATATAATTCTAAATAATTTACCTACTACAAACGGTAAAAACAGTTACTCTGCGTCCAAGCTATGCGTCAGATCGGGAAGAGGGCGTTGTATGTTTTGTTTTGTTGCTGGTATGCACATAATGTACTGTATATAGTGACGAAGAACTCGTAGTTCAACAACTCGCCACCCGTCTCATCACTTGGACTTACAGTAACTTATAGCAGACACGTCCGAAATTCTTCTTTGTGCTGCTCTTTACTCTAACTCGTTTGCGTTAATCCTTCTCTTCCTTCTTGCACCACCTCATGATAGTAGTAGGAAAAGTAGATTGTACTCTAGTTCCATTTTACCAGCAAACGGGATTTGTGAAACAGGTTCGTCTGTCTGTTTCTTGCCAACATGTGACCTTTATTCCCCACCTTTTTCACGTATATTTGCCTGCTCTATTAACTGTCTTTCCATGTTTGTATAGGTCTTCCCACTTTTCGTTCTCCTTACTGGTCCCAATCTAGTGCATTGTTTTTCAACGGATTTATTATCTTTGCTCAGATTATGAACTATTCTTATCCATTTCCTCCTTTTAATTAAAATATTAATAAATAACGTGATCACGAAAAAATCTCCACTCAATCTGAGTAGTAGGGTAAAATTACATCATAGAATTCTAGCTCAATACTTTCCTTCCTTTTTTAAATCACTTCATGATAGAAGTAGGATTAGTAGATTATATTCTCGTTCTATTTTACGAACATACGGAATTTGTAAAACAGGTTCGCCTCTCCGTATCTTGCCAACATGTAAACTTATTCCACATTTTCCATATATATATATATATATATATATATATGCCTATTTGCCTGCTCTATTTATATTGTTTCAAATAAAGTTCGGTTCAATTAAAATGCTGTGATTTGTTTCGTATAATGCATATTAACACTACCTTTCGGATATATTTTTGTATATACATTGTACGTAATTTACATAAAGGGCAGTGGTTTTGCTTCCCGCTGCGAGGAAACAATATAAAACAATAAATACGTACTTACCGCTATTTTATTACTGATTGATGTCACAGCCTGTTGTAGCCGCGAGGAGTTTTACGGCCAAGTGTGCAATGGCAACCAAAACTTTTCAAGCTCTCTATATCGATTTCTGCGAACTGGATTATAATTTATTTTAATAACAAGTAAATAAATTTATTTCGATTAAATAAATAAATTATATTTAATTAAACATACTGGCAGTCGAATTTTAATAAGCAACTCGGCAAAAATGTATTCAGTAATTTACGATTTTATGAAACAAGTTGATTTTGTTCATACACTCGATGAACGTAGTAATCTTGCAGCCGGATCTTGGGCTGTATCCATAAAGTGTCCGTTTTCTTCTCAGAGCTCACGAATATTGATTTACAAAAACGAACAGTAGTACTCTGCATTAACTTTGTCTTGGGGGAACGGTATGCTTTAAGATCATACCATCCCAATCATCAGGGTTGCCCTCACTGTGATTTAGGTCCGTCCGACTGTTGTTTTTAATGGTAACTCTGATTATGCCACTCGTCCGATTGGTCTTTCAGCTCAGGCCTCATCAATTGTAATAATATGTCGTAATAATACTTCTCTTTCGCGCTCATAGAGCTACACAAGAGTACAAGAAGCATGTCGCTGCAATTTATGCGTGCTTTTTAAGCACGCGGTACCTGGTTTCAGGAAATTATTAAAATTTTCAGGATGTGAAGCAGTGGCATAGGTGCCAATCCTGTACCTTATGTTAATTCACGAATCGTTAAGTTCTAATTCATGTCCGGTAACGCGAACACATTATGTACATCTTCGTCACTTGCTGGTGGGCGATCAAATTGAGGCATTTCCAACACACTTTTGCGTCCTTGTTTGTAGGCTCTAACTCACCTTGATACTGTTCGGTAAGATAACACAGCTGTACCGCACGCATCATACAGTTCTTGATTACATTTAACCAGCTATTCGTTTGTTCTTTGAAAGTAGGGAGAAATGCATTAATAAATGATAATAAAAACGTGACAAAATTTTGCAAATTAGTAAACTTTTTAAAGAATGGCTGGATTCAAACACCTATTATGAATTTAACATAGGCTCACCTCTGTAAATATATTATTTTGTGTGTTTTGTCCATGGCGCAACAAGCCTAAACGGCCCTTGGCCTAGCAGGCGGTTGCGGGCTTCATATCCACATGTGTTAATCAGAGGTAGACGATCATCCAGCAAGTATAGGGGTGACATGTGGTAAATATGTCGAGTTCCCCGCCGTTATAGCTGGTATTCTCAAGCTGGAATCGCTACTTATTGTAGTTACCCAAATACCTCACGATGCTGGGTGGGCATTGTTCCCATACTGGCCGAAATTTTATGAGAACATTTCTTCTCCCATGGGGACTCGTGCCAGCGCAAGTCCCATTGCTCTGCGCTAAGGCATCCTACCTTAACCATTCGGCTAAGGCGCGAAACTCATTTTATGCAATACAGAACTTTTTTGTTTATCCTACTTACGACGATTATTCCATTTATATTAATGTAATAGTTAATCTCTTAATCTAAAAGAAGATAAAATATCGGGAGTAATCGAGAATTCGTGATTACAAACAATTCTGATTCAGAGAGAGGAGAATATACAAATTAATGGAAAAACAAAAACTATGTAACTTTGAGTTATGTGATCTTGGTGAGAAAACAGATAAGTTAAAAAAAACTAAATCCTTAAAGATTTCAGTGGGCAGAACTTACGGCACGATTGAGAAATTAAAGAGAGCATGGAATCTACTTGTTTGATAGCCAGAGCGAAAGCGCTTGTTAGGTATCCCTTCATGATTTGAGATATTTGTAGTATAGATGGAATGATTTGGAGAAAAAACTCAGAATAGAATGTATGCAGTGTTTCATGGCCATTGGATATGGAGTTCCATTTGGATAAACGCACTGAATTAATTAAATAATTTACGTCCTTATAAGTATATGATTTATAAAATAAAAAAATAATAAAGCGAATTAGGTTTTATATGTGGATGTTTTGGTCTTTGTTGAACAGACTTTCTGATAAATATTTCATATTTAAAATTAAATTCCTTCCACACATTTTAATGAAGTAAGAAAACAACATTAGGACTTGAACTACTCCGTATTTTTTAAATTAAACATCAGTCATACATCTAAATTAATAATATGCTGTAACATGTTCATATGAAATTAGATTTGTTAGACAATATAAACAATCATAATATAAAATTATATCTTGCTTTGCAGTCTCCTCAACTATTAAAATTATAAAACGATGTAGGCCTTTCGGGACCAGTCCCATTCTCAGCAGAAGATAGTTTTTTACTGCCCAGCTATCATTCAAACTACTGATGGTGATGATCGTGTGATATAGTTTATAGTACTGGGTGCGTTCTCGTTTAAAATCAAACTGATGCCAACTTCCTTTAGATTTGTTAATAAGAAAACATACAAATATCGTGACCACCGCTATAGTCTAGTAGTGACATCTCGCAGGGGGCCAAGGTTCGGTTCTCGGTTGCCTTGAAATTAGTGACCGGTATTTTTATAATTTTTTGTCAACTGTTGTGTAAACTCCAGGAAATTCAAGTTCATATGTTCGTAATAAAATTTCCCACACTCTTAAAATATTCTGAGAAATCCACAGGTCTCTTATTTCTTCCTAACTCTCTGTTATATATCATTCACAGCTTTAATTCCGTTCGAAGGAAGTCACCTTTAGCTGTTACTGTGTTCATATAACATGAGCAAATATACTAAGTTTTATTTTTATTGTATAAAATGTATGGTTTTCGATTAACTAGATCGTGATAATTAAATTTAAATTCAGCATTTCCCTGACAACACAGCAAAGCCAAGTAAAAATAGCTATTATTGGATGCCACTGGAAATTCTTGGAAACGAATCTTTATCGTAATATCTTCGCCAACTCCTTCATTAAAAATTATCTTCTTCTTCCTTCCAAGTATTAGGCCAAGGCCTGTTACGAAATATATCATCTAATTGATCATCTTTATAGTTAATCCCTTGTACATTCCATGTGCTAAAAAGCAAAATATTTTTTTTTCCCCAAGAGTTGTCCTTTTTCATGTTTTGATCGTCATTAGTTTGATCCTTCCGGGAAATTCTCGTATAAGACTTGAAAGCATAATAATAGTCCCTTCGATTGGTTGCCGGCCAAAGGAAGGCAAGACTAGTGATGGGGCTGCCATCTTATAGCCTCTGGTCAGGCTTTTCTGGAGAAGAAAAGAAAATAAAGGAAAGAAGAAATGGAAGAAAGGAAAGACTCCCTAGCCCTCGGATGCCCTAATAGCGTCGGGGTCGAAAAAAACAAGAGTTAACCAAGAGAGGTTAGATAGTAAAGTTAAAAGAGTGCAAAACACAAGTAAGTGGAAGAAATGTTTTGCTCAGCTTGGGCACTTTGTGGTCGCCATCCACATATCCCCTAGATGAGGACCCCTGAGGTGATAATGTACTTTGAATTATGCAGTTGAAACGGACAATCTAGCTTTTACCACATTCAGTTGTTTTAACAGATATCTTATCATTTCCGATCTTCTAGAGTCATATCCAATCTTGAGTACCTACTTTATGAATCTGCTATAAAAATGAATTGGGTTGAAAGTATTTTTATACGAGTAAGATAGCCATGAAGTATTGGTTACTGTTTTTGAAGGGTTTATTGCTTTATGGTTTCCTAAGACCATGGCAAGTTGAGTGACGCTTTATTAAATTGCACGTCCTAGGTTTGACATGTAATTCAAATCATTTTTCTCCGTCACTTCTTCACTCTGTGTATACCGATATCAACAGTCGCAATCACATATCTTAGTCCACGAGAAAATACGTCAATAAAATATCATTCCAGGTTAATAATTTTAAATTAATATAAGGATCAGTGATTTTAACAGGTCAAGTAAAATCATAACATTTCATATTTGAAGGAGGAAAATGGAACGAAGTTGAATGTTAAAAGTATGTAACTCACCAATCAATTGATTTCCGCTTATTTAGAGATTTGAATTTTACTTTAATTAATTTAATTAACTACTTTTACTTTAATTAACTTTACCTTAATCAATTTTACATAATCTTACCTTAATCAATTTTACTTTAATTATTTTTTATTAATTCATTTTACTATAATTAATTAATTTGCTTTAATTACTAAAGATGAATTCATAAATCAGGTTTTGAATATGATTGACATGCAAATGAGAGATCGTGAAGAAGGTAATAATAATAATAATAATAATAATAATAATAATAATAATAATAATAATAATAATAATAAATATAAATAATAAACAAAATAATAATATATACAGATACAATTAGAATGGCATTGGTTATGTTAAGTAAAAAAGTATTTGATTGAACTCCCCAGGGAAGAAAGAAGGATTGATCAAAGATAACACACATATGAGTGTTTAGAAGAACAATAGAGGAACATGGATTGCAAGAAGGAGATTAAGAAAATAGGAATTAATGGAAGAAACATGTAAAGTGCTATAAATTTGGATACATGAAGATGTTTATGCATTATGACTATACTTAATAATAATACAAATAATAATAATAATAATAATAATAATAATAATAATAATAATAATAATAATTTTTTGACTTTTTCTGTTATAATTTTAAATGCCCACCCTGCTCCACCGGAACTTTGCGACAGGGTTTTAAACTCGAATCACATACTTTTTTTACTTAAACAAGGGCATAGAGTCCCTCCTCGGATGTGTGAACCTGAGATAACGAATATTGAGGACATGACTAACCATTCAGTTATAAATTCATACTAAACAAGGTTAAAAACTACATGAATGATTATAATGGCCAGATGGCATTAGAAGATTATTTGGGCCCTAACATTTCCCAACATTTATCTTACAGATGACATAAAGGGTCACCTTTGAAACTTGTGCCGACCTGCGATATAATACGAGCCTATTACGTATGAGTCAACAGCGTTAAGCCCAAACCACAGCCGTAGACCATAAATAATGTAATATGAAAAGTTAATTAAACAAGACAAAATTTAGAAAAAAACGTTTGAAATGGTATGGACACCTCATAAGAACGGAATAAGAGAGATACCGAAGAATATCCTTAATTGGAAAGCTAATGGATGAAGTGGAAGAGACAGGCCTAGAAGTGAAGAGAAGTCTGGAAGCTGAGATTTGAGGGAAGAAGATGCTTTAGACAGGAACCTCTGGTGACAAATCACTTTGGGTTGAAGGAGAAACGCCGTATTGTGGAATATTCCTAAAAAAAATAATTATATAATTTCCAGGTTATATGATTATCTAATAAAAATTCAAATCTTTCTTAACTGTTAAGAATTAAACATGACGATTTTAAGACTACTTTACTTTGACAAACGAAAAAGAATAAAAGTGAGAAATGATCGTAAATACGGTTTTATTTGTTTTATTATGCATAATGATGTAGTGTATTTGATTTATGCCTTTAGCACTCTTTGTAAAACGATTTGCTGAACAGAACTCCAATTCTTACAAACTTGTGGAATTCTTTCTTCTTTTCATTCCACCTACATGTATAAGCCTATCGACCTTAACTCAGAGTTGTTGGCTTGTTGAACTTTACACACACTGTGTTCACAGATTAGCTTTCAGGTTGAAGTTCGCCGAACTTCGACTCTTCCAGAATAACATTAAAGTCGTTTGGGTTGTGGTAGAGCAAGGCGCTATCTCAAATCCCTACTTTGTTTTCGTTGTGTATGTGACAAGGCTTAGCTACGGAAAGTTTAAACAGAAACTAGTAATATTCACACTATTTTGTGGAATGTACAAAAATAATGACATAGTTACATAGCATGGCATAGAATTTTACGTATACCTTATGAATTTAATCTGAATTTATTCAAATTCTTAAAGTTGGAAGTTTAAAACATAGATAACATTTCTAGAACTAGCAAACAAAAGAATAGCTGAATGCATTCAGAATTCCGTTACACGTGGAATGTGTTCAAACTTGTTATTCTTTGTAAAAATATTCTGTCTTGAATTAACCTTTTAAATGCAAATTTTTGTGTGCACAAATAATGTTGCAATACAAATGACTTAAAATGAGATCAGCGGTTTTCAACCTGTAAGACTCGTTCCACTGAGGGACATAATGAATTGTGTTAACCCAAGAAGAAAGTTGCGTTTTTTATTTGTTGATTGAAATAATATTTTGATAATATAAAATCACGTCAATTTATATTATTTATGAATTTTAAGTGAAAAGTGGATAGTAGTAATATTTAAAAATATTAAAACCTTTATATTTATTAAAATAAGACGGAAAAATACTTTAATCCCTCCCTACAAAAAAAAAACGACATACACGTCTTGTCTTTCCACTTCATAATATTAGGAGATAATTGTTTTGGTATTCTGTTCGAAATAACGCGTTCACATATTAATTAGAGCCCGACGAATTTAGAAAAACATATCTATGAATATATATGGTGTTATGCGATATCGACTCAATTTTTTTATTAAAGTAAATTTTAGAGCTCAGGGATGTGAGGTTTATTAATGAATATATAAAAAACCAAACATCAAGATTAGCCGTGTAGGCGAAAATGGCGACGTTAAAGAAAAAGAGTGCACTTAACACTTAAACAGTTACTAAGGTATTAGATATATAGCTACTGTATTGGGCCACAAAAGGTACAAATTTATACGATTCCACTTGTTGAAAAAATAATTGAAAATAATGTAACATCGCGAATTACTGTCTTATAGTGTATCAGACGTAATAAACGGACTTATTTTAAGTACAAAATTTTACGAACTTGAATAATCGTATTAAAATTGGGTACAGATTATGCAATAATTCGATTTATGAAAAGTTGAGAGAGATTTTCTTCGAAAAAATGGTTTTCTTATTTTTTATTAATCTTTCACCATAATATTCCGTTAGGCCAATGCATAAAATCAAATATTTAAATTATTCATTTCACATAGGATTCAAACCAAGGAAAAAATAATTTCTTTCTAAAAAGCTAGAAATATCTAAGAATAGGCATGTGAGGAACATATAAAAAAAATACCAAAATAATTTAAAATTATAGAAAAAGCTGACGAGTAGTAGAGTAGAATTTATAAAAAAAATAATGGAAACTCATAGAAAGAAAGTCATTAAAGTGATTGGAAAGAGTGCATTAAATTGGAGACAACATCAAAGGGAAATAAGAAGATAAAAAACAAGACTTCAGAAAGAAGAGTTGTTGGAATCGAAATACCAAATCATAATCTGGTAGGATATGCGGAGATGATGATAATTAACTCACTCACTGGCATTACTGAACCCAGAGGTTCATTGCCGCGCAGGCATATGTTCTCCATACTGCCCTATACTGAGCTAATGTTTTCCAATCATTCTCTATATTTATGTCCCTCAATTCATAGCATTTCATTCTTGCCCTACCTACTGAAAACTTTCCCTCTTCTTTTTCTTAAAAAGGATTTTATGCTCCTCTTTCATTCCACATTAGTGCCACATCTCCTGCCCGTGGAAGCCTTACTAGACTTAAATGTTCTTATTTCATATGGTTTCCCATAAGGGTCATGTAACTCACTGTTATGTAAGTCTTCTTTGCTCACCTATCTGTTCGTTTCTCATTGGTCCAAAAATGTTCGTAAGGTCCTTATTCTGAAATACCGTAATATTTCTCCTTCCTTAAAGAAATCATGTTTCGCATCCATGTAACTGTAATATAATCAGTGTTTTGTATGTTTTTGGTTTAATATTTTTGAGAGAAGGTGAAATGACAGAGATGCCATTAATTCATGACACCTTGCGTTTTCATAGTTGACTGATTGTTTTCCTTCACATCATTCCTATTTTCTAATGTAATCAATTGAATTGGTGTTTACATGATGAAAATCCATAACTTATTTACTTAAATAATAACGTAACTTACAGTTTTATGTGATTTTCATACTTATTAAAATGAAATTTAGTTACAGCTGTTTCATGTCTGAAGAAGGTACAAAGTACCGGAACAGTGGTAACTAAATTATATTTTAATAAATATGAATATCACACAAAACTGTAAATTTTCTAATGTGTTTGAATTCAGCCACTTCTTCAAAATGTTCTTTTTAGTGTTCAAGAAACATCTTATGTATTATTTCTTATAAATATGTAGTTGAGGAACTAAAGTTTAGAGGGTATAATCGTTTAAGTTTAAGAATATGCTCGAAGCAGATTCTATATATATTACAACAAGAATCTACTTCCCAAGTTATTTATGGAGCATATAAATAGAGTGCTTAATTCGTTCCGGCTTATCAGTAAAAATACTTAGGATCTTAATAACTAGCGTCAACATATTATCCTCTGGAAAATTGAGTAGAATCTGTTTCAACGAACACAAGTTTCGGCTTAGTTTTGCCCATAGGACTCATAAATAATGTATGTTTAAAAGAGGGGTGTGTAATTTCAGGACATAAACCAGAGGATTTTCATCTAGGCTTCAGATTTCGCTTAAGTAATTTGATAACTCGGTTCTCTTTATAAATTCAACTTCAGAATAAGTTAGGAAAATCACACAAGTAACACTTAATGCGGGAAGAGAGAAAGAGAGAACTAAACTTTTTAACACGTTAGAAAATAACTTGTTTGTACCATCATATTTTACGAGGGTTTCATGTAAAGTCATAAAGTTTGTATTTGAAGTGTTGTTTTTATGAATCTTGTACATTTTGTATTATAAAAGAAGTTTTACTTTATAATGTATGTTCAGATTTTATCTGAGAAGAGGAAATCATAAACTCGATCAAATGTTTTAAATTGCTCCAGACGTTCTATGATATCCGCGATTTCTGACATTCAAGCTCACACTATGTAACAGTTAAAAGGAATAAGTTTTGAGATCTTATTAGAAATTATAAAAAGAACAAATTAAAACTCGTTGCAAATCAAAGTAAAAAAGTACAGTAATCTGCATAGAAATAAATTAGCCTTTTTCAAAGTATAAAATATGTAAGTAAAACGAGTTTTATGTAGCGTGTAAAAAAAATCCGTATACAAACTTTGAGAGTTTGTAGAGAGGTAAACCAAAACTCTTTTGTTATATGAAACAAATTTGACAGGTTCTCCGTTTCCTTGCTAGGGGACCTTGAGGGATTTGACGCTTAACTTCACTTAGGCTACTCTTCACTGTAGATTTAAACGTTTCGTTTTCAACACGGTGACATATCAGTGTTGTTTTGACTACTTTGTACGACATCGGTTGACATTGGAAGGGTAAGTTTACATTACTGTCAGTAGTGTCCATGTCCCTGGATAAACACTTAGAGTAATTATTGTTTACATGTTATGATGTGTTTACATTACGAGGTTTCTGCAGGTTCTTGATGGCAGATTACACTATGGAGGGTTATTTTTCACGACCATATGATTCGGCGTATCTTCTGCTTAACCGACTCGGTGGAGGAAATTACCCTATCTTTCTTCGTGACATACTACCAGAACTGTTGGAGAATGTCCCGCTACCAGTCAAACGACGATTATGGTTCCACCATGACAGGGCCCCACCACACTTTGCACTTGATATCATAAATACATAAACATGTTTTCTCCAAACGTTAGATTTGGAAGGGTGGGCCAGTATATGTGCCACTATGTTTCCCGATCTCACTCCTATGGATTCCTTTTTGTGAGGTGAGATGAAGCGTTTGGTGTACGAGACGCTGATAGACACTCCAGAAGAGCTGGTTGCCCGTGTGGCCTGAAGCTGCAGCAATTACTTGTGAGACACCTGGTTATTTTGAACGTGTGAGATAATAATTTGAACACAGGTGCCAGCTGTGCATTAATGTAAACAGACGACATTTTCAGTAACATCTGTGAAATATTCATCACACGGCAGTCAAATCATCCCAGCGTCAAACCGTTCAGTGACTCCTAGCGGAGAATCGGAGAACCTGCCAATTTTTTGTTTCACATAACAAAAGAATTTTGTTTTACCTCCTCTACAAATCTCAATGTTTGTATAGAGAACTTCTTACACCGTGTATTGTGTTATCACTTTGACTTTAAAATGTACAATCAAAATATAATGTATGTTTATTAAATTGTCATTGAAAAACAAAACTGTAAATGTTAAGTGATAACTAAAATATAAACCGTGTCCCATTCAGTATTGACATAAAACAAAATGGCGACTCCTCAGCAACGAGCACAAACTGTTTTCTGATATGCAGAGACCAAGTCAATAATTACAGGAGAGAATATGGAGGGAATGATGGGAAGAATGTTAAGGCATGGCTTGAGAAGTTTCTGGCGTCTGGAAGCGTTAAAAAAGAATCAGGAGGTGCTCGTACACGTGTTTCAGAAGAAAAGATTGAAGAAATTAGAGCAGGATAGAGGTGTTTTAGTGTGTGGCAATAAAAATTCCTTGAGTTTCTGTTTCGTTTAATACCGGCCTCATTTCATAATTCCGCATACTTTGTTATGATTAATTAAAATGTGGGCGGTTTGAATGGGACAACCTGTATTATCGATATGTAAATGTATTAATATATTAGGGATGTTTATACTAAATTCAGATTTAATTAATATCTAGACTGTTTTATAATAGTAATACCAATTACCATTAGTACTTTTGATGTCCTAAATTATTATAATTTAACATAAAAATCGTTAAAACACGTTAGTGCATTACGCCCTTTATATATATATATATATATATATATATATATATATATATATATATATATGCGTGCGTGTGTGTGTGTGTGACCAGCGTATCTGCGTACGTTCATGTGTGTGACAATAATACAAAAAATAATGTTGCAAAGACAGACTTAAATTCAATGCAATATTTTTTTTTCAGAAAACTGTTTATTTAATATTCATTTCATTCAATATTACAAAATACTGTAATTTAAGTGTTTTCAGTAATAGACCTACATATAATATCTTAAAACGTTCTGCAATTTTATCTCTTGTACACTGTAATACTTGTATAGATGCAAATTGTGTAGTTCTGTTGGTATACAAAATTCTCACCTAACTCTTTTTCATTATTTTTGTCTCCCGTAATCATAGTAGACTGACTGTACACTCCCTATAGATTGTTAGAACAAATAATCTGGACCGATAGGTTGCAGACAGGGAGCAGGGAATCTGAACAGTCCATTAGATAGATCCTCAAAATCGGAAATTCCTGAATTTGCGATTAGCTTAATGCAAGGCTCACCGCCGAAAACATCACAGGACAGCACAAGACAAGGTACGAGTATACACACCCAGATCACTAAATCGAGTACGCTGGAATAAAAGGTAGAGACAGAACGGTTCAAGCCGTGGCGGCAGATTATGTAGTAATAATAAGGACAGCCAAAACACACTTTCTATCTCATAACAATGCTATGGAAATTAGATTACCCTAGTGGATAAAATTCTTTCGTCCAAATGCTAAGCCTTTTGTTTTTAAGTCATCGCGATTAAAATCTAGTTTCGTTCCTAATTCAAACATGAAATACGTTTTAACTCTTCGAACGAAACTAACCCAAATTGCTATCCTTTGAAACGTATTTTATTCCAGAGAATAATAGTTGAGACAGTAATTAAGATGTTAGATATTATTACTGATAAGCTGGAAAGAATTATATAGTCAGCATTACCCATAATTTTCTTGTTCAATAGATCCTCTTACATTGTTCTCACTTTTGTTTTAGAAACTCTAATATGAATTGTACATATTGTCTGTATTCAGGTGATGTTGGGACAGGTAGAATTTATTTATCGTCACCTCACGGTAGTTTACACGAAAATTATTTTTTCTGGTTTCAGTCTTTTACAAACAGGTTCTTATGGTTAATTTTTTCACACTCGCAGAAGTCCTTATTTCCTATTACCACCTTCGTTCTCAGGTTACAATGCACTCATGACCTATCGGATCACGACTGGCCTTTAAGGGTCTATTTCACGCGCACGAATAGTTGACCATCGACACGCGACTTTCGTACGCGAGAGATCGGTGCTATCTGGAAGCTCCATCTTGATGTTTCTTGAATGGAAATCTTGAGAGGAATATCTTTCTAGAAACCGATGCATACACGCATCTGGAAAGATTCCAACGGGCCCCTCCGACTGTAGAGTAGCCAAATACTGTACCTTACAAGGCTCGTCCTGATTCCCGCCGCCGACCGCCCGTTAAATTGAAAAACCGGCCCAACAATGCGTAATAATGATCTCAAAACATTGCTCCATTCATAGAATAATAGTACACATAAATGTAAACACGTGTGGCATAATAATCTTTAGCTTGTATTCTCCGTGTTATATTGTAAATATAAATAACACATATTTATATGTGTAAAATATATGTTAGTCCTGATTACCATGTTTGCCACCTGCAAATATAGCAAGGGTCAATTGAGTTTTCAGAACGTATAAATACTGAATGGGAATACACCTCAGCATAGTTGATTATGGCAGTATGGTAAAAGCCGGAGGTCGAGAGCACGAGTTCCGATGTGACCAGGATCTAAAAACTGGCATAAACCGTTTTGGGGCTCCATGGCCTGGAATCAACTCAGCCTTGATGGAAAATAAATTATTTATGTATATATATTTTTATTTAGGAATATTCCACAATAAAGTGTTTCTCCTTCAACCCAAAGTGATTTTTCGCCAGAGATTTATGTCTAAAGCATCTTCTTCCCTCAAATCTCTAGTTTCCATACTTCTCTTTACTCCATCCATCCGTCGTTCTCTAGGCCCGCCTCTTTCACTTCTTCCATTAGCTTTCTGTTAGCTTTCCAATTAAGTATATACTTTGGTATTCTCTCTTGTTCCATTCTTATTAGATGTCCATACCATTTCAAACATTTTTCTTCTATTTTTCCCACTTTTTTTAAACTTGCATAATTTCCCTTATTGTGCTGTTTCGGAACTTATCCCCTCTTGAAATTCTTGTCGATCGCCTCCAAAAATCCATTTCTACTGCTAACAGCTTGTTGACTTGTTTTCTACTTACTGTCCAGGTTTCGGACCCATATAATAAAATACTTTGTAACAGAACTTGAAATATACTCTTCTTCGTTCAGTACATATATATATATATATCCCATATGTACCAAATGAAGCCATGGGTCTCCCTAGCGGGAGTTTCTCAATCACGTCAATTTAGATACCCATATTTACCTGTAGTTTTCATCAAGTGACATGTAGTTAGCATATCACCTCGGTGAGAGATCTAGTAGGCAATTAAGATGAAGACCGGTTTAATTTACTCAGAGGTTTTTTATTCACGCTTGCGATTATATTACGAGCTTGAAAGTCTTCAGACTCGGGACCCACAGCTTAAATCCCCCCCAGAGGACTCGTTCCTTGGATTTTCCCACCCTAAAAATCTATCAACTCCGGCCGGGTTTGAACCCGCGATCCTCGGGACTAGAGCAGAACATAACCACTCTTCACCGCGGCCGACAACGAAATTGAGTACAAAAGTTTATTCTAGGGGTAAAGGCGGACGTCATGTAGGCGTAACAAGTCGGCTGACATGTCTAGTCGAAATTGTAGAAGATTGCGAGCCTTAAGGGGACACGTGGGCAGAAATGCACATATATCATTAATGGTTTGTCATAGCTACACTTTTTGTTATAGAGGGATGATATTTTGCACATATATGTATCACTGCATCTTATAACATTGTGCTGTGTTACAATTACTTTGGCACATTAATTTTTTTAATTCATTACTTTTTATTTTTTGATAAATTGTGATGACTGTGTACCTTTTTCTCAGTATCCCTTTGAAGAATATGCATGGCGATTTGCCCATATATATTATATAAATAACAATACAATTTGATGCAACATATTTTTTATATCTTTCTTCATTGTTTTTAAATGAATTTTTAATGAGAACAAACATTTTTTGCTTCAAAATACAGTACTTTGCACATGACAAAATCCAAAAAAGTTACTTTAGAAGAAAATCCCACCAAAATAATCACCATAGTAGCATAAAACCGTGTACCAAATTCAATTGCGATATCTGTACTAGTTTCTGAGAAAAAGATACATAAAGTCTGAAAATTAATAAACTGAGAAAACGAGAAAGAAAATGAAATTTGTACTTTTGTGGGCACAACTTACTTAAAATCCCCCATAACTGTAGTTTTCATCCTCTTCCTAGTCTTCTGCAGCACTTTTCTTCCCTCTGTTCCTCAATCTGACCTGTTGGGCTAATTTTTCAGTCCTAACTTCAGCGAAGGTGATGCGTTGTCTGTCGATCCGTCCCAAAATTTGCCTCATATACATTCCTGGAGTGATTCCTAGCTTCTCAAGGACCCGAAGTCTTGCTATATTTCCATAATTAAATACAGTTGCAGCATCAATTACAGTAGACACAAATATTGTCTTTGGGCATATCTCCCAAATAAGAAAATTGAAACACTCATTTCGACTCTGAGTTTTGTCATGTTGGCATTTTCTCAGAAATTCTGGATCACAAAGTGCATGATAAATTGGTTTGATTGTCAGCATTACTTCTTCTGGAAGGCTGTTGTTTTGGAAATTTTCTCGAATTTTTTGTTTTATTTTATACTTATACCAAGTTTCAGAGCAAATACCATGTTGAAGATTGCCATCTGTTGGTGAGTAATGAAACCAAGTGCCCACACAACTTGTTTCATAGACTGAAGGTTATTTACATTGCATCTAATAACATTACCATAGTAATTCTGCAAACTATCAATTATTTTCTTGGTCAGTCTGTTCCTTTCCTCCACTTGGCTTTCCATCTTATAGAACTTTGCCCTTATTTTGTTCTAACATCTCTTCGCAGTCTTCCACCCATTCACTTTTGAATATGGCCAATACAAAATGAGCACTGACAAGCACAAGTTACTGCCTAAGACAGTAATGTCAAATCTATAATTCTATATCCACTGTTTATTTCATCAGCACTCCTTAGTACATTTATGACTGAACCAATTTTTCTCTTAGAAGCACTTGGAGGCGTCTGTGACTGACCAATTCTAACCTCTCCTGTACTGTTATATGCTTTTTATTCAGAATTTGATACTTTTTAATTTTTGTGAATATTCTTTCAGACCTTCCGATTATTAACATAAATATTTACAGAGTGATGAAGAATCAAAATATACTTCACAGTGTTTCAAAATAGTAAAACCTCACACTAACAACAAAATAAATATGTAATAAACATGTGCTACCGTAAAGTATAAACAACAGCCTTCTGCGTAAGGTCTGATGTGTCTTAGATTTCTGCCTGTTCATAAATTACAAAATAGTTCCTTCTAGAAAACGTACACTTACATGCCTGCGAAATAAGCAGTAAAATAGAAAACAGAACCAAATATCACAGCAAGCAGGAAACGAAGGTGGGCGTGGCAGTTGCAGCACCTTGTAAATGATTTTTTTTAATTATAATCAATTTGAATTGGGTTATGAAACTTGGTGAAAATATGAAATTAAAAAAAAATCAGATTTTGTTAGGATTTTCTGCCTACGTGTCCCCATAATGTCCTTATTAGGCCGTTACACTGGGCTGACAACTTAGCTGACATCATGTGCCGATTGTCTAGAAAAAGTGGGAGCCTTAACCTCTTACTACTGCAAGGACTCCTAAGGCCTGTAATGGGACCACTTTACCTTACCTTAATGTCCTACTACCCAAAGGGTTTCTAAAGCTTGTACTGGATCGCCTTACGTTTTTTAAATCCTGATTTAGGTTACTTCGGGAATAGCTTCAAGTGTGGATCCCCAATTTTAGATTACGGGTATGTAAATAACCTTAAGTCTGAAAAAAAGAATCTGAGCATAACTTGCTGTCACTTTTACACATTTATTTGAATTGCGGTGTTAGTGAATATAGCTGTTAAGGAGCGTCGTTAAATAAAATAATAACACACACAGATAAAATACAGTGTCATTGTAATAGATTTTTTTGCAAGTTGTAAAAATGAATCTTAATACTCAAAGAATATGCACTTATAATATATTGGATATAATTTATAAAAAAACTAGGGCGAAACTCACGTTTACTTATGTTCAGATTAACACTTTTTGGATAACGCAACATCTCTCGAATTTTGATTTTTGATTCTCTGAAATAAAATTTTCTACCGAAGTATATGATAAGAGAATTGACGCCACTGTGGTTTAGGATAATGTCATTGCATTTCAAATGGATTAGACACCATTCATTTTCTGGTTTACATAGATCTGTTTCAGGGTTAGGCTACTTCAACCGCTATGAAATGAAGGCGATGATGTTCCTAAAAAGCACCGGTTTCATATTGGTTATAGTTAATTTTAATTTGAAATTATTTAAAAAAGCCGAAAGTCTAGTACATAATAATAGATACGATTATAGTTCTAAAAAAAATACAATGGATGGATTTCTCAACCGAAGTCTAAACCACGACCCCGGGTTTTCAATTTTGTTTTGTTTTTATAACACCTATAAACATTTAATAAAAACTCACAGAAATTGTTATGAAACCATAGACATGATTAGGACATTTGTTTTTGTAATTAACAACTGTAGACTTTCAGTTTTTATGGTTGTTATGGAAACAATAAAAAATCGGAAAATCGCATTCATGGTTTAGACTTCGGTAGAGAAATCCAGCCAATGAGTGTTATAATCTGCCTAGAGTGTTTAAATGTTCCAATCCAGACGTAAAACAAATATATGATGGAATAAAACCCTACCGACACACCTTTATAGGTTGCTTAGTAATATTTCCTATCTTTTTTATACACGGAACCAATTATTTAAATGACTTGTTACAAAACTTGTTCCGATCACGGTGGCCGAGATTTCGAACGTCTATTCGAAAGTAAGAACCAGAACTTACAGAATTGAAGAATGTTCAGTTTACTATATAGTAATAATTTAACAAACAAGTATGAATTATGCCCTTGGTCTGTTTGAGTACTTACACAATGTTTGGTTTGCTTGTAATTTTATAGTACTTACTTCAGATTTTAATTATTAGAACTCATATTATCATTACCCAAAGGAATATATATATATATATATATATATATATATATACTAGCTGGCCCGGCGAACGTCGTAACGCCTTTAAATATTTTTACGTTAATTTTTCCGATGTTTTAATAGTTATCTGCTATTCGGGGCGGAAACAAATCCAACAAATCAAAGATCATAAAAATCGGTCCAGCCGTTCTTGAGTTATAAATAGTGTAACTAATCGGACCATGTTTATATATATATATAACTGATTCGCCATATTGTTCAATGTCCCTTCTCGGTCCAGTTAAATTTAAATTAAGTTGCTGTCTTTCAGCCAGATTACTTAAAACTAATACTTACACACGAAATTATTATTATTATCAATATATTAAAAATAAAATAAACACTGAACACACTTAAATTATGAAATAATCAATATTTGTAATGCAATTGAAATTCGCGGTTGCAACAAAAAGCACAGCCATCTGGTTAAATAATAAACCAATTACCTTACACCGTCATCTGTTAGAATCGTATGGAATTCGCAGATAATTATGACTCTTTGTTAAATAATAAACAAATAATTTGAAATAAAAAATAATGCGACTATAAATTTAGTTATAAACAACCGTAGGTCTCAAGTTGGATCAAACAGCACACAGTGTGCAAACGTTTATTAAAATCGGTTCAGTAGTTTAGGATTCAATCGCGGACAAACAACGTGACACATAATTTTTATATATATCACTTTACTTTGTAATAAATCACTGCGTACCATGGGTTCCTTATATCAAAACACTCTTTCCACATCCCTGAACTACCTGTGAAAGTTTGTCAATAGTTCTGTTTAATTCAATATACTGTTTTCGAATCCAGACCGATAATCGTCAGACTCGGGATCCACAGCTTAAAGTCCAGGTTACGACGCAAAAAATGGACATCCAAATTTCGATGTAATTTTGGATTTAAAATGAAATTTAGGAACACTAAAGATGTAATTTCGGTTTAGAAATGAAATGTAGTGTTTACAGATGGAAACACGAACAAAATTGTGAACCTTTCAGAAACTTTCTAAGCATTACACAATACATATTTCACTAGTTTACTATACGCGACATCCCAATTTCCGATATAATTTCGGTTTTAAAATGAAACTTTGGATCAGCAAAGATGAAAGCACGAGAAAAAAATGCGAGTCATCAATAAACAAACCAGTAAAATAACATTTTTGAAGCACTACACATTCTTCATTCCGTACGTTACTGTATATAGAATTCCTTTGCTACCATGTAGTTGCTACAACATAACGCTGAGCGACGTTGTTTTTTTTTTCTGTGCGGATGAATACATAAGGTTCATTACAATCCGACGTGATGAATTTAGATAAATGAGAGATCCATCCATAGCGATTCTGCCCGAGGACAGGTCTTTCACAGCAATCATAGCATTTTCATGCTATGCTTTGCAGTTTTACTAAGGACGTATAGGTGTGGTAGCTTCCAGTTGCTTTCCACAACAGTGAAGGATGGTAGTGATAGTGATAATGATGATGGCCGAATGATTTTCGGGGACCGTTGGGCCCTAAGCTTCCTGACATTTGTCTTACAAGTGAGGAAAACCCCGAAAAACCTCACCCAGGAGCCTTTCACGTCCGGGAATCGAACCAGGGCCCGCTGCGTGACAAGGCAACACTCTATCTCGAGACCACAGAGGTGGACAAATTAGAGATAACAGGAAATTATTTTTATTGTTATTATTCTAAATTGTAGCGACGAGGCGAGATTAGTTTAAGGTCACTGCAATGTAGTAAGTAGCTGATTTAGTCTGGTTAGATGAGGATAAGTTAGTATACACGACATTAATTTGCGGTAGAGTTTAAATGTAGAATCTAACAGATTTTATTGGTTTAGACATGTTAATATATATACCAGATTTATTTATGGTTGAAAAATTAAAATACACAAGATTATGTTAAAAATAAGTGACATATGTTTATTGAATATTTTATAAGGATTTATTTACCGCTTTCATTTTCGAGAAATATGTACAGCCTTTGAAATAAATGATGGCGCACAGATAATTTTCAAGTCTCAGAACGAAGCAACTGCGCATGATCAGAGAACAGCTATTTGAATCACAAGTATACAACTATTTGAGAAACTAAAATACGTTCTATTTCGTTGTGTGTCGTGCAATGGAAAATAATTTCGCGTAAATAAGTAGTGCGGTAAATACTAAGAATAAAACAAAGCAAAATAAATGAAACAAAAGAAATAAAATTAAATCAAATAAGGACGAGGGAGAAAAAAATAAGCATGACAACGGGATCGAACAGGCGACCTCATGCACGGGAAACAGAAGCTCCCTCCACTAGACCATAACAATTCCTTCTAGAAATTGTCTGTATGAAGCAATACAATACTCCAGTACTTACTTGTATATTAACTTTACATACTTAAAATTAATCAGACGCATTTTGTATTAGTAGCGAAAAAAATAATTTTGTTGTGCCTTGTATTTTGTTAACAAAGTAATGAGACGTTACAATCGTTATTCATTTTCTATGAACTGTTTCCTTTAATTAATTTATATCCCTGTATATACAAATTTATTTATATAACGATGCCTGGTAATGTAAGCATTATGAACATTAACAACGTTATTAAAATAACCTTCCTGACCAGGATCGAACGTGGGCCCGCGTCTTCGGAAAACAGCATCTTACCGACTGCTCCACTGAAACGAATGTTACAAAATTTGCATGAAGAGAGGCTTACGCCGCCTGCTTTGTACTCAAACGTGTCAGCACATGTAACAACGTACCGGTGTGAATTGCTCTTCAAAACTCGTTAACTTTCCATAATCAAGAGTTGCGCCATCATTTTTTTCAAAGGCTGTACGATGATGTATCGATTATTATTGTCGACACTGAATAATCGATTCAGTTATATAAGCACTGTAATTTTATTACAATAAAATATTTATTCTATTTCTACTGCCTATTGAAACAAACATGTTTTCATCCTTGCTTAACGCCTGAATATCGAATCTGACGTCACGGCCACAATGACTGCAAATATTCAAGTAACATACTGAATAGTGCTCTATAAATTATCATTTTCCTGCTTTGTTTCTGAATGGCCCGCAAATGTTTTTCATGTTTCTTCTACGACGTTCCCAAGCATAATTTTAAAACCAATTTTTTCTCGAAATTCCGATGTCCACTTTTTACACCGTACCCTATTTTCCCTCACGGAGGACTTGATTCCTTGAATTTTTCCATCCTAAAAACCCATCAATTCCTGCGGGTTTGAACTCGCGACCCTCGGGACAAGAGGCAAGAAACGTAACCTCTGGAGTAGCGAGACCGTCATAATATGGTATAATATAAATATAAAACAAGTTCCTTCTACAAAATACCGTATCAAATTAACAGTACATTACAGAAATGGCATATGAAATATCCTGTACAGTCATTTATTGCAACATAAGGGTTTTATTTGATATAATATTTAAAATTGTTGCTTGCTATTTATTGTCATTAAAAAATCTGTAGGTATGAGTTATTTGAATTTTTTTATACGAGGTTCCAAATTTCAAAGGTTTACGATTTAAACTACATCATGTGGTGAGGTTAGGAATGTTTGCTATGTGTTGAAATAGACTGAATTTGAACTTCCAAAGCATTGTGCAATCCGATCACAACGTACAAAGAGACAGAAAATGATAGTGATTGCGATAGCTACCTGAAATTGAAGACTTGAACAAATATTTGTACCCTATTATTTATATGGCTGTTATGTGGCCATAGTTCCCAACACACATACAGGCAGTTTTGACTTTCATTCAAATGCTCTCTTAGTTATAGGGCCTATGTATGAATACTTCTGAATTTAAGTTAATAAATTCTTCTTTCGCGTGCATTCAATTTATATCTCATTTTTCTTGTCTTCAATTTCTTCAGTCCTTTCATCCACCATATCTCTCTCTTTCTCTCTACACCTTTGTAGCGTTTTGTAAGCTTTATCCTGTTTTATAATGTTACTCCAAGTTTTACGCCCCAATCATTTTCAGTTTTTGGCTGTCGTACTACTAAAATGTTGTCTTAATCATCATCATCCGTCACGAATTAGGTCTTTGTAGACTTGTTTCAGCTTAATCCAGCAGTCTGTTAAGTGGTCATCCTGGTCGTCGATGTCCTTTAGACTTATATTACATCGTCATATTTGGGATTCTTGAAGTATCCATTCTTTTTACATGGTCTAGCCAGTTTAATTAATGTCTATTGAGTGTTTTCTTCTACTGATTCTATTTCTAATTGTTTTAACATTTATTTATTCCTTTTTCGATTTAAAAGAGTGTATCCTGCTGTCCGTTTGAGAAATTTCATTTCCGATGCTTTGGTTTTTCTTCTGTCTCTTTTTCTTAATATCTAAATCTCACTTCCGTATAAAAGGGAGGACAATGCTAAAGTATTATATGTTTTTATTCTTGTAGATTGTTGTACTGATTTAGCTTTTAATGATTTATACATTATTCCTTTTGTATTAATGTCCCATAAAATGGAGAAACCCATTCACTGATTCAATCCTATCAATATTCAATTCGTGAAAGCTGTTTCCTTTTTACTTAAAATTAAAAGCTATTGTTCCCCTTTTACAGATATACGTGGCTTATTAAAAATATCTGATATGGAAATTAGGCCTATAGGCCTATGTCTGTCAAAATTTCCAGCTGTAGAGCACGTTCCTGAGTTCGCGATTAGCCTTTTAGCAGAAGTACACGACTGTAAACTAATAAAGAAACTAATAATTATTATCATGAAGTCATCTCCTATTTTGTATCACATAATTTCTTAGGTACTCCAGGATTTCATATTTGGTGTTATTTATATAATATATATTTTTTAAAGCTCTGTAAGATCCAGCTGACACTCATGTTCTACTGAATACTCTTTTTACAATATTTGAATAATCCGAAATTTGATATTTCACTAACTGGTAAGAGAAACTGATATGTGTTAGGAAATTATTTATCAAAACAAAACGATATTAGATGCAACCCGGAATAAATATAGCGTATATTCAGAACGAATTACATTTGTGGAATCTACGTGACCTGCCAATCTACATAAATTCAAATAAAACACAAAAAATGTAATGAATATTGCTGCAGTATGTGAATAATTACCTGAGAAATGCATTTTAACTTGTAGGTATCCTTACACCAGCTAGAACTTCATTAAATATGACTAATTTACTGAATATTTTAATCTTATTTTTTTATTTACATTAAGATTTGTAATAAGAAATTAATCTTCAATAAATTCTCGACGCTTCACAATTCACTCATATCACTGTCTATCGCTCAATCAAACGCGTAAAGTCTCATGGCTCAAGTTTAGAATGCTTCGACCTATGATTTTCAACACTACATTCTTGCAGTACTGTTGCTCTACGAACTTTTTTCCGACTTCACTAACTTTCCGAACTATTTCATACATTTTGCAACGATACTTATAACATTTATTTTACAATTGTAAAATATTTATCTAGGTTACTTACGCAAATGTCGTATTTACCTCAATTTTTTTTTCAAACTTCTAGAGAATCGTTGTACGCATGCGCGAACGCTTAAAATCCGCTGCATAGCAGATATATCTGTGAAATCTGAATGGCCTAAGTTCGAAAATATATATTTAAGAAATGGATGTTCACTCGCTTTATTTCATTAGGTTTCGATGGGACAAGTTAGTGTACATCAGTTCGGTTAAATAATATGCATGTAATTTATTTTGTTAGGTTAGGAAGGGGGACGTTGCTGTACATCGATTTATTGTAAACATGTTTCGGAATTTATTGCGGTGGTTGGTCATGCCGATTTCATACATACGTCCGGCTTCTAATGGAAGTTTCTTCAAGCACTCACGCATGCGCACTATGATTATAGAGAACTTGGAAGGATTCATTGGTCAAGTAATCTAAATTTTCCACTACTCATCAATAAATAACTTAAATTGTGATTATCACTTTAACTGTCTCCACACAAATCACCGCGGACCTCAGATACTGAGTTCCATTTCACAGCTACTTCGCGCGTTGACAACTTACTTTACACGCTGTCTTCTAACTAACAACTTTTTACTTTACTAGTTACTCCCACTACAACTGATACTGCAACATCCGCTGCGGTTTCCAGTCCCGCTTATATAGCCACTGAAAACGCGCCAGAAGGTTCCAGAATGTCCGAGAAGCCTCATTCAGATGTATCTAGAAGGGGCGTTGTGTGCCGCAATCTGTCTGCATCACTTATCGATAAGCTCCACACCTGTCCCAACCACGAATGTTCGCTGCTGTCCGCCAACTGTTCAATCTGTCGAGTAGCCCAACACTGGGCATGTCAACAAGACTAGCCGCGGACTAACACTGTTTCCCGAAAATCCAGCAACGTCACACAAATAAAGACGTCACAAGGTCTCATCACTATATATATATATATATATATATATATATTGTGTGTGTGTGTGTGTTTTAGAAAAAAACTGAAAAATGCCTGAAAATTGCCTGAGAAATAAATACGTCATATTAACATTACAAGAAGACTACTGGTCATTGCTAAAACAGAATAGCCTAACTGGTAGAATCTGTTGCAATTTATGGAAGTGAGATATGGACAATCAATATGTAGGCTACTACAAGGGTAGACTAATATCTCTAGAAATGGATTATTTACGCAGAAGTGCCAGAAAGTCAAAATTAGAACATGGAAATTTCAAATATAATGGAAGCAGAAAAAAGCATAATTGAAAGAATTGAGGAGAAGGAATTAAAATTATTAGGACAGATTTTAAGAATAGAAGATGAGGGATAGCCGAAACTACTGTATCAATAGCAAACGACCAGAAAGATGAAAAGAGGGAGACCAAAATTAATATGTAAGGAGAAAATGAGGATAGCAATGCAAGCAAGAGGGCTAAGAATTGAAGCACAGGATCGTAGGCTTTGTAGGTTTGGCACGGGAAGACGGCAGTAGCTGCAAAAACCCGAAGATAGAGAATAGCCGACCTATATAAAAGATGCTAACAAAAAAGAATATCGCTAAGTAATTGCCTTATCTAATATAACGTACCTAATTTAATCTAATCACCTCATCTAACATAATCTCCGATTGAAGGTCTTTCCACTTTTCAGCGGTTGCCCTTTTACCAGCCGGCTGCTGGCCCTTCACATCCACATGTGTCAATCACAGAGGTAGCTGATCAACAGCCAGTGTAGGGGTGACATGTGGTTAGCATGTCGAGTCCCCCAGCCGTTATAGCTAGTTCCTCAACCTGGAGCCGCTACTTATTGTAGCTACCCAATTGCCTCACGATGCTGGGTGGGCACCGGTCCCATACTGGCCGAAATACTATGAGAACATTTCTTCCCCCATTGAGACTCGAACCAGCGCAAGTCGCGTAGCTCTGCGCCAAGGCTTCCTACCTTAATCGCTCGGCTACGGCGCGGGACTTAACATAATCTACTTAATATAAACTACCTAACCTGAAAAAAATTGTCAACTGGCTAGAGCGGAAACGTGAAAAAACATACAGGTGAACATGTCGTTAGACGAAATATTATCCGATAAGAACATGTTGAGTTTGTAAATACTGATAATTTCTAAGATTCATAGACTGGGATTTGGCATAGAATAGCTTTATTTTAATTAAAAGGTTTATATGGCCTAAAAGTAAAAAAAAAAACTTATTCATTTAAATAACTTCAGAGTGGAAACTTGTAAGTTTTAAAAATGTTATTTATGATAGTTTTGCACATAATACAGAGACATAAGTTATAACTTGATATGTTAGAAGTTTGGCGTGTATTGCAGGAGACATTTAAAAAAAGCTAGGTAGTTTTTCTTTGATAGTAAGCAGAAGGTATGGTAGTGTTAAAACTTGCTCAACTCCGCAGTGCAGATGTGCTCATTGTTGTATTGTCCTGGGAGTTATTAACTGAAGCCCCACTCTACAAGTAATGTTGGCCTCCTCTTGACACTAAGTCTCATGCATATCTTGGACCTGATTCTCTCTACTTCTGACAGATTGTTTGTCCTATCTGAATGCTAAAGTGATATAACTCTGGATCATCATTTTAGATTCACATTTTCTCATAAATCCAACAATAAATTAATCATAAACCTAAACTAACTCACTGGCTCTATGGAACCCTTAGGTTCATGGCCTCACGGGCATAAGCTCCCCATACAACCCTATCATTAGCTAATGTTTTCCAGTCCTCCCCTGTATAAACTACTTCCCTCAGATCATGGTTAATGTTATTCTCCCATCTCATTCGTAGTCTGCAAATTGGGTGATTTCCCACTGGTTTTCATATAAGAAACTTCCATACCCGTTGAGTTTAAACTCCTCAAGAATCAATCAACTTCCATACAGTGTTTATTAATATTTAAACCCATATACGTTTTAGTATATTTTTTGCTTCAAAAATCTTATTCATAGGTATAATTAATATAGAAGATTTATTTAACATCAATGCTTATTTTTTAAGCATTCACATTTTGTGTCATATGAAACCTACCTTTTTGTTTTTAGGAACATTTCAGTTTTTGTATATTTTGTTTTGTCAAAACAAAATATACAATATGCTAAGTTGAAAGTGAACTAACTATCTTAAATCCAAATTGAAAATTAGCATCGAGGTTATAGATAAACATGTTTAAAACGTGAATTAGATAAAGCGTTTAGCCAACAATTTAGTGCAATTTAAGTGAAATTAATATCAAAAGAAGACGCGTAGAAAAGGAACTGTCTCTGACATAGCAATTGAAACACTCTTTTTTCCTTATAGTTTTCAAAATAAAAGTGTTATTTTCTATTCTGTTATAATTATTACCATAACATGTTCCTACTCAGGCAACTTCCAAGTTTGGCTTAAATAGACATAGCTCTGCAGTCGTAATTCTGTGCCTTTTATTACTATAATCTCATGAAGTATAGACAGTGTCAAACTACAAAATAATGTAGCATAATGCATTTCGGGTTTATTTTCTTATCTATATAATATTGGTATGATAATATAAAATTCTATAACACCAATGTAAAAAGTTCGAGATATGTGAATATACAGTACATAAATTATTCTAAATAGACGAATTGGAGAAATCGCAAAAACATTATTTAGTATAATCCCTGACGTCAAGACATATATTGGCGACGTGTTTAAATTCAACGTGAATATCCATCAGTCCATAGTAATTCTGCCCGAAGGCAGATCTTTCACTGCAATCACAGCATTTTCATGCTATGCATTGCAGCTTTACTAGGGAATTATAAGTGTGGTAACTTTCCGTTGCTTTCCACACTGAACGTGAATACATTAGATATTCTTTATTAATGCTTTAGAAGGTTTGATTCCATCATCTTAGGAGAGTTGACTGTTATTTCGCAATTTTTCCGTTACGACAGATGGCTGTGTCGAATTATATATTGTAAGAATGGCAAAGGTGATTATAATTGGTGTAGTTTAATAATAAATGCACACAACTTTATATTTATTTTACAATAGGAACTTTTTATCGCCAAATATATTTATTTTAACTAGAAAATAATGTTTTGTTGTTAATAAGTTATAAATACGAGTATTTACTTCTGTCTGTATTATGATATTCACATATTACACAAATTTCCTTTATTTTTAAATTAAGTGTTATAAAATTTATGATGTCATATTCGAATAAACCGTAACTAACTAAACCTAATTTTAATTTGAAGTGAGCTTATGAATAAAACTGTATAATATTTCTTTCTCTTTGTTACAGAACCGTAGTTAATCTGATTTTAGAGACGTTTCACTGTAAGTAAATGTCTATTTAATTCCGAAACTCTAAAATAATTTCACAGTTCACATAACGTACAATGTTATTGCTATAATGTAGTATTCTCTGCTTTATAACAGTTCAAGTGATTTATAGAGACAGGCTTAATGTTTAATTTTGAAAATTAGTTTTTATTGGATACATAAAAATCGAATTAACTACTAAATATTAAATTATAAAATTTGTTGTACCTTGTTATACTACCGTCGTCCTCAACCAAGTATACAAGGTACAAAAATGTTATAATTTAATATTGTTATAACCTCAACGGTATACAAAAACAATTATGAACTAGAAAAGTATAGTAAATATTGAATATCATGTTTTTTATAACTTATGTAATAGGACCCATAATTTTCGATTAAATTATTAAATTATCAAATTTATTTTAATATGAACCGATTATATCTATGGTGGTGTTAGTAATTTTAAACAGTAAATTAATAAACATTGCAATTCACTATATAAGCTCAATCCACTTCGAGCTTCTATGTCAAATTTAGTTCCTTGCGGCACGCGTAAAATAATATACATAATTTCTATCCTCGAATTCATTATTGTATTTTTGTGTGTTTTTTCTAAAAAAAATATTAACATCGATTTAATTTTAACCCGTCTATGTAATAGGTTTAAATGCATTGTACTTTGGTTTTACATAATACAGAGGAATACCTATAAAACATGACAAAAGCAAACGTAAAGATGTGAGAATTAATATGATGTCTTAAAAGAGTAAATTATTTGATGTGATCTTTGAGTTAATGAGTATTTTAATTCCACAATTTTGTAGCACCTTTTTTTAAACTGGTTTAAATTTTCTTGTGCATCATTAATCTGGTGTCGACTCACTTCTAGATATTGTGTTCTACATGCATGATCTGGGGTTAAAACAACTGTTACGTAGGACTGATAACCCGGCTGATATCTTGTGCCAATATTTGTAAAAGTGGGAGTTTCAACTTCTTACTTCCCGAAAGATCTCCTATGCCTTGATATGCGATCATTTTACCTTTTTTTATCTTGATGCAAGATAGTTACGTCTTTTTGTACAGTGAATCTCAAAATCATTTTCAAACAATAATTGAGGCGATAAGGACAAATGGGCGTAAGTGCAAGTTTTGCAATATTGAGGAAAACAGGTTTAAAGCTGAAGTTGTGTGGGAAAATCATAGATAATTGAAAATTATAACAATCCTTTACCTATCCCAATGCATACAGTTATACCCCCTTTCCATTAAACAAAATTATGCTTAAATTATTTTCTTCTTCTTTTTTTTTTGTTTCGAAAAATCACTTACTCCCTTTGATTCTAACAGCCTCAATTTCTGTTTCCAACTCGTGTAATTTGATGTAGAAAAACAAAAGGAAATAATCAATTATATATTTGTTCAAAGATGGAAATTTTACTTTGTCATTGTATATCCAAAAATTTTATATATAACCAAATTAGCCATAAAATTAATATTATACTGCAATGTAGAAACTCTACTTGGGACTTCATAAATTTTTCCAAACCGTACTTAATTTTTCTTAAACCATATTGATTGCTCTGAATCTTATGTTATCTCTTTTACCTGGTTATTAATATTTTACAATAAACATGGAATATTTAGACACCTCCGATAAGTTACAATTTATGTACTGGGGTGAAGATGTTATTTGTTAAAACACGTGATACATATATGTTGAGATCTCAGTCAATTATAACACTTTAGAACATGACATTGTAAAAATTAATACTTATTAAGATATATAGTCTTCTTGAACTTCGTTTACTGTTTAAAGTGTAAGGTTATCGTCAAATAATGAACAATAGTTTTAACCCTTAAATTAGCGAAGCACTAATTCTTTGTTCTAATTATTTGAATATGTCGGATCGCTGTGAAAACAAAATCATGTATGGCAGTAAGTTATTACTGCACGTTGAGTAATTAGACATGAATTTAAATATTTTTCAGCTCCTTTATTAGGAGAAGACTAGTGGCTGGAATGTTGGTCTGGTAGGTACAACACCACAACGCGGGCGGTCCTCTTACCTAATATATGCCATTACTATCCATGGTAATTGTTTTTAACTAATCTTGTAAGAACAACAAGATAGTATTGGTGGAGGCGAATGTTTTATTCAATAGACATACTTATAGATGCACTTGTTCGTACAGGGTGCTCTAAAATTCTCCTTACAAATTTCTAGGACTTGTAGAGGGGACTGAGTTGATAATATTTAGAGTTGGAAACCAAGTCCCGAAACTTACCGTTTCCGTGCTACAGCCGTTTGAAAACATGTATCTAACGCGATCACGTTTACAAGTAATTTATTATGAGCCGTGACACAGTACATCACTTGTTTTACAATTCAACTCATCAGTAACCAACGAAACAAATTGGAAACTGAATCATTTTTCACAAACAATTTTGTTTACGGTTAAACTTAAACTCCTATTGTCCTTTTGAAATGATGGTTAACATTCAGATCTACTACAAGTGTGGTTCGATGTGGCGACCAGCAACTTCGTTACACACATTGTACCTACGAATGATGTTTTGGTAAACGCGCTCTATCACACCTGGTGTATCTGCAATCTCTCCTGCAGCGACCACAACTCTTGCAACCAGATCTTCTTCTGTCCTTACAGGATTGTCATAAACCAAAATCTTCATACGACCCCAGAGGAAACAGTCCAATGGAGTCAAATCCAGTGATCGTGGAGGCCATGCCTTTGTACAAATCGTTGGTCCTAATGTTCCTGAACATGAAGTGAACAGTGAGGGGGTGCGCCGTCATGCTGAAACCACATGTCTTGACGGTCATTCAATAGCACAGTATCCAAAAACACACCCAATACTTGTTGTAGGAAGATCAAGTAGATAGGACCTGTTAGCCTGTATGGAAGCTTGTACGGTCCAATCACATGATCATCCAGAATACTTGCCCACACATTAATTGATAACCTGCGTTGGAATCCCTGGACATGCTCGGCATGAGGGTTCTCGTCTGCCCAGACATGGCTGTTTGGTGAATTGAGTACAAAATCCCAAGTAAATCATACATTCATCTGTGAAGAGAATGCGTCGTGGAAATAGGGGCCCGTTGATGCAGCGGTGCTGAAACCACGTACAAAACTCAAAGCATGGAGCAAAATTGGCAGGTAGTTGTGAATGTACCCTTTGTGGTACGAGTGAAGTTATTCATGCATAACATTCCAGGTGATGCTAGAAGCAACATCCATTACACGCGCAATTGCTCATGTATTCGTTGACGGGTTCCCTTCAACTTGATGCAGTACGCCCTCTTTCAATTAGGGAGTGCGGCGTCTCCTTGGAGCACCACAGTCATTCCTGCTGGCTGTGAAGGTACCACTTTCTCGAAGCCCTTGCGTAATTATGGCGAAAAGGGTATGCGATGGAGTCGGACGTTGTGGAAAATGATCTTGATAAAGGCGACGAAGCAGCTCTTCCATTACCTCGAACTTTGCTACACAGAAGGATCGTGTCGGTGTATGCAGCAAACGTGTACTCAACCATGTTGCTCTAACACTGAAAGACACGTGGATGAGGCTCGAACTAACTCCGAGAGGTGGGATAAACATCAATTGAATCACGTGATCCGACGTAAGCACCCCTCATCATGCAACTATGCAGGCGGACGAATCGCGAAGCTCGCAATCTTTAATGTCGATATGAACTCTCAATTAAAATTACGCTGTTATCCGTAAGGTTATTTAGTCTTGTTGAGACACGTGACGTACGTTTAGGCAATGCTTGTTTTCAAACGGCTCTAGTACGGAAACGGACAGTTTCCGGACATGGTTTCCAATTCTTATTATCAAATCAGTCTCCTCTAAAAGTCCTGGAGCTTTAAAGGGAAATTTTAGGGCACCCTGTATAATAGCATCATACCCTGCCTCCCCCTCGTTAGTTCTCGGTAGTCTTCTCGTTCGTTTTGTTTAATAGTTTTATTAGAAACATCTGATACATAAACCAGCGCATGTTATGGGATACATTGCCAGTTTAAGGATTAAATAGTGAACAGTTAAGGAAAACGGTACCTTAAGAAGTATTAATTTACAATTTTATATTATTGTTAATATAATTTTTAAATATTTAATAATTATTTTTTATTAAAGAAGTATATCACATGTTGAAAGACTATTAATTATATGCTACACGCCGGGGGTACGATCCCCGGAAGTGTCCAGATTTTTAAACTGGCCTAAATACTCTTACGACACAATGGTCCTGGAGTTGATTCAGCCTGTAACTGAAATTAGTACCAGTTATTTGTTAAGGGTGTAAAGGCGACCGTCTTGCAGGGCTGACATTTCGGCTGGCATCTAGTGCAGATTGTCTAGAAATGTTGGAGGCTTGACCTCCTACTACTCCGAAGACTTTCTAAGGTCTGTAGTAGGATTACGTTACCCTTAGGCTTATATACAGAGTGTCTTTAAAGTCACTATCCGTAATCATGAAAACACTTTTTTTCTTTTATTTGCATACTCTGTTACCTCAGTGCAACATGCTTAGTACGGATGACGGGTTGCACGGGTACGCGGATTATCACATGAAGACATCAGAGCTGAATTAACCCATACATTTCTTAAAACTTGTCTGCTGGTAAACAAATTTAAGCGTACCGGCAGTGTGTGTGATGAGTCATGTCATGGTCGACTACGCATAACAGCAGAAAGAGTGCAGCAGGTTCAAATTGCCAGTGATAGTCCGAACGAATAAACTCGACGCCTCATTAGGGAGTTTAATGCCCCTCGCAACACGGTGTGGTAAATTCTACGTTTCACTCTAAGAAAACGTCCTTAACAGGTCTGCTTGATTTACGGAATAGTATCACAGAAGCAGCGGGATTTTTTACGGTTTAAATGCTAAGGACTGTTTCACAGCTGAAAGATAGAGTATGTGTTTTCACCTACGTGGTGATCATGTAGAAAGGCAATAGAATATATGCAAAAACTTCACAATAACATTGATTTTCAATCACAACCTACTTTCATTGAAATGGAAAATGACATTAGAGACATCCTAACTAACTAATTCACTGGCTCTATGGAACCCATAGGTCCATGGCCGCGCGGACATAAGCTCTCCGTACATCCCTATCCTGAGTTAATGTTTTCCAATAAACCCCTGTATAATCTGCTTATCTAAATTCATGGATAATGTTCTTCTCCCACGTCAGTCTTGGTCTACCAGCGGACGTTTTCCAACAAGAAGCCTCCATGCACCTCTTTATATCCCCCATACATGCCACATATCCTGCCCATCGCAGTCTATGAGACTCAACTGTCCTTATATCTGGATTCCTATAGCCTATATAAAATGTATTTTTCTCCATTCACCTGTCCATCTCTTTTTGGCCCAAATATTTTCTTAAGAACTTTATTTTCATATACTAGTAACCTTCTTTTCTCCTTTAAAGTAAGAGTTCATAAGATAACAGTAAAACATTAAAATTTACCTGCAGGCAGGTGCCGTCGTCATCAACTTTGTTAAAATGGTGTATATGAAATTAACTGGAGCGCTTTCGGAAGTTAACTTTCCATCATCAGCAGGTTGAGCTTCTGCTACTCGTTGTTGTTGTTTACGATGTTGTATACTCCAACTGATTGTAGCAGCAACTACTTGTTTTTGACGATCTCGTATAATGGGTTTGACTGGGGTGCGTTCTCATTAATGTCCATCCATCCATAGTAATTCTGCCCGAAGGCAGGTCCTTCACTTCAATCATAGCATTTTCATGCTATGCTTGCAGCTTTACTAGGGAATTGTAGGTGTGGTAGCTTCCCGTTGCTTTCCACACCGGTGAATGAAGGTGATAATGATGATGATTAGGATGATGATGATGATGGCCATATGATTTCGGGGACCGTTTGGGCCTTAACGTTTTCCTGACATTTGTCTTACAGGTGAGGAAAAACCCGGATTAAAACCCAACCCAGAAAAACTGCCCTGACCGGGGATCGAACCCAGGCCCGCTGTGTGACAAGGCAGCACGCTACCTCGAGACCACAGCGGTGGACTCTCATTAATATATACTATGAAAATGTAATAAATAATTTCAATATTATGCTAATTACAAGATATGCGGATGACGTCATAATTATTTATGAAAATGAGAACAGAAAAGAAAAGAAATGTTGCTAGAACTAAACAATATGCATCATAAAATAGAATTTATGGAGGAGATAAACTATCTAGACCTTATCATAACGAAAAACATAGAAAATAAGAAACTTGAAATAAGTATTTTCCATAAACCTACAAATTATATGCTCACCATTAATAACAAGTCTAGACACCCATACCAACATAAAATCAGCACATTTAATAGTTTAATCAACAGAATGTTAAAATTAACCTTGAACAAAACAAATTATAACAAAGAATTACAATACATTAAAAGCATGGCGAAAAGTTACGGTTTCAACAAACAAATCATTGATAAGCTTATAAAGAAACAAAAAAGAAAAAATGACGTAAACAATATAACAAAACTTGAAAGAGAATCTGATAATAATAAAACATGGGTAACATTAACATGCACATGTAATGAAGCCACAAAACTAGCCAGGACTTTGAAAAAAATAGATAAAAACATTAACATAGCTTATAAAACAGGAAACAGATTAAACAACATAATATAAAATGACATAGAACAACACAGCGAATTCAACAACAAAGGAGTCTACAAACTACGTGTAAAGATTGTAATACATTTTATATTGGCAGAACAAGCAGACATTTCAATACAAGATATAAGGAACACCTAAAATATTTCATGCACGCGGGTGATAAATCAAGCTATGCTAAACATCTCATTAACGCAGGTCACCAAATGAACACAATTGAAAATACTCTCACGATAATCCACAGAGAAGACATTCCATCTAGGATAAATATATATGAAGATCTCGAAATTATAAAGGAAACAAACCTTACTTCTTAATGAGAACGCACCCCAGTCAAACCCATTACACGAGATCGTCAAAAACAAGAAGTTGCCGCTACAAACAGTTGGAGTATACATAATCGTAAACAACAACAATGAGCAGCAGAAACTCAATCTGCTGATGATGGAAGTTAACTTCCGAAAGCGCTCCAGTTAATTTTATGTACACCATTTTAACAAAGTTGAGGACGACGGCACCTGCCAACAGGTACATTTTAATTTTTAACTTTTATCTTATGACCTCAACGGAATTTGAGATGTATTTTATTAGTATTAAGAGTTAGTTTCACATCCATATAATGTAACTGGGAGAATAACAGTTTAAGTCTTTAGACACATCTGTACATTTTTGTTTATTAATAATATTATTATTGTTATTATCCATATATATCCATCCATAGTAATTCTGCCTGAAGGCAGGTCCTTCACTGCAATCATAGCATTTTCATGCTATGCTTGCAGCTTTACTGGGGAATTGTGTAGGTGTGGTAGCTTCCCGTTGCTTTCCACACCGGTGAAGGATGATGATGATGATGATGATAATGATAAGGATGATCATGATGATGATGGCCATATAATTTCGAGGACCGTTTGGGCCTTAAAGTTTTCCTGACATTTGTCTTACAGGTGAGGATAAACCCCGATAAAAACCTCACCCAGAAAAACTGCCCCGACCGGGGATCGAACCCGGGCCCGCTGCGTGACAAGGCAGCACGCTACTTCGAGACCACAGCGGTGGACATTGTTATTATTATATTATTATTTTATTGTTATTGTATTATTATTATGTTGCTTTTATCTGAGTTATGACATGTAGTACAAGTAAAATATATTTTTGTGTATACGGAGTATATTCTATTTAAATTTGTGTACATAAGCCCTATTCGCTGAATAAAGCCTGATATGATTGGCTAGCTGGTGCATTGTGTTCCATTATTAGTGAGAGTTGTATTATACTAAGTTGCCAGATAGCAGTAGTAAGCAAGCAATCTTGTTATAATATGTTCAGTTGTAGTATGTGTCCATGCGGTAGAGATAAGCTATTCAACCAGGTGAGAAGTGGGGCCTCTTTGTTATCAACTTCATACCACTATAAACACAGCTCTTAAGTTAAATTACTCCTCATCATTTTGCTACTATACATAACTTAAGTAGCTCCTCCATACTTGTTTATAAATGGTATAGCGATTAATTAACTATTCATTACACTATAAAACATTCACTTTAATTGCTTTTAGTAACTTAGAATAAAACTTATTATGAATGCCTTTGAATCATTCTTAAATTAAGTTAGCTGTATAACACCATAACGGCTTATAATTTAGCTAGTGTAAGGAGCAAAATTTTACAAAACTCTCATAAAATAATTGACAGGATATCCCTTAAAAAGTTTTTAACTTTTCATTGTGTAGAGTTTATTGAAATAATCCGAAGAAAATAAATGACGTGTCTTATCTTAAATGATTTATTGTTTGGAATGAGGTCCCGGCAACGAGCTAATACATGGCGAAATCCGCCATATTCTTGAGTTGACAAAAAAAAGTATGACACAAAAATAAAAAAATAAAAACTTTTTTACACGATAGTGCGTTCTGTCGTAGGCGACCATGATTGAAAGTTCAATTTCTTATATTTTGGAGGGTTGGCAACCTATAAATAACTATACTGTGATATACAAATTACCTACCTAGGGCGGGAAGAAAAACCGCTGTCCTTTATGTATACTACGTACAATGTAGCCTATATACAAACATATAATCAGAAGGTAGTGTTAAAATACATCGTACGAATCAAATCACTGCATTTTAAATGAACTGAACTTTATTTGAAAAAAATATAAATAGGCCTAAGTATCCTCAACTCGGTGTCCAACTCAGGGTCGGGTCAAGGGATGAGATGAGATGAGTCCCTATATATATATATATATATATATATATATATATATAGAGAGAGAGAGAGAGAGAGAGGGAGAGAGAGAGAGAGAGGTCTATGATCGACAAGGATGCCGGCCGACCACGTCTGATGCACCACCACAGGGGCAGATTAATGAAATTAAACAAAATGGATGATATGATTTTGGAGAAATGATGGAATGAAATTGTAGCAGGGGAAAACGAGAGGAACCCCGAGAAAAACCTTCCCAAGCTCCGTTTCGTCCACCGCGAAACCCATATGAAGTGACCGAGACTCAGTCTGGGGACCCCAGTGGTGAGAGGCGAACGTCTAACCGCTTGCGCCACGAAAAATATAAATAATAAATCCGTACTTGCTGCCATTTTATTCCCGGTTGTTGTCACGGCCAGCTGTAGTCTCAACTAAACTTCATTTTCGGCATTTAGTATATGTAGGCCTACATTGGCCAGACTGCTAACATCAGTCAGTTGTTTATAATGAACATTAATATTTCCAACAAAGGTGTTATTATTTTACTATTGTTTATTATTTTGAAAATGCCATCGTGCATTAAAATAATGTACAACACACGTTTGTGAAGTGTTTTACAGAATCTCGGAAATTAAAAACCTCGCTGTCGCTCGGTTTTTAATCATTTCCTCACTTCTGTAATAACCACTTCCCAATCTCGTATTGTACGATATATACTATTTAGAGGTAATATCCCTGTATTAGATGTACTCGTAGAACGCATGAAATAATAATAACTTATAAATAACTTTAATAATAATAATAATAATAATAATAACTAAAAATTCCACCCCTGTGGTCTCGAGTTAGCGTAATGCCTTGTCACACAGCTGGTCCGGTTTCGATACCCTGTCGGGACAAGTTTCCGGGGTGAAGTATTTTTTTTGGGCGTTTCCTTACCTGTGAGGCAAATTCCAGGAACCTTCAAGGCCTAAACAGTCCCCGAACATCATCTGGCAATCATTATCAAATTCACCTCATTAGATTAAGTTTAGGATTAAGGCCTCTCCTATCGCATCATTACCATCATCACCACCATCATATCGTTAAGGCGGCGAACTCCGCCCTCTAGGCATTACAACCTCAGAAGTGGGTCACAATACGCCTACGCCAGGAGAGAATACCAGAAATGTCGAAATAACAAACCGGTGACATTGAATAAAAAATGTAATATCTGGTAATGTGAATTTTGGACATTATTTTGAAAGTTTTTAAATAAATATTGCAGAAGAAACAGAAGTACATGTCTGAGGACACTCGAACAGTTGAACATTTCCTATTTGACTGCCCTATTTCCTGCAGGGCGAGACAGTCTCCTATTACTCATGTTACAACATAATATATCATATGTAAACAAAATGTTATAATTATTTCTTTAAATTTATTCAACCTATATATTATTATTATTACTATTATTATCATATCGTATATAAGTATCTATATCTTTGTAAAAATGTTATTATATTATTTACGTACTTATTTACTCACTGGCACTATCGAAATCGTAGGTTCATGGCCGCCCGGACACAAGTTCTCCACACATCCCTATCCTGAGCTAATGCTTCCAATCATTCCCTGTATAATCTACTTCCCTCAAATCATAGTTAATGTTGTTCTCCCACCTCATTCTTGGTCTACCAACTGGGCGTTTTCCTTCTGGCTTTCCTACAAGAAGTTTCCATGCACGTCTTTCATTCCCCATACGCGCAACATGTCCTGCCCATCCCAATCTACGAGACTTAACTGTCCTTATTATATCTGGCTTCCTATAAAGACTATGTAGTTCATTGTTATGTAGTCTTCTCCATTCACATGTCTGTTCATCTCTCTTAGGTCCAAAAATGTTCCTATGAACTTTATTCTCAAATACTCGTAATCTCCTTTCCTCCCTTAAAGTAAGAGTCTATGTTTCGCACCCATATAATATAACTGATAGAATAATAGTTTTATATATTTTCAGCTTAACGTTTTTTGAAAGGAGTTAGGACATCAAAAGTCTCTGCAATGCATAATAACACGCATTTCCAGAATTGAGCCTATGTTTAATTTCTTTGTGCATCTCATTCCTATTTGTGATTATTGTTCCTAGGTATTTGAATTCAGCCACTTCCCTCAAAATTTCCCTCATTTGTCATTAGCTGCCCATTTCCATTATATAATGCATTTCTACGTGTGACCATATATTTAGTTTTATTGATATTTACTTCCAGTCCTAATTTCTTAGTGCTGCTCAATAGTGTGTGCGTGTTGTCCTTTAGTATCTCCTCGCTATCAGCCAATAGTACTAGGCTACATCATCAGCATAATCAAACAGCTTATTAATACCATTAAGTTGTAAGCCTTCCTCATTCTCTAAAGATTTAATGGCATGCTCTAGTACAAAATTAAATAGTAGAGGAGATAGTTCATCTCCTTGCTTCAACCCATTCTGGATTTCAAAAGTGTCCGAAAACTGTTTGCCTGCACGAACCCTACTCTTTGTGCCATTTAGACACATTCGTATAAGTCTAACTTTTTAGGAATTCCAAACTCCAGTAGGATCGTATGCTTTTTTGAAGGCTACATATAATTGATGTACAGTACCATTATATTCCCATTTATTTTCTAAAATCTGTTTTATACTAAAAATCTGATCTGTTGTAGACCTGTTTCGTCTAAATCCACATTGATGATCTCCTAGAATGTTATCAATATAGGGAGTAAGTCTGCTTACTAATATATTTATTAGAATTTTGTACGAAGTTGAAAGTAATGAGATGCCGCTGTAGTTGTTGCAATCAGTTTTATCTCCTTTCTTATAAATTGGTACGGTAATTGATTATTTCCATTCATTTGGAAGAGCTTTTTTTTTCCCCAAATCATAAAAATCAACCGGCGTATCTTGTCCATCAATTTTTCTCCCCCTGATTTCACCAGTTCTGCTGGGATCTCATCTGAACCTGATGCTTTATACATCTTCAATTTTTCTATCGCCATTTCTATCTCTATTGCACTTGGTTCTGCGACTAGGATTTCTGCTGTCTGTAAATTATCCTCCTCAATGTGCTGTTCTGTATGTACATTTAGTAGCTGATTAAAGTAACTTTTCCATCTATTTAATATACTCCTGGAATCTGCAATCATATCTCCATTTTCATTCCGAATTATGTTTGTTCTAGCCTGAAACCCTTTCTTCTCTATCCTAATTCCCTGATATAATTCTCTAGGTCTCTTATTTTTTGCATTTATTTCAAGATCATTAATCTTCTCTCTCAAATATTCCCTGATTTACTCTTTAATAACCTCGTGGTTTCCCGTCTAACACTATCCTATTGTTCCAAATTTACCTCATTTGAATGTTTTTATTTAGTTTGTTAAATTGATTCTCCTTATCTGGTTGTAACTTAAAAATATTGTTATTACAGTTCTTTCATTGTCATAAGTGTTTGTTATACTGCAGCCTTAATATATATTTTATGTAAAATAAGGCACTTAAATTTTGAAATATATATTATTGCTGTTGCTGCTGCTACTATTACAGCTTCTGCTTCTACTGCTACTACTACCGCTGCCGCTACTAATGGCACTGTATTTGTCCTAGAAAATCGATATTTTGTTATTTACACTTTTATTTGTTTAAAATTCTGATTTTAGAGGCAAAGATAAATAGTTCACATTACATGTCTTATGAGGCCCTTGAGGTTCTAGGAGGTTAAGGCCACCACCTTTACATGTAATTGACACTACTAGGCTGTGAGCTCTGCATGATGATTATCTTTACTTCTAGAAATTATGTCTGATGCTCATTTTAGTTAGAAATTTAGTAGATCCCAAGGCCATGATCCCACAAAGCATTTAAATCAGTTTAAAAATCCTAACTCTATCGGGACTCGAACTTCGACCCTACGACTAACAATCGACTTGACAACTATGCTACGTCGGCCCAAAATATACTATTTTTTGCTTTAATTGCGTTGTCGTCTATGACATATTGTTTATTTTTCTAAAATAAAGTAATGTAATTTTCAGTCGTTCTATAAAATAAGCTAGATAAATTACATATTTTCTTTCCTACTAGCGATGTTGTACTTGGATTCAGGAAGAAAAACTCGATTCTGTTTTATTTATTTACGCAAATAAATAAGAGCTATGCGATGAAAGTTACACAAGTATTCCACTTTACTGGCTTGAGGACTCCTGCTGCTCAGACCTAGTTTTATGTCTTATTCCACTGTGGTTATGTAACTCTTGCAATCTTTCTTCAATGATATACTGCATACTCCAAAACTCCCTATGGTAACCATGACGCACATTTCTTTGCGAATACATCGCTTCACTGTGTAATGTTGCATCTTTAACCTAGTTTTAGTGTTTGGTTTGAAAACGTAATTATGCAGCATGAAAATACATTTATTTGTTATTCTCAAAAGTTTATGCCGAATGTGTGATATTTTATGTTTAATGGGGATCATAATCTATGCCACGAAGATATTAACATTGGGTTTTGAACTGAGAATAACGTCTTTGCTGCTTCATTACTCAGGAAATGGGATGTATCGGAAATGTTTTATATTTGTGTAAGGATCATTTATAACCCTTGTGCATACTAGACAAGAACAGTTTACATCGCCATAGCAAACGTGTGTTCGTAACACATATTCTCTTTTCTCAACAACGCATCGCTTTCAAGTTATGAGTTACGTATAAAGTAGAACCACGATTTTCCGTCTCTCCATTAACCGAATACTGGATTATCTGATCGTTTTTTCGCTCCCTTCATATATATCTCCATCCATAGTAATTCTGCCCGAGGGCAGGTCCTTCGCTGCAATCATAGCATTTTCATGCTATGCCTTGCAGCTTCACTAGGGAATTATGGGAGTGGTGGTTTCCCGTTGCTTTCAACACCTGTCAAGGATGATGATAATGATAAGGATGATGATGATGGCCGGATGATTTTCGGGGACCGTTGGTCCCTACGCTTCCTGACATTTGTCATACAGGTGAGGAAAAACCCCGAAAAAACCTCACCCAGGAGCCTGTCCCGTGCGCGAAACGATCCCCGGCCCTCTAGCGTGACAATGCAGCGCGCTAACTCGAGACCACAACGGTGGACTATATACATATATATTACATACATCGACAGTGACGTTGCGCTTTAGCTTCTCCTTTGTTAGGAGTTACTAGACCAAGTTAATTTATATCATCATCATCACTCCAGGGATTAGGCAATTGCCCGTTCCGACTTCATAATGCATCAGCCCAACGTCTTCTAGGTCTTCCAATATCACGTCTTCCTCTTGCTTGATAATTTCTTGCTAACTATGGATATGTCTCCTTACTCATTCCATCCATATGATCAATCCATTTCTGTCTGTAATTCGTGACCTTATCCAATAAAGGCTGTACTTTCAATTCTTCTCTTATATCCTCATTTCTTATTCTATCAAGTCTTATACATCCTTTTACTTGTCTTAGGAACCTCATATCCGCCGTCTGTATTCTATCCTTCTGTTTTTTTCATTGGAGCCCAGGTTTCACATCCATACAATATTGTGAAAACCGCCATAACATTATACATTTTTATATTTGTTTCTTTTCTAATTTTATTTTTGAATGTTCTCTGTATTGTTCCACACACCGTCTCAAATTTATTTATTTTGGAGTGAATATCTCTTTCCACATTGTAGCCAACATAATTTATATACGATTGTTATTTCCCTACATTTATCATGAATGGGATGCGGTCAACATACCGACCCAATGAGACATCTAGTAGACAACTAAGATATTACTAGGATGAAGAAGGTAGGTAAATTTTGTATAGAGGCCTCTTTATTCAGACGTAAGTTTCTTTTACAAACCTAATTACTAAAATAAAACTTTATAAAACAATGAAAATCTACGGATCCCTAATAAACTTTATAAACCTACTAACTATATCAAAGGAATATTTATAAACGTACCCTCCACGGCATAAAGTCCCCCCTCCCAAAGAACTAACTCCATCGATTTGTCTATCCTATAAAAATTTATCGACCCCGGTCGAGTTTGAACCTGCGATCCTCGGTACTAGAGGCAACATAACCACTAGTCCACCCGGCCGACCTCTTTAGCTCCAAACTAAAAGAGCGACTATGGCTGCACTTGAAGGGCTATAAATTCAATAATTAAATAATTATATATAAGAGGAGTTACAATATACATGTTTTCAGTTTTACACAAATTATACAAAATTGTGGTAAGTAACGTAACAACTAAAGTTTCTGCGTGGTGTTAGAGTTTTAGTTAACAAATCTTTGTTACAAGATGGTTTATGCAAATATAAAGTATAATTCTGGTTGAATAAAATGTTGAAACAGGAGGTAACGAGTGGGTTTGCTGGCGTGAAGTATCAATTTGTACATATTCAAAGAAAAATAGGGATGTAGGTATTTTAGAATATTTTATTAGTCCATATACAACTTTGGGGAGAAAGAAAGAAAATTTAATTGACATGTTTTATGCTAAATTTTACATTGAATTCACCTACTGTATTATAAATGGCAGTATTATTATTTAAATGTAATAGAAATCACTTTCTTCTGCATTATATTAGAGATTTTATAAACATTTTTATGTTATAATTATTATACCTAACTCTAATTTATTAGTCCTATCGAACTCGTAAGTTCATGGCTGAGCGGACAGAAGCTCTCCACACATCCCTATCCTGAGCTAATATTTCCTTAATCATTCCATGTATAAAAATGTTATTCTCTCACCTCATTCTTGGTCTACCAACTGGGATTTTTCCCACAGGATTTCGTACAAGAAGTTTCCCTGCTCTTCTTTCAATCGCCATTCGTGCTACATGTCCTGCCAATCACATCTATGAGACTTAATTGTTTTTATTATATCTGGTTTCCTATGAAGTCCAGTAGCTCGCTGTTAAGTAGTCTTGTCTACTCGCTTGTCTGTTCATCTCTCTTTGGTCCAAAAATTTTCTCAAACATTGGGAATCGTTCCTCCTCCCTTAACTAAGAGCTCGTGTATCGAATCCGTATAATATAACTGGGAGTATAAGTTTTATATATTTTCAGTTTAACGGTTTTGAGAGAAGTTGGGACAAGAGTCCCTGCAATGCATACTAGAATTTATTCCTATAAATGAGCCTATGTTTAATTTCTTGTGCACCTCATTCCTATTTGTAATTATATTTCCTAGGTATTTGATTTCAGCCACCTTTTCAAAATTTCCCTCATTTGTCATTAACTGTCCGTTTCCATTACATAATGCATTTCTATGTGGGAAAATATATTTGGTTATATTGGAGTTTATTTTCAGTCCCAATTTCTTAGTGTTACTCAATAGAGTGTGCCTTGTTGGTCCATAGTATATCCTCGCTATCGCCTAGTGATATATCATCAGCATAAAATAACAGCTTATTAATACCATAGGCCTTCTTCATCCTCTAAAGAATTGATGCCATGCTCTCGTACAAAATTGAATAGTAGAGGTGATAGTGCATCTCCTTGTACCAAATATACACAAATCTACTTAAAATCCGTATGATATTTGTCTCACCCTAGACTTTTAAACGTTGCTTTTAATTACGTACACTTAGCGACAAAAGGAATGGGCCGACTCTTGATCTCGAATACTTGAAGTTTTAACGCGCGATTCACACGAGTAAACTAATAGCACACTAGAGCTGCAATACGTTTCCCTTATTCCTTTTAAGAGCATTCTTTCTAAACGCACCAAGGAAATGAAAGCTGAGCTCAGTGCTTAGTGGCTTGATTCGTATGCAATAGGTTAGAGGTTCGATTCCCGTTGAGGTAAATTTTTTTAATTGTTAAAATGCTTTTCTATTTTATTCCATATGTCCGTTCTTAAAGAAAAAAGTACTAACTATTTGGAAGTATTACTATTTTTGTTATTAATATTATTATTTATTTATAAACAGGTTTGCAGTGTAATGAAACATCTTCCTATGCCCAAAGCTTTTTAAAATTTTTATATTCTCTTTCTTGGGTACATTTTGAGTAAATTTTGATCCCCAGGTAATTACATCATTTGATACATCACGTTCCTATTATTATTATTATTGTTATTGTTATTATTATTATTATTATTATAGTAATTATTTATTATAGACGATGGATAATAATAATAATCATAATATTTTTATTGCTAATCATCTATGGGCTATTATTATGCTGGACTTGACATATATAAACCAAATACTTTAATTGAAGGGTGAAACTTTTTCCTCACTAATACGCAATAAGTAAATAAACTCATCAACAAATGAAGCTATGTTATATTTTATTACAAAAATTTAAAACATTATTATTAAAACGTAGTACTGCACACACAATTAAATTTATGCCTGTAGCTAAATGGTGTTACAGAGTTTACGATGGCAGGAATATTACTTAAGACAGTGCAGAGTGGATGTAGATTACTTACTTACTCACTGGCACTATCGAACACGTAGGTTCATGGCCGCGCGGACATAAGCTCTCCATACATCCCTATCCTGAGCTAATGCTTTCCAAACATTTCCTGTATAATCTACTTCCCTCAAATCATAGTTAATGTTGTTCTCCCACCTCATTCTTGGTCTACCAACTGGGCGTTTTCCCTCTGGCTTTCCTACAAGAAGCTTCCATGCACGTCTTTCATTTCCCATACGTGCAACATGTCCTGCCCATCGCAGTCTACGAGACTTAACTGTAGTTCATTGTTATGTAGTCTTCTCCATTCACCTGTCTGTTCATCTATCTTTGGTCCAAAAATTTTCCTAAGTACTTTATTCTCAAATACTTATAATCTCCTTTCCTCCCTTAAAGTAAGAGTCCATGTTTCGCATCCATATAATATAACTGGTAGAATAATATTAAAATATATATACAGTCAATATGCCCATTTCACCAATAAATATTTAAAATGGTCAACTAGTTTCTACAGCCAAGCTGTCATTCTCAAGACCAGATATTGACTGACAGTCAATATCTGGTCTTGAGAATGACAGCTTGGCTGTAGAAACTAGTTGACCATTTTAAATATTTATTGGTGAAATGGGCATATTGACTGTATATATATTTTAATATTGTATCACCAAGAAGATCAATTGTGTACTAAATGGTAGAATAATAGTTTTATATATTTTCAGCTTAACGTTTTTTTGAAAGAAGTTGGGACATCAAGAGTCTCTGCAATTCATAATAGCACGCATTTCCAGAATTGAGCCTATGTTTAATTTCTTTGTGCATCTCATTCATATTTGTGATTACTGCTCCTAGGTATTTGAATTCAGCCACTTCCTCAAAATTTCCCTCATTTGTCATTAGCTGTCCATTTCCATTATATAATGAATTTCTACATGTGACCATATATTTAGTTTTATTGATATTTACTTCCAATCCTAATTTCTTAATGTTACTCAACAGTGTGTGCGTATTGTCCTTTAGTATCTCCTCGCTATCGGCCAACAATACTACACCATCAGCATAAACTAACAGCTTATTAATACCATTCAGTTGTAAGCCTTCCTCATTCTCTAAAGATTTAATGGCATGCTCTAGTACAAAATTAAACAGTAGAGGAGATAGTGCATCTCTTTGCTTCAACCCATTCTGGATTTCAAAAGTATCCGAAAACTGTTTGCCTACACGCACCCTACTCTTTGTGCCATTTAGACACATACGTGTAAGTCTAACTAACTTTTTAGGAATTCCGAACTCCAGCAGGATACTATATAACTTCTCCCTCTTCATTGAATCATATGCTTTTTTGAAGTCTACATATAGTTGATGCACAGTACCATTATATTCCCATTTCTTTTCTTAAAATCTGTCTTATACTAAAAATCTGATCTGTTGTAGACCTGTTTCTTCTAAATGCACATTGATGATCTCCTAGAATGTCATCAATATAGGGAGTAGGTCTGCTTACTAATATATTTGTTAGAATTTTGTACGAAGTTGAAAGTAATGAGATGCCTCTGTAGTTGTTGCAGTCAGTTTTATCTCCTTTCTTATAAATTGGTACGATAATCGATTCCTTCCATTCATCTGGAAGAGCTTCTTTTTCCCAAATCATACTAAGCAACCAGCATATCTTGTCCATCAATTTTTCTCCCCCTGATTTTATCAATTCTGCTGGGATCTCATCTGAACCTGATGCTTTATACATCTTCAATTTTTCAATCGCCATTTCAACCTCTAATGCACATGGTTCTGCGACTAGCATTTCTGCTATCTGTAAATTATCCTCCTCAATGTCCTGTTCTGTATGTACATTTAATAGCTGATTAAAGTAACTTTTCCATCTATTTAATATACTCCTGGAATCTGCAATAATATCCCCATTTTCATTTCGAATTATGTTTTTTCTAGCCTGAAACCCTTTCTTCTCTATACTAATTCCCTGATATAATTCTCTAATGTTCCTATTTTTTGCATTCATTTCAAGATCATTAATCTTCTCTCTCAAATATTTACTCTTTTTACTCTTTAGTAACTTGGTGGTTTCCTGTCTAACACTACCCAATTGCTCTAAATTTACCTCATTTGGCTCGTGTAACCATTTCATTTTTGCTAGCTTTCTTTTCTTTACAATGTCGGCACATTCCTCATCAAACCATTTCTTGTTATGCCTCTTTTTTAAGTGACCAATGCTTTCTGATGCTGACAATTTAATAGTATCTCTTATAGCCTCCCATTCCTTATTTATATCAGTTTCTTCTTCGTTTGCCACATTGTCATCTGAAGATTCCAGTACTTCAAATCTATTAGCAATTTTGATTTGGTATTCTTGCTGCATTTCATCATTTTTCAAGTTTTTTTAATTCGAATTTTACAGAATCATCTTTAGCGTCTGTTCCTCTCATAAGCGATAGCCGTTGTCTGATTTTCACTCTGACCAGATGATGATCCGAATTGCAGTCTGTCCCTCTAACTGATCTAACATCAATGACGCTACTGTGCCAGAGTTTATCCACTAATACATGATCTATTCTGGTTCCGAGTTTCTCCATCTGGGGAGGTCCAGGTGTATTTATGAATATCCTTATGCTGAAATGTTGTAGATTAGGTGGCAGAAATTAAATGTTATAGGATGTATTTTGCGAAAATACAAATGAATAACAAAAATTGTCGGAGGACTCGAACCATAGCTTTCACATACACTTCATCTAGTTGTAAGTAGTTTAACGATCTACGCTATTCTAACACCGGATACTGGTTGCCTTGTTTACTTTTGTACTATGAACGTGAGTTGAACTTTATTTAAAATGTCGCAATTTGAGTAATATTGCATTTGTCGAACACTCGTAAATCTCTTGAACCATGCCTCCTTCACTGTTCTTTAACTATTTAAGACGGTTAAAACCAAATATAGCGCATTTAAAACATTTAACAATACGTGAACCGCAGCTAAGACTTTTCGAGAATGCGCAGTGGGACGTAACAGGGACTTTTTTTTTTTTGAAGCGGCTCATTCCTTTTGTCGCTAAGTGCACATTGTAAAATTTAATGCTGTGATTCGTTCCAAAAAAAATTGTTACTTCTATAATTTTTTCACAGAAGTTTCTCGGTATATCAGCTTAACATAATAGTCTGCAGAATGCAGACAGAACCGAAATCTGTTTAATTTATAGTGGAAGTGTGCTATGCTTATTAGTAAAGTAGTTTAACTAATGGAAACATCTGCTGAGGAAAACAGAGAAAAGTAAAAATGCTGATATGAGAGAACCATAACATTGTGGTTTGTGTTCGGGTGGAACCTGTATCCGTACACATTTTACAACAAAGGCGATGATGTAGCGTGTTCTTGCATCACGTACTCTTAGATTTATGGCACATTCCCTCCCTTCTAACAAATGAGCTGATGAATCTATTGCACGCTTGCCGTAACAAATAAAATACTGTTCTCAACTGATTTTACTTTAAATCTTGCATATTTTCATATCATAATAACGTTTAAATTTATTGTTTTTAGTTTCCGCGCGATTTTTCATAAAGAAAGCTATATAAATTCAGAAGTTTAAATGAATTATTTATTGGGGAAAATATGTATTTATTTTAGATTTATAGACTGCAGGTTGTATTGCGGCCAATAGAACATAGAGTATCTATTTAAAAATATTAGGATTATCAAAGATTAACACAGTACATTTACTTATGCAAAAAAAAAGTAATTTATGCAGTCATTTTGAGAACTAAATTTAAGACTCCAACATGTTTACCTTTTTAATCTTTTTTTTTTGAGATAGCTATATACTGAATTAAAATTTTATTTTGGTTCTGTTTCCTTTTGAATTCTTCCTTCATTTTTTTTCAATTGGCGAATTTGATAGCGAAAAGATCCTATACAGTAAAGAGGGCATATAATTAAATTCTGTTAACAAACTGTTATATTTTGATGTAGCATTATTAGGCGATATTTATAGTTATTGTCCTAAGCGTTCGAATACAGCCTCCTGTTCAAAATTATCCTCATTTGTGATTATCTGTCCATTTTTACTATATAATGAATGTGTATATGTGACCATATATCTAATGTTATTGATGTTTACTTTCAGCTCCAATTTTTAAGTGTTACTTAATGGAGTGTGCGTGTTGACCTTTAGTATCTCGTCGCTATCGACTGTCGCCATCAGCATAAACTAACTACTTATTAATATAATTGAGTGTTAAGCCCCTTGCTGTTCATTTTAGCTACAGCGGACATCATCGAGGCAATAAAACCTGGCCCTTCGCAACTTGTATATGAGCTCGCCAGAGAGCCCTTCTACATAGAAGAGCTGAGACTGAAGTTCCTACTACCGGTGAAACCAGCTTACCAGGACCTCTTGCAAGAACTCCACGAAAAGAAATGCAAAAGATGGGAATAATTCTACATTACTGATGCCATGACAAACCGTGAATGGACTCAGGGAGGATACGAATTGCGCCACACAGTGACCATACTCGCTGTGCATGGATTTCACCATAAGCTGCGATTCCAAGAGGCCGGCCCAGACTGCGTGCGTGCAAAATGTGGCGAACAGTGCGAGAGATATCATGTGTTAAACTGACTGTAAGATGAGATCAGAATCGTTGGTGAAACTCTGCAGTGACAAAGAACAATCTTCTTTGCACGTTGTGCGCATTTCATATCTTATTATATCACTGAGTTTTAGGCCTTCTTGATCCTCTATAGATTTGATAGGATCTTCTATACCAATTCCGAGCTACGTTGCAGTCGTACTGTAAGCACACTTGCATAAGGTTATTACTTTGCCGACACGTCTATTGGGGGAACTGTGGTGCTACGTTTACCCGCCATATGACTAAATTCTGTACTGAACTTCATAGATAGATGCATTGTTCTTAGGCAACATCGTAGTTTACGGGAAATAAGATTGAATACAAGATAAGATGGTATAAAGAATTAGGAACTTCCGTTTTTTATTTATTTATGACGAAACATTATATATGAGTCAGATGTTTACGCTTTTTCCATGATATCTATTGATATCCTTTATATACAATTTTTTATATAGGGTATTTTTCACTAAACTGTTTGAAAACATTGAAAATAATTTGTTTCTCTCCAATTTCCAATGTTTTATTATTATGCAGAATTAACCATTTTAAGCAACTGAAATGCCAACGTATTCTACATTGCGCATGCTTAAAATACAACAATGCTTATTTAATCTATTACAATTTTATATTGTAATTATATTCTTTACAATTCTCCTATATAACTTGTATAGACATAGGCCTATGTTTGATAATACATTTTTATTATCTCTATTTCGAATGTTAGAAAGGGAACTACATTTTCTTACATGCATTAAGGTAGAATCATTATTCGACGAATGAAAGTGCAGTTTTAGATCTACTTTTTTACATTACAACTGGAACTTATCTCGGAAGAGGTAAAGTATAAAATTGAATAGTAGAGGAGGTAATGCATCTCGTTGCTTTAACTCATTGTGAATTTTAAATATATCTGAAAATTGTTAGGCTACACGCGGTCTATTCTTTGTGCCATTTAGACGTATTTCAATAAGCCTAAGTAACTTTTTAGGAATTCCGAACTAAAGCAAGACTCTATATAATTTCTTCCGCTTAATTGATTTGAATGTCTTCTTTAAGTCTACCTATAGTTAGCATACAGTGTCATTATATTCCCAATCCTTTTCTATAATATGTCTTATACAAAGAATCTGATTTAATGTAAACTATTTCTTCCAAATTCACATTGATGACCACCTATTCAATCGTCATTATAGGGAGTAAGTCTACTTAGAAATGTTTGTTATAATTTTGTACGATGTTGAAAGTTATGAGACGCCCCTGTAATTTTTACAATCAGACTCTTACTATTTATTTAGAAGATCTTTGCATCCCTCCAAATCATACTCATATATATATTGTCCATAAATTTCCCCCCTAATTTTATCAGTTCTGGTGGAATCCCATCTGAATCCGAATCTTTATATTATACATGTATAATTTTTCTATCACCATTTCAACCATTTCACCATTTCAACTTGTTTCTGTGACTAATATTTGTGCTATCTGTAAATTATCCTCTTCAATAACCTATTCTGCATGTACATTTAATAGCTGACTAAAGTAATTTTTCATCTAATTCCTAATATTAAATGAAGTGATGGGTGATATGAAAAGAATTAATCAAGATTAAATTATTATGGAGGGAAGAGAGAGGAGAGTGATGTTAGGATTAATTTTTTGGAAACAGGAGAACCACAAGAAAATCCAATAAAATTCCAGTGTGCCCCACCATCAATACCTCTTTAGAATCGCCAGGATTTTAACCTGGAAACCCAATTGGGTTACCCGCGTTTGCTAGCCATGTGATCACCATACGGCAATAGGATCTTAAGTAATGTATGTTAGCTATCTCGGTAAATGCGGGGATAGCGCATGTGGTTTCCACGACGGGATCCCGGTTCAAATTCTACCGGTTTGAGAGAGGTATTGGTTGTGGATCATACATGGATTTTCGAGTTTTTCTCGGGGTTCTCCGTTTCCCGAATTTCATTCCACTAACGCCCTCCATTCTCCCTTACCATCCCTTTATGTCATTTTATTTCTCATTCATTCATTTCATGTCATTTTTCACCTCATCTCATATTAGGAAAAACAGTTAGGTTGTGACACCCCAAGTTCAAAATATGTGATTGCTGGTATCTAGTGGGGTACCAATAGGGTGCTGACACTTGACTCCGAGCCTGTGTAGTAAAAAAGGACAGTAGGGTCCAACAGTAGGAATTGTAGCCCATCCTCATAGCCACGGGTCCAACGGAAAAATGGCGGTAGGAGTCATGAGAGAAGAACTAGTGTCCCGAATCCAAAAGACGACCTACAATTCACAACACCGTAAAATAGGCTTCAATCCATTCAGTCATAATATAATGGGATAGCGCAATAGTTATTTTAAGTCGCGGTGCTCAAGTAGCCAACCTGTTTAGTTCGAATAAACTTCTAAAGAACTAATTTTGTGAATTTTATTTTTATAATTCTGATTCTTGTTTGTTTATTGTATTTTACTTATTCAACTTTTATAAGATTATGAATAATCCATAATTTTATACTTTATTTTACTTTTGTCGATCTGATTTTGCATCAGTAGACCTATACATTTATCTTTGCTCTCTGTTACGCCAGCCTGCTTAACTTTTGTTTTACTTTGTGTTGAAGTAATCTGAGCTAATTTAAAGTATATGCCCAATTTAATACATACATTTTTAACTCGCTATCAACCATTTCCAAATGTAATTTTAATTTCACATTAAATTGATTTTGAAAGTAGAGTATGTCTTTTGCCAGTCAATAGAATTAATTATAATAACTTATATGGTTTCCTACAAAATGCTATAAAATAAAAACTGTAAATGTATAAACGCTACAAAATGCTAAAATTTATAAATAAAAATGGAAAAAAAATCCATCCTTAACTAAGTCATAAACTCTGTCATCCAGCCGATTGAGATATCTCTTCAACCAGATCGACTGGAGTCTCGTAAACATAACACGTACAATGCATCAGCAACTCATTATCGGCAGCTACTATAATTTCTAGAAGATCCTATTTTTCATAATATTTATAGAAAATATATAAGATTATAAGAATTATGTTTTACAAGAATCTTATAACTTACTTTTACTGCTTGGTTTTTAATTACCTGCTGTTCGTATAATTATGTATTTTAATTAAATCCACTGAAATAGAGTATTAATAAAAATAATTCACAGCATTTTTATAATTAGCTTGCTATTGCATTTTAAAAAACTTTAATGGCATCCAGAATGTTAATTAGCATGGAAAATTAACAACGTTGATTAAAAAACATGTCAGAGTGATCAACCATCACTCTTGTTTGTCATATTTTCCAAACCAACCGCTTAAAATAATTGAATTCGTTTTACAACAAAATTATTTATAAATTGAAACCATGATGTGTGTGTGTGTGTGCGCGTGTGTGTGTTGTTTCATTTAATTGCGAGCAAAACATCTTCTCCTCGTGTACGACGTATTGCCAGGTCGAAGGTTGAGATGAAATGAAGCCACTATTTTTGAATTTTTGTGATAAACGATAATGTCAGCTGACCGGGTCTGTTGCATCACAGGGGAAATGAAACGAAATTTAAGAAATGAGTATGAATATGTGGTGGAATTAATTTTTAAAGGAAAAAAAAACGAGAGGAACCCCGAATAAAACCTGCCCTGGCTCCGATTCGTCTACCATGAGCTCCATATGGAGAATCCAAGTCGCACAGTGTGTCTAACCACTTCTTCCTCGGACCCGCTTGTTAACTTGAGTATTCATTACAATCTCATATCTTTCTCATATGGTAACCGGAGAACAAAGATAACATACTTTTCTGATAGCTCTAAAAATACGTAACACATGAGACCATAATTCCATATTATCTCTTAGAAGAAACATTGTTGAACACCTGTTCCCTTTCATTTAAACCCTTCGCTCCTGGAATGGAATTACGCCAATTTGCTTGAGTATTTTCATTGATTCATTTTCATCGCATCCTAAGATTACTGTAATTTTCATAGTAAAGCTATTATTAGCCTCTGAATTTAAGGGAAGGGCATATTTATGGGAAACCAAAAGTTATTTGAAGATATATAATTTCGTTCTTGTGTTACCTGTGCTATCAACTAGTAAAATAATGTAGGCCTATTTTTCAAAATAAATTGAGGAACAAATTTGATAGAGTTTGAGTATTATCATTCATGATACAGTAGATTTTTATGATTCATGCAGTGCTTCACCTAACATCAGGAGTTAGTAATTTTTCGTTTCAGGTGAACTCATACACCTAATGGTCGACTTTGCTGGTTAAAACGTACTCGAAATTACTTTTTCAAATTGTTTGCTCTATACCAAGTTTGGTTTTTATTTAACAAAAATTGCAGCTCTAGAGCGACGGATACTCACACACACAAACAACAAGGATATAAGTATAGGCCTATTTAAATATTGGTCATGACGATTTTCGGTGTCTACTAGATAAGATCGGTGGAAGATCTGTTAACATATTTTTAAGAAATCCTTTTCATGAGAACTACCTCAATAGCTTAACTTCTTCGGAATTCCGCCAAAATAGTTATTTAAAAGAATGAGCGAGGCTCTATTGAAAAAAAAAACGGCATTGTATAACTGTAGCACCACTGGCTTGGGTTATAGACAATCATTGAAGAATTGTGACTTTTGAAACATCCGTAGCAGTTTTAGCGCAGAAGATAGCATGTCTGTTTTCTAACCAGTGGGCGCACTTTTGATACCTGCGGTGATTGGAGACTTCTAATATAACATTTTAAAGACAAGAAGGTATGGCGGTATAGAATTTTTTATGTCTAGATAATGTACAAAATGCTTAGCTTAAATTCTAAACATCTCCATAGTGAGCGACGATGATAACGATTCATTCTTCGGATGAGGAGGAAATTAAATCTGGCGACACCCTGTGTTTTTCGACAAAAGTAGTCTTAGAGCTAGCACCGAATTTCACCATCTCCTTTCTCTTCATCACCATCGCCCTCATACAGCACAATTTTACTATACACGTATACTCATCTACTCTCCATCCAATACAAGTCAATACAATCTACTTAAAGTGGTCTGTCGAAATGATACATAAATTGTATATAGACCAATCTATTCATCTGGCACGGAGTCCGCAGTACAAAAAGTGAAGTAGATTATATTGATACAGGCACATATTTTGAAACATGTAGACTATTTATTTTATAAAGTCAACTATTCCCACTGCACGTATGCCACATAATACCAGGTAGAGTTTGAATTGGAGTAGGTCTGTATCTAAATTGCAATCTTAGTTGATTGCATTAAGGTAGTGGGATGATTCGAGATGAAGCCCCATCAATTCGACATCTCTGTTATACGAGGATATCCGCTAACATGCCTGTGGCATAACCACTGGGACAGATGAATAGAAAAAGAGATGAAGTGAGTATGGAGAATTAGAGGAATAAAATTTAAAACGGGAATGAAAACGGGAGAACCTACGAGTAAAATATAAGAACAATAATATTTTTTATTGCTTTTTCGTTAATTATGAAAAATGTTTGATTAGTGGATGCTATTTGTAAGTTTCGTATAACTATCTCACTGGCACTGTTCACGCGGAAATAATCTCTCTATACAACCTTATCCACAGCTAAAGTTTTCCAGTAATTCTCTGTATAACTGAACTCCTTGAAATCGTGACTAATGTTATTCTTCCATCTCATTTTCGGCTTGCTTAATGAGCGCTTCCACTTTGGTTTTCCTTCCAGAAGTTTCCACGCCCCTCTTTGATTCCCCATTCGTCACACATGCCAGCCCATCTCAGTCTACGAGACGTAGGCCTAACTGTTCTTATTACATTTGGTTTTCCATAAAGATCATGTAGCTTACACTTATGTCGTCTCCCCGATTCACCAGTCTGTTCGTCTCTCTTTGATCCAAAAAAATGCTAACAACTTTATTCTCAAATAATGGTAAGTAATATCATGATTACCATACAATATAACTTGAAGAATACGAGTAATAATTTATGTATTTTTAGTATAACGTTCATTGAGAGAAGTTGGAAAAACAAGAGTTCTTGTAATGCATTATGGCATCTTTTTTCAGATTTGAGCCTAAGTACACTTTCGTTCTCCACCTCATTCTTATTTTTAATTAGGTCTATAGATCGTACGTATTTAAATGTAGCCATTTCTTCAAAATTTTCCTCATTTGTTATTAACTGTCCATTTCCATATAATAATGTGTTTCTTCGTATAACCATGTATTTAGTTTTATTTATATTTACTTTCAGTCCAATTATCTTAATGTTTTTAAAATAATTGTATAAAGATTGTGTATTTAGAAGAGTAGGAACTATTAAAAGTGAGCATATAATAAAGTATAATATTCATTTATTTTCACTTACTAATTTCACTGAAATTTTATATATGTGAGTTTTATTCAGCACGAATCTCACATGGAATGACCGAGATGCAAACTCGGGACCCAGAAGTGGAAGGCGAGTGTCTCCTCAAAACCGCCTATTTATTTTGTATCCATTATAAATAAAGCACTCGTATTTATTAAAATAAGAGAATATGCTTTTTTGTCAGATAAATTAACTAATTAAAAAAGTTGTCAAAATGACAGGTGTTCCTCATTTAATTATTGCACTTCATTCTGTAATGACGGATCTCTATTCCACTTAATTGCTTATATTGCATCGGAGTTGCGTTATTAATAGCAGAATTTAATTATTTACGACTGTCTGCAATATTCAAATCATTCATTCATTAAATTGAATCACATGTTACCGTGATACTAGGAAATTTTACACAATTTAGTCACTTAGAATTAGACATATAAGTTCCAATTAGTTCATAGATCTACCAATATGGTGTGTAATTACAATTAAATTTGAAAAGTAATTCCCTAGATATAAAATAATTTACTTTGAATAGTCACACATTTAATTAAATGTAAATATTTAACAATTTTGTTATGACAATACATGTTTCATTCATATTCTTAGTTAAACTTCTCACTTTAAGGTACTTTTATCTATCCTATGCCACCCTGGCCATACGGTGACACCCATTTGTCGCCAGAGGATGTTTTAAACTTTGGATCACATACATTTTTTTCTTCAGCACACAAGGATATGGAGTGTGACACATAATGAGGGATCTGATCAATGCAAGACCACCTCCGAGACAGCACGAACATTTAAAACAAGACACATACTAAACAAGGTGAATGTGAGGATGATAATGACCAAATTATGTAAAGGGATTATTTGAACTTTAACGTTTTCCTGCATTTATCTTACAGATGAAAATTAGCCTCGACCGGGAAATGAAACCCAAGCCCTCTGCGTACGAAGGAATGTTGTTACCCGAAAACCACACCGGTGAACATAGCGAAAATAAAAAACAAATCGTATAGGGCGTCTATATATATATATACACACACATACACTTGTTAAAATGTATAAGAACGAGAGAAAAGCCTATTTAGCCCGGTAGATTAGTTTTCATATTCGCCGCGATTTGAAGCCTAGCCTGTGTGATTGCCTTATTCGGTTGTAAAAATCCTTAGCATGAGTTCCTGCAGAAAGGAACTAAAACCGTGGTTCTGTATGGTAGAGTTACAGCAGGTATAAGATCCTGATTCAGAAAAAAGACAAAATGTGTCGATCTTTTCATACCTAGATTTGTGCAGTGACGCTAATGACCATAGCTATTAAATATAAAACTATTATTCGACCAAAGAAAACGCAGTCATACATCTGATTTATTTATATTACAACATGAACTTCACTCGGAAGAGGTTACTGTATTCAACTTTCAGAAACTGCAAATTATTTCAAATTAACTGATGAATCTTGACTCCCTGAAGGGAAACATCACTGTTTAGCAGGGTAGAGATCAAGAAATACTCATTAGATAAAAAAAAACTTCCAAAATAGCGGTTCCTGCCTTCGCATATTTTTTACCCTAAAATTGGCGAAAAAAGGAATCAACCTGCGACTGCAATAACTTGTATTCCAGTGGTCGGCATATCTTCGATTCCTCTCTTGAAGAGAGTGGAACCCCGGATAATATGGCTTGAGCGAATTTTCCATGGTATTCTGATGTAGTCGGCTCAGCCATTTAGTTTACAGGCTGCATCAAAGACAGCTGTTACTCTCTGGTTAAGAAACAATACATTGTTACAGCAAGGTAGAGCCGGGGAGTTGTCGTTAGAGACGCCGCTCCAATCGCCAAAAACTGAAAACAGTTCTCTGCGAATGATGCCTTCGCATTTTTAAATTACGTTTCCATGTCTACTCCACGTGGATACAATTATCTTAACAGCGTTGCAAATTTTGTCTTTGGCTGTATCTGTAGTTGGTAAAAATTTATTCTAATAAATAAAACGTGACAACGCCGCGCCGGTTGGATTGCTAAATACTTATGCTTGCAAAATAGACCTACCAAACCACAAAGCAAAGCGCCTGCAAACTAAATGACTGAGCCACCCATATACCGTGTCTGCTCGTGCGACGTTGATGTTGTTTTTGTAATAGCCTTGTGGGGCCTGATGGAACCGAATTTATTCCCATAATTTCGTAGTTGCATTGAGTTCGGTGTATCTGTTAATAGCCACTGCCACTGTGGCGGACTTTTTTGGTCTATTTTAGCATTTTCTGTTGTAACAGCTGAAACCGCAGAAAACCTTGGTTGAAATAGTTTGTCCTGTAACCTTGGTCAAATTTTACTTTCTTGTGTGGGCCTGATGATTGTCATAAAGAAGGGGCAGCTGGATACCCATAATTTATTTAAGGGGATGGAAGTACCATTCAGGATGAAAACGTGTCATTTTTTCAAACTTATTTTTCCTTAAGTAAAATTAACTTTCATATTTATTTCTGTGAAAACTAAATTTAATTATCTTGGTTAGTTATTGAATTATGATTTAGAACATTATTGTAATTTGAATTGGTCCTTCAAATGCCTTCCATTCTTATAACCTTCAGTAAGTTCGTTACTTGTTTTCCGTATTGTTCTATTTTTCAATTCTGTTTCCCTCATAATTTCAAAACTATTTAAAATACTGTAATAAAATTTGGCTTGCAAGTATATTACGTACATATAGAGAAACAAAATGCACCAGAATCTCTCCTGTAACATGACTACTTCATAAAAATATTTTTTTCAAAAAGTTAAAAAGAAATCTAGTAGACTATTCGGATAAAATAAATTATCCTATTGTTACTTAAGAAAATCTAGTACATTTTGTAGATATGTTATTTAAGTACAGAACAGAAAATGGATTAACGAAAAAAAAATTAGGATTGTAAAAAATATCTGGAATATACTAGTGAATTTCATTTTTTCCAGATGTAAGTTTGAATGTGAAGTAAACAGTAGTGACATATATTTTGTAATATCAGAATATTGTATCTTAAAGAGGAAGTTCTGATTATATATTAACCCCACCAATTCACTATTTGGTACATCTTAAAGTTAAGATAGAAGGGGGGAAAAACTATATAATCTATAGTCGATACTTTTAAAATGAATTATGAACCACCATCGAGGTTATTATGTAAACTTATAAATATTAAATTTTGTACCTGAAATATCAATCATCCTCAACAAATTAAAATTAATTACAGTAGTGAAGGCCTTTCAGAATTTCTTGTTCCGTCCTCAGCAGATGGGTAGGTATTCTAATCTATAGTGTTCGAAGGTACTTGTAACCAACTCGAACATATCTTCGGCCACGCGGAACGTGAACCCCCGTTCGAAGACTCGGGTTATTTGCCCCGGAAAGATTGGCAGTGCTAGATTGTTATAACGTACTGGATGGCGAGGTAGCAGCGAAGTGTTTCTCCCCCAAGCCGGCTGTTTTTAATTTTGACTTTCATTTTCCTATTTCACGAGTGAGGTTCGTTTTGTTTTATATGTTGATGACATATTTTGTTTCTCGATGTGATTTAGTTAATAGGTTTTGTGGTGAACGGTTACCCACTCGTCTCGGCCAATGGGAGACCAGTACATTTTTGGAATTATATTTTTCGAAATGTGCTGTTTTACAATTGTTTAATGTGTTTAAATTCTTTGCAATTTATTATTTTTATTTTACTCCTCATATCTGTTGAATATTCGTATCATTCAATTTATGTCCTGCAGTATTTAGTTTACAAATGACACGGTCTGATTCAAAGGGAGTAATAGGTATTTACCATTTCTGTTTGATTCATAATATTTAATACTATGCTTATTGAATGAAAGAAACCGCAAATAACTGTATTAATGTGTGCCTTATACATGTAATGGAAGACTTATACAATATAATAGTTTAATATGCTATAACAGGGCTGTTATTAAGTGCTCATTAGGTATGAAAAGGCGGTTTCTCCCTCCTTAACTGCATACAGGTGCACTCCCAATGAAACAACACAATCGACAAGGGAATAGCATTGTCTTACCTTGTCAACCTATTCGACGCATAGTTGAATGGGGCGGGTCGTCTTTTCACACCTAGTGACCACTTATTAATATACCAGTTCTATAAAGTTAAACACCTTCCCTCTTAGCTGCAGCAAATTCTAGATATTCTAAATCTTTGTTCAGAATTTGCTGCACTTCCAGGACCACGCCGAGGACGTGAGGGATAGGATATTCCTGTTGTCCCTTGATATATATTTTAATATATGCATTCTAGTGAGAGAATTTTCACACACTAAAGTTAAGAGTAGATAAATATTAGTATAATGTCTATATAAATGGAACATGATTGTATTGGGTGCGATATCCTTCTATCCTAATCCGGCTTTTGTAGAATTAGAATATCTAGTTTAATATTGTTAGACTTACAGAAAATGTTTGTGAAGTTTTTTAAAGTTATATTTGTAAAAAATCTGAGCTATTTATTTTAATTCATGTAAGAAATAAATCCTAATAGGCCTAGTCATTACAGTATGTTTCAATCTTAACTAGCAGTAACAAAAATTCCGCTCCCTACATTACATTATGTTTACAGTTGAATGCATCTTGAACATATTGAAGGAACGACAGGTATTTGGTCCCGTTAACGTTTTTGTGTAAAATTTATTATTATTATTATATTATTACATAAAAACGTTTCACCAAGAGCAAGTAACACACAGGTTTTCTAATTTCTATCGATCTTGTTAACATTATTCGCTTAACCAAAAGAAAATGGGAGGGAAGCACATAACAAAAAACAAAATCACAATATTACAATACTATAAAAACACATTCACATCCTGTTAGTTAACATTCTTTCTCGCAATGATAAATTATATTGTGCGCCACATACTTTACACTTTTACTTCCGGCTCGTGGGTAGTTCTCGGTGTTGTAGCAAATGCGGTGATGAGAACCATGTTCTGCGATTCTCGTCATGGTGTGTAGCAAATCATATGTAGCTTGCGAGCGAACGGGGACTGATTTATTTACGTTGACAGAAGGAAAGTGTTCTAAAAACATTCCAAATCTAAGCCTAGTTTATTCTATTTGCAATACTTCACCTGTTGGAATCAGGTATACGTTTCGCTATAAAGAGTCCTGAAATAACCCACGGGTTACTTGCAGACTATTCTTCACACTTGCATACGTCCTCACTCAGAAAACTTTCTTCGCTCGAGATCACTAAGTTCTATTAATTTCCGAAAAATGAGTGGTCACTGCGGTCTCCATCCGGTTTAATATAACGGGAGCAGATGTCCAGAAGATTCCAGAAGCGACTCAGCACCCCATATCAGCCATAAATAGAACAGTCGCAAATGCTATTCTTCCAGAAATCAAGTCTGTAGAGATCGCTTGCGATTTGCAGACGTGACTCACTACCTGAACCAGAATATATTATGCCTTATAAGGAGAGAATAGAGACTTGCCGCCGCCGCCAGTAAAATTAAGACATTCATTTGAGCAACGGATAAACAACCTCTTAAATTATTATAAAAACACGATCAAAACATGTTACATTTATACGTATTTGATGATGAATTAAATAATTATAAAATCACAATATCACGATCGTATAAAAACTAGTTCATATCTGTTTATTCTACTTCGTGCTGAATTTATAATATATAAAATTTTAAATAGAAAATCTCGATATTATAAAATTGCGTTCAAATCCTGTTATTGCTACTTGATCCTTTATTGAAAAGAATATAAAATTATGAAATTTTAATATCAGGGTTTACAAAACACGTTCTAATCCGGTTATTGCTGCCTCTATACGTATAAGATTAATTACAAAGTTATAAAATCACTTCATCACAATATTATGAAAACGTATTTAAATCCTCTTAATGCTACTTGCTTTTATTTAAATTAATTAAAATAAATATAAAAGCACAGTATCCCGATGATATAAAAACGTATTAAAAATCATGTCAAGGCTATGGTTCTATATTAAAATAATTTAAAAAATCACATCGCGTTATTACATAAACGCGTTCAAATACAGTTATCGGTGTTTGATTTTTATTTTGAAGAAAATAGTAAAATAATTAATAAAATCACAGAATCACGATCCAATAGAATCGTTTTAATTCTTGTCATTGATGTTTGTTTCTATATTAAAATAATTAATAAAATCACAATTTCACGAATTATAAAAACGCATTCAAATACTGCCATTGCTACTTCGTTCGCTATTAAAATAATTATGAAAATACACTTTATCAGATATTAAAAAAACGCGTTAAAATTCGTTTATTACTTTTGATTCTATACAAAATGAGTAATACAATTAATGAAATAAAATATGACGTTACGCTTAAAATCACGACAAATTCCGGTCATTGATACTTGGAACCATAAAAATAATTATAAAATCATATTATAGCAATTTTATAAGAACGACTTCAAATTCCGGCATTATTTATCGGTAAAATAATATGAATTAATCACAAAGTAACAATACTATAAAAACATATCAGATTCCAGTTATTACTTGGTTACCTACTAAAATGATTTAGTGAATTATAGTGCTGCCATTTTTAAAAACGCATTAAAATCAATTTATTGGTGCCTTCTTCTTGATTAAAATCATTACAAACGCTATAAAATCTCATTAGAAAAAAATAATAAAAACGCGTTCAAATTTTGTTATTACTCTCTTCTTCTTGATTAAAATCATTAAAAAATTATACAATCGCAATATAACGAAATAATAAGAACGCGTTCAAATTTTATTGGTGCCTTCTTTTGGATAAATCATTACAAAAATTATACAATCGCAATATAACGAAATAAACAAACGCGTTCAAATCTTGTAATTGATGCTTCATTCTTAATTAAAATAATTACAAAATTATATAATCGCAATATAACGAAATTTTAAAGACGCTTTCAAATTTTTTTATTGTTGCCTTCTTCTTAATTAAAATAATTACATAAATTATATAATCTCAATGTAGCGATTTTATAAAAACAACTTTCAAATCTTGTTATAGGTGCCTCCTACTTAATTAAAATAATTACATAAATTATATAATCGCAATATAACCAAATTATAAAAAACGCGTTCAAATCTTGCATAACGTTACAAAAATATATAATCGTAATGTAACGAAATTATAAAAAAAAGTTCAAATTTTGTTATTGGTGCCTCCTTCTTTATTGAAATAATTACAAAAATTATATCATCGCGATATGACGAAATTATAAAAACGCAATGAAATCTTGTTGTTGGTGCCTTCTACTTAATTCAAATAATTACAAAATTATATAATCGCAATATAACGAAATTAAAAAAATAACGCGTTCAAACCTTGTTATTGGTGCCACCCCTTAATAAAATAATTTTACAAAAATTATAAAATCGCAATGTAACGAAATTATAAAAACGCATTCAAATCTTATCGTTGCCCTCTTCTAAATAATATAACGTTGCAAGAATTATACAATCGCAATATAACGAAATTATGAAAACGCATTCAAATCTTGTTACTGGCGCCCTCTTATAATAAATTAAAATTACACAAATTATATAATCGCAATATAACGAAATTATAAAAACGCGTTTAAGTCTTGTTCTTAGTGCCCATTTCTGAGAGATATAATGTTGCAAAAATTATATAATCGCAATATAACGAAATTCTAAAAACGCGTTCAAATTTTGTTGTTGGTGCCCTCTCCTAAATAGAATAACGTTACAAAAATTATATAATTACAAAATAGCGAAATTAAAAAACGCGTTCAAATTTTCTTATTGGGTCTTCGTCTAATTAAAATAATGGTGCAAAAGTTATATAATCGCAATATAACGAAATTATATAAACGCGTTCAAATATTGTTATTTGTGTCCTCTTCCAAAAAAATAATGTTGCAAAAATTTTATAATCGCAATATAACGAAATTATAACAAAGTCTTCTTTGGTGCCTTCTTCTAAATAAAATAATGTTGAGAAAATTATATAATTGCAATGTAACGAAATTATAATAACTCGTTCAAGTCTTGTTATTTGCGCCTTCTTCTGATTTTAAAAAGTTGCAAAAATTATAAATTGCAATATAACGTAATTATAAAAACGGTTTCAAATCTTCTTATTCGCACCTCGTTCTTAATTAAGATAACTTAAAAAATTATGTAATCGCAATGTTACGAGGTATTGGTGCCTTCTTATAAATGAAGTAATGTTGCAGAAATGATGTGATCGAAATATAACGAAATTATTATATCGCGTTCAATTCTTGTTATTGGTGCCCTCTTCTAAATAAAATAATGTTGCAAAAATTATATAATGGCAATATAACGAAATTATAAATTTGCGTTCATATCTTGTTATTGGTGTCTTCTTCTAAATAAAATAATGCTGCAAAAATTATATAATCGCAATATAACGAAATTATGAAGACGCATTCTAATCTTTTTCTAATCTTTAATATTGTAAAAATAGAACAATCGCAATATACCGAAATTATAAAAACGCGATCAAATCTTGTTGTTGTTGCCCTCTTCTAAATAAAATAACGTTGCAAAATTTATATAATTGCAATATAACGGAATTTTAAAAACTCGTTCACAATTTATTTGTTCTTTGTTCTTAATAAAGATTCCAAAAAGTACAAATATTAAATAAGTGCAAACATTGTATAATCGCAATGTAAAGAATTTATAAAAATGCGTTCAAATCTTGTTTTTTGATGCCTTCCTCTAAATAAAATAATGTTGCACAAATTTTATACTGGCAATCGCAATATTACGAAATTTTAAATATGCGTTCAAATCTTGTTAATGTTGCCTACTCCTTAATTAATATAATTAAAAATATATATAATCGCAATGTATCGAAATTATAATAACTGGTTCAAATATTGTTATTGATTCCATCATCTAAATAAAATAATTTTGCAAACATTAAATACCTGTAATCGCAATATAATGAAATTATATAAACGTGTTCAAATCTTACCAATGGTGCCTCCATCCGAAATAAAATAATTGCAAAAATATATATAATCGCAAAATAACGAAATTATAAACGCGTTCATGATTTTTTAATGTGTCCTGTCTTCTAAATAAAATAATTTTCAATAATATATCAGCGCAAAATAACGAAATTATAAAAAAACGTTCAATCTTGTTATTGGTGCTGTCTTCTAAATACAAAAAAAAAATACTGAAAAAAATGTATGCTCGCAATATAACGAATTATACAAACGCGTTCAAATCTTGTTATTCGTGTCAACTTCTGAATTAAATAATGCTGCAAAAATTATATAATCGCAATATAACGAAATTGTAAAAACTCGTTTCAAATCTTATTTAGGTGCCTTATTCTTCAATAAGATAATTAAAACAAATCATAAAATCGCAATGTAACGAAACGTTTGGTGCCTTCTTCCAAATTAAGTAATGTTGAAGAAATTATGTGATCGCAATATAACGAAATAATTAAAACACGTTCAAATCTTGTTATTGTTGACCTCTCATAAATAAAATAATGTTGCTAAAATTATATAATCGCAATATAACGAAATTTAAAAAACGCCTTCAAATCATTTTATTCATGCCTTCTTCTAAATAAAATAACTTTTGCTAAAATTATAATATCGTTATATTGCGATTATATAATCGCAATATAACGAAATTATAAAAACGCGTTCAAATCTTGTTATTGGTGCCCTCTCCTAAATAGTATAACGTTACAAAAATTATATAATCACAAAATGGCGAAATTAAAAAACGCGTTCAAATTTTCTTATTGGGCCTTCGTCTAAATAAAATAATGGTGCAAAAGTTATATAATCGCAATATAACGAAATTATATAAACGCGTTCAAATCTTGTTATTTGTGCCCTCTTCTAAATAAAATAACGTTGCAAAAATTTTATAATCGCAATATAACGAAATTATAACAATGCGTTCTTTGGTGCCTTCATCTAAATAAAATAATGTAGAGAAACTTATATAATCGCAATATAACGAAATTATAAAAACTAGTTCAAGCCTTGATATTTGTGCTTTCTTCTGATTTAAAAAAAATGCAAACATTATAAATCGCAATTTAACGTAATTATAAAAACAGTTTCAAATCTTCTTATTCGCACCTCGTTCTTAATTAAGATAATTAAAAAAATTATGTAATAGCAATGTTACGAAGTTATTGGCGCCTTCTTATAAATAAAGTAATGTTGCAGAAATGATGTGATCGATATATACCGAAATTATTATATCGCGTTCAAATCATGTTAAGGTGCAGTCCTCTAAATAAAATAATGCTGTAAAAATTATATATACGCAATATAACGAAATTATAAAATCGCGTTCAATTCTTGCTAATGGTGCCCTCTTCTAAATAAAATAATGTTGCAAAAATTATATAGTGGCAATATAACAAAATTATAAAATTGCGTTCATATCTTGTTATTGGTGTCTTCTTCTAAATAAAATAATGCTGCAAAAATTATATAATCGCAATATAACGAAATTATGAAAACGCATTCTAATCTTGTTGTTGGTGCCCTCTTCTAAATAAAATAATATTGCAAAAATAGAACAATCGCAATATACCGAAATTATAAAAACGCGATCAAATCTTGTTGCCCTCTTCTAAATAAAATAACGTTGCAAAATTTATATAATTGCAATATAACGGAATTATAAAAACTCGTTCACAACTTGTTATTTGTTCTTTGTTCTTAATTAAAATTCCAAAAATTTCAAATATTAAATAAGTGCAAACATTGTATAATCGCAATGTAAGGAATTTATAAAATGCGTTCAAATCTTGTTTTTGATGCATTCCTCTAAATAAAATAATGTTGCACAAATTTTATACTGGCAATCGCAATATAACGACATTTTAAATATGCGTTCAAATCTTGTTAATGTTGCCTACTCCTTAATCAAAATAATTAAAAAAAATATATAATCGCAATGTATCGAAATTATAATGACTGGTTCAAATATTGTTATTGTTTCCTTTATCTAAATAAAATAATTTTGCAAATATTATATACCTGTAATCGCAATATAACGAAATTATAAAAACGTGTTCAAATCTTGTTAATGGTGCCTCCATCTGAATTCAAATAATTGTAAAAATATATATAATAATAATAATAATGATAATAATAATAATAATAGCTTTATTTTACCTGTCGCAATATAACGAAATTATAAATGCGTTCATGATTTTGTAATGTGTTCTGTCTTCTAAATAAAATAATTTTCAATAATATATCAGCGCAAAATAACGAAATTATAAAAACACGTTGAAATATTGTTATTGTGCCGTCTTCTGAATAAAAAAATATTGACAAAAAATGTATGCTCGAAATGTAACGAATTATACAAACGCGTTCAAATCTTGTTATTGGTGTAATCTTCTGAATTAAAATAACACTGCAAAAATTATATAATCGCAATATAACGATATTGTAAATATTCGTTTTAAATCTTTTTTTGGTGCCTTATTCTTAAATAAGATAATAAAAAAAATATAATATCGCAATGTAACGAAATGTTTGGTGCCTTCATCCAAATTAAGTAATGTTGTAGAAATTATGTGATCGCAATATAACGAAATAATTAAAACACGTTCAAATCTTGTTATTGTTGGCATCTTATAAATAAAATAATGTTGCTAAAATTATATAATCGCAATATAATGAAATTAAAAAAACGCGTTCAAATCATTGTATTCATGCCTTCTTGTAAATAAAATAATTTTGCTAAAATTATATAATCGCAATATAACGAAATTATAAAAACGCCTTAAAAATCTTGTTATTGGTGCACTCTTTTAATTAATTAATTAATATTGGATAAATGATACAATCGTAATATAACGACCTTTTAAAAACGCGTTTAATTCTTCTCCTAAGTAAAATAACGTTACAATAATTTTATAATCTCAATATAACGAAATTATAAAAACGCGTTCAATTTTTGTTATTGATGTCATCTTCTAAATAAAATAATGTTGCAAAAATTATACAATTGAAATGTAACGAAATTATAAAAACGCGTTCTAATCTTGTTTATTGTGTCTTGGTCTAAATAAATGATGTTGCAAAAATTATATAATCGCAATATAACGATACTATAAAAAACGCGCTCATATCTTTTTGTTAGTGACCTCTCCTAAATAAAATACGTTACAATAATTACATAAACGCAATATAACGAAATTAAAAAAAAACACGTTCATATATCTTCTTATTAATGCCCTCTTCTAAATAAAATAATGTTGCAAAAAGTATATAACCGTAAATATAACGAAATTATAAAACCGCATTGAAACCTTGGTTTTGGTGCTTTCTTCTAAATAAAATAATTTTCAAATATCATATAATCGAAATATAACGAAATTATAACAACGCGTTCAATTCTTATTATTGTTGCCCTCTTCTACTTAAGGTAACGTTGCAAAAATTATGTAATGGCAACAAACGAAATAATAAAAAACCGTTCAAATCTTTGTTAGATATGCCCCCTTCTAAATAATATACGTTAAAAAATTACATAATCAGAATATAACGATATTATAAAACCGCATTCAAGTCTTTTTATTGGTGCCTTCTACATAATTAATATAATTACAAAGAATTATATCATCGAAATGGATCGAAATTACAAAAACGGCTCAAATATTATTTGTGCCTTCTTCTTAATCATAATAATCACAAAATTTATATAATCGTAATATAACCAAATAATAAAAACGCGCTCAAATCTTGTTATTGGTGCCGCCGTCTAAATACAGTAAGTATCCAAAAATTATTAAATCGCTATATAACGAAATTGTAATCGCGTTCAAATTTTGTTATTGGTGCCCTCTTCTAAATAAAAAAATTGTAAAGATTATATAAGCGCAATATAACGAATTTGTAAAAACGCTTTCCGATGTAGTTTTTGGTGCAATCTTATAAATAAAATATATTTGCAAGAAAGATTTGATCGCAATATAACGAAATTATAATCGCGTTCAAATCTTGTTATTGGAGCCCTCTTCTAAAATAAAAAAAAATAAAAAAAATAAAAAAATGAGGAAATTATATAAACGCAGTATAGCGAAATTATATAAACGTGTTCAAATCTTGTTATTGGTGTCTGCTTCTGAATTAAAATAATTTTGCAAAAATTATGGAATCGCAATATAACGAAATTGTAAAAACTCGTACGAATCTTGCTATTGGTGCCTTGTTCTTAAGTAAGATATTTAAAATATTATACAATCGCAATGTAACGAAATTATTGGTGCCTCCTTCTAAATAAAGTAATGTTGCGGAAATTATGTAATCGCAATATAACGAAATTATAAAAATGCGTTCAAATCTTGTTATGATGCCTTCTTCTAAGTAAATTAGCGTTGCTAATATTATATAATCATGATATAACTAAATTATAAAAACGCGTTCTCTTCTTGTTATTGGTGTCCTCTTCTAAATAAAATAGTGTTGCAAAAATTATATGATCGCAGTATAACGAAGTTATAAAAGCGCGTTCAGATCTTGTTATTGGAGCCCTCCTCTAATTAAAATAATGTTCCAAAAATTATATAATCGAAATATAATGAAATTATATAAACGCGTTCAAATCTTATTGGTGCTTTCTTCTGAATTAAAATAATGTTGCAAAATTATACAATCGCAGTATAGCGTAACTATAAAAACTCTTTCAAATCTTGTTAATCGTGCCTCGTTCTTAATTAACATAATTTCAAAAATTATATAATCACAATGTAACGACGTTATTCGTGCCTTCTTCTAAATAAAATAATGTTGCAGAAATTATGTGATCGAAATATAAGGAAATTATTAAAACGCGTTGAAATTTTATGTTGCCTTCCTCTAAATAAAATAATGTTAATAAAATTATATAATCGCAACATAACGAAATTTTAAAAACGTGTTCTATTCTTGTTATTGGTGCCCTCTTCTAAATAAAACAATTTTGCAATAATATATCAGCGCAAAATAACGAAATTATTGAAACACGTTCAAGTCTTGTTATTGGTGCCCTCTTCTAAATAAAGTAATGTTACAAAAATTATATAATCGCAATATAATGAAATTATAAAATTGCGTTCAAATCTTGTTATTGGTGTCTTCTTCTAAATAAAATAGTGTTGCAAAAATTATATAATCTAATATAACGAAATTATAAAGACGCGTTCTAATCTCTTTGTTGGTGCCCTTTTCTAAATAAAATAATATTGCAAAAATTGTATTATCGCAATATAACGAAATTATAAAAACGCGTTAAAATCTTGTTATTACTGCCCTGTCCTTAATAAAATAACTTTACAAATATTATATAATCGCAATATAACGAAATTATAGAAACGCGTTCAAGTCTTGTTATTTGTGCCTTCTTCTAAATAAAGTAATGTTTAAAAAATTATATAATCGCAATATAACGAAATTATATAAACTCGTTCAGATCTTGTTATTGGTTCTTTGTTCTTAATTAAGATTCCAATAAGTACGAACATTAAATAAGTGCAAACATTATATAATCGCAATGTATCGAAATTATTAATATGTATTCAAATCTTGCTTTTGATGCCTTTTCTAAATAAAATAATATTGCATAAATTATATACTGGTAATCGCAATATAACGAAATTTTAAAAACACATTCAAATCTTGTTAATTAAAATAATTACAAAAATTATGTAATCGCAATGTAACGAAATTATAAAAACGCGTTCAAATATTGTTATTGTTGCCTTCTTCTAAATAAAATAATGTTACAAAAATTATATACCTCAAATCGCAAAATAACGAAATTATAAAACCGTATTCAAATCTAGTTAATGGTGTCTTCTTCTGAATTAAAATAATTGCAAAAAAGCATATAATCGCAATATAACGAAATTATAAAAAAGCGTTAAAATCTTGTTATTGGTGCAATGATGTTAATTAAAATAATTATAAATGTTATATAATCGCAATGTGACGAAATCATAAAGAACTCGTTTAATTCATGTTATTGGTGCCTTCTTTATTGATTGAAGTAAGTACAGAAATTATATAATCGCAGTGTAGCGAAATTATTAAAACGCGTTCAAATCTTGGTGCCTCTTGTTTCTATAAACAAATTATTAGAATAATTATAAAATCGCATAATTACAATTTTAAAATACTCGTCAAAATCTAGTTAGTAATGTTCGATTCTACATTAATGTAAGTAAAACAATGTAAATTGAATTAAAAATTCATGATATTATAAAAACGCGATGAAATGCAGTTTTTTTATTCAATCTATGTGAAAATAGGTTGGAAATTAAAAATCGCAATAGGTGTTATAAAAACGCGTTCAAATCAGGTGATTTCTTCTTTGTTCGATATTAATCTAATTTCAATTGTAAACTAATAATAATATCACAGTATTACGAATTGTTCATTAAAGTACCTTTATTGCGTTTCACTCTTAATAAAAAAGATAATTAATAAAGTAAAAAAGAATCTCGATTCTATTAAACCCTGGTCATTTTATGTTATCAATATTCGGTTCTCTATTAAAATAATTATAAAATCATTGAATCGCGATTTTATAAAGAAGTGTTCAACGTCGGTTGTTGCTTTTCGTTTCTACATCAATATGAGTAAAATTATATCAATTTAATATTAAAGATAAAAGTATCTAAAAACGCATTCAAATCGGGTTATTTGCTGTTTGATTTTACATTAAAATAAGTGAAATTAATAAAATTACAATTTCACGATTCTGTAAAATAGCTTTCAGTATATGTTTTTGCTACTTGACTCTATATTAAAATAATTTAAAAATCACGGAATGTTGGTATTTTACAAACGCGTTCAAATCATGTTATTGCTGTTTCATTCTGTAATAAAGTAAGCAAACTAATTAGTAAGAATCATAAAATATTGATACTATGAAATGGCGTCAATTACTGTTATTGCTACTTGGTTCTCTGTTAAAATAATTCAAAATTATAAAATCACGGTATCACATTTTGAAGAATACGTTCTATTCCAGTAATTCCTGTCGATTCTACATTAAAAATAAGTAAATTAATTAATAAATTCACAAAATCACGATACCATAAATTCTAGTTCAATTGCTGTTATTCTTTCTTAGATCTATATGGCCTTCTGAAATAATTATAAAATCACAGTATCACAATAGGCTAGTATAAAAACGCGTTCCAGCACGGTTATTGCTGCTTGGTTCTATATTAAAATAACTACAAATTATATTATCATAATATTACAATTTTATAAAAAAGTGGTCAAGTCATGTTATTCCAACTTGGTTCTACAATAAATTAATAAAATCACAACACCACGAAATAATAAAAATCCACTCAAATCAGATTATTGCTGCTTCGTTCTGTACTAAAATAAGTACAAAGTTATAACGTAATATCCCGTTATTATAAAACTGCCCTCAAATCCTTTTCTTGTAACTTGATTCAATATTAGAATACACATAAAATTATAAAATTACATTATCAACATATTATGAAAGCACATTCGCATTCCGGTCATATCCGTACAATTAAATAATTAAAACGTATAAAGTAACAATATCAGGATATTATAAAATAGCGTTCAAATCCTGTTATTTTGCTGCTTGGTTCTAAATTAAAATGTTTATAGAATTATAAAATGACAGTATTAAAATATTAAATAATCAAGAGTCGTACCTGCAAACCTTAATTCTCTGCTTCAAGGCGACTTGTAAGAGGTTTACGCTGTCATTTTAAAAATCGATATTTCTTAAGTAATTTATACAATTTGTTACTTAAATGCTGACTCCGTCCAGGCTACAGACCTTTTTCTTTGAATTTTCTTACCCCTAGATTTCCTGTATTTTCCCCTTCTCCATTTGTCTCAAAAGTGTAATTTCACTCCCATGTTAAGTAATTTTCTAACTCAACATCGATGTGTTTCTTCTTAACTTTATATTTATTTCTAAAATAAAAAAAATATACTATCTGTTTTACAGTATAATATATCTGATACTAGGTATACTGTTCGCTGTTTGCATGAATTTTATATTTTCATTTGTTTAACGTAGTCTATAAGCTAGAAAAGTGAAGTCTCTAGGAAAATCATGGTTACATTATTTTATTGTTTCCACGACAAGAAAAGGAAACATGAAAATTGCACTCGATGGTTGTAAAACGATTGTTTTACAAACAAAGAGACATATTGGCAGTGTCCTAACTTGTATCAGTGGATATATTGAATGCGGAAATTTATAAAGCCATAATATGGTCTGGTTTCTTTTTAAACAAGTATTAAGTTTGGAAAATTCATTTTGTTATGTAGCTTTTACGATTGTAGGCCAGAAGTTTGTCTAAATTAATTGAAATAAATACCCAAATATCGCTCAAATTATTATACGAGTATATGAATTATTATCTTAGGAATATGTATGTTGATTTATTTAAAAAATACAAGAAATGGCTTGAAAAATTTAATGAGAATTTGAGGTAATATTAATCTAAAATCGCCATATTAACAATGAAAAAGTGTGTTATTTATTGTTGAAGCAGAAAATTTATCCTTATGGAGCGCTAGATTTTCCAATAAAGTGTAATCTAATGAGGTGTGTACTAATTTTTTTTATTTTCTCATCTAACAAAGTAAATTGAGTTACAGAATGTTAAGGATTAAATATGCATATATAAGAAACGTGAATTGATGCAGGCATACAAGTAGCCCAATTAAGTATTGTATGCTGATGATGTTTTAATATACAAGAAACAGAAGACGTTCTACAACGTTCAGTACATAACCTTAACCTCATATGCAAGAAATATAATATCAAAGGAAAAGACAAAATAAGTGACAAATTGGGGAAAAATGCCAATAAGGTCAAAAATAGTTGATGACAAAAGTAGTTGAACAAGTCTCCTCGTTCAATTATTTAGAATGTGGAATTAGTAATGAGAAGGAAAAAGGCATAGCTAAAAAAGAGATTTCAAACAATGTATTGAACAATACACAATAGTTTTAAGAATAAAACAAGAACTGAAACAAGAATGAAATTTTATGATAGGCCGACCAATGGACGTTACTTTATGTATGTGAAAGTTGGGTACCTACTCAAAGGAAAATTGGTAGAAATACAAAGTTGCGAAATGAAATTTTTGAGGAAAACAAAAAAAAATATACAAGAGAAAACATAATTAAAAATGAAGAAATAAGAAAAGAATTAGAAGCAGAAGATATCAACTCAAGAATGGATAGATATAGAAGAAGATGGTTTGAATATATTGGAAGGATGGAAGATACCAGACTGCCAAAAATAGCTTATCGGTATGATCTTAAGAGAAAGCTGGATATGGGAAGGCCGAGAAGGTGGTGGAAGGAAATATTGTGACGAAGGAACAAACAGTTAGCCTAATCCATAAAGTGGAGAAGAATAGGAAAAAAATCTGATTGCCGAAGTGTTATTACCATGTTGGCTAACATGACTCTAGCTGTCACCTGTTGTCTGTCGCAAAATTCAAAGATTCACTCCAGGCATAGAATAGACTTTTTTGTTTCTATTTTAGTAAAATTTAATAGATTTAGTTTTAGCCTAGACAAAACAGTGAACCCGGCTGGGTCGATGGATTTTTAGGACGGAAAATCCAAGGAGCAAGTCCTCCGGGAGGGACTTTAAGCCGTGGGTCCCGAGACTGAAGATTTTCAGGCTCGTAAAAAAATCCTTAAGGCTGAATAAAAAGGCCTCTAGGCAAAATTTAGAACTTTCCCGTCCTAGATGTCAGTATGAGGCGGAACGCTGACCATGGACCACTCAATATGACATCTATAAAGGCACGTACACACTTGCGAGCCGCGCGCGCGCAACATGTTCGTCAGATTTGGACGGGGTTTTAAGGTGCGCACGCGCGCGTCTCGCACCACGATCCACTCATTGTCGGTTTTTTCCACGAACACTTTGATGGTTCGCTGTTTAGATTTGGACGGGTACCTGAGAGGTTCGTTGTTTTCGGTGCGCACCTATTATTTGAGTATGGAGTGGTCAGAGGAAAACATGTTAAAACTTATTGATATTTATAGAAGCAAGCAATTATTGTGGGATCCTCAACATAAGGATCATTTTAAAAAAATCATTGAAAAGAGATGCCTGATTTTTTCAATGTTATGTGTTTTTTTTTCGTGTGTACTGTAATTGTATGAATAAATTGGAATTATTTAGAAAACATTATTTACTTAAGACGTTCATTTCATAATATTATGTATGAAGTATCACAAAATAATACAATATATAAACACATTTTTACTAATTATTTATTTATTTCTTCAAAGACTCCAAAGAGCAAGATTGCTCATGTTAAGGGGCAGTATACAAAAAATAATGGCCATAAAACAATTAACAATAAAAACAAGAAAACAATTTCAGGCATAAGTTTAAGTAATGCAAACTACTATAGATGCACAATATATATATATATATATATATATATATATACACACACATAAATACAATATTTAAACAGGATAATAAAGTAAAGTAAAGTAAAGTGATCCCACAACAGACCCGGAGGTCCTTGGGGTAGTAGGAGGTTAAGGCTCCCACTTTTTCTAGACAATCGGCACTTTATGTCAGCCGGGTTGTCAGCCCTGCGTGACGGCCGCCTTTACCCCCAGAACAAGCGTCTGGTACTCATTTCCGTTAGAGGCTGAGTCGACCCCAGGGCCATAGTGCCGCCAGAAGGTTTGGGTCAGTTTAAAAATCCTGACCCCAACGGGACTTGAACTCTCGACCCTCCGGCTTGTAGCTCAGTGCCTTAACCACTACGCTACGGCGTGCCCCTTTAAACAGGATAATATTAATAATAATAAAATTAACAAAATTAACTAAGAAAGCAATGAGAAAAAATATTTTTAATACAATTAGAAAAATGTTTAACATTCGTGAAATGTTGATATTCAATAGGTAAGTTATTGTAATGGTTGATTAATGCATAACGAATCCCTTTTATACGTTTTTTTTGAGAAACTAGTATCTTTGTGCAATAAAGTACAACCTCTAGTATAATAATCATGTACATCTTTATTAAAAATTAAGGCCATGTTATGGTGAGATAGATTCTTAATAATTTTAAACATATATATACAAATCATATATTTTTTTAAAATTCCTTTAATGCTATAATATTTGAAAAAAGTATAAATAAAGTTATAAGATGTAATAAGTAATAAGCGTGACCAGACGTCCCGATTTTGGCGGGACAGTCCCGATTTTTAACAATTTGTCCCGCGGCATTTAAAAAAAAAGTCCCTATTTTTGGGAAAGAATGCCGGACAAGCGGGAAAACGGAAAGGGAATAGACATAGTTGGTTACACCTGCTCTGCAAAATGTCTACTGAAGGTTTGTGGGTTTCCTATGGATCGCAGGAGGTTCGTTGAAATTAATAATTTCGACGAACATAACACGCGCCGCGCATGCGCCGTGTTCGCGGCGCGCATATGTGTACGTACCTTAAGAATACAAGTGTAACTAAATTAGCATGGTTCAAATTGTTCCCGTAGGGGAAGAGCACCTAAATCTCTGTAAAGGGAAAACACGGGCTTGCAATACAAATACAATACAATTTACAGGAACCATATCGCCCTCTTTGTTTAATTAAACAAGTACCGTAGGGCCTAAGTCAAATTTTACGGGAGTGAAGATAAATTAATTATATATTCGTCATTTCACTTAGTTATTTTTATAGATGCTTTAACGTCTAGGCCATATCGCCTCTGGGAATTTTTACAGTTTAGTACAAAATTAAAATTATGAGATATTTACCTAAAAGGTCCGTCTCCTCAACTTTATTAGTTACTTATCTGTAGCGCTTTCGGGACTAGTCCCGTCATCAGCAGGATTCAAACTGGTGTTTCACTGAACATATGGTAGAGGTATTACACGTACTTTATATATATCCATCCTTAAAGGTTTCCTGACATTTGTCTTACAGGTGAGGAATAACCCCGGTAAAAACCTCACCCAGAAAAACTGCCCCGACCGGGGATCGAACCCGGGTCCGCTGCGTGACAAGGCACCACAGCGGTGGACATTATATATATATATAGCTTTAGCTATAAAATAACTCGCTCTAAACTTGAACTATATTTTTATATACCTGAATAATCTGTAGATCTTTTAACTGCCCAATAATATGTCACTGCTTAAACTTTGTTTCAATCATAGAATGTTATAAAGTATAAACGTAGTATTTAGCCATCAGAAAATGTTCAGAATCAATCGTTGCTATGTTATTGGCGATACAACATAATAATACATTAAATGTATTGTTAAATTTTAACGTTTTAATATTTGTAATCAATGCTACCAGTTTGTCATTACGGCATTTCTGGTATTGTCTTCACGCTTTGCTTACTTGTAACCCACTTCTGAGGTAGAGGCGCTTGGAAGGCTGGGTTACACTGCCCCGATGATAGGCTATGAAAAGTGATGATGATGATAGCAATGATGCTCCAGGAGAGGCCTTAAAGTATACTTCATGTAATTAGGCAAATATGATATAAATGATCATGATGGCCAAATTGAGTTCGGGGACCGTTTGAGCCGTAAAGTTTCCGGATATCTGTCTTATAGGTGTGGAAAAACCTTAGTCAGGAAACTTGTCCTGACTGAGGATGGAATTCGGTCCCGCCGCATGACAAGGCAGAACGCTACCTCTAGACCACAGTGGTGCACACGTTTTAATATAAAAAATGTAATTTCAATGCATCGGAGATATCTTTAAGACGCCCTTAAAGATTTTTTAGCAGGTCTGGGTTTCAAATCCAGTGGCCTATTGGTTTTAGGGATTATCTGCTGATGTCAAAATCAAAGGGAGTTTGATTAGTTTCAGCTAAAGGAGAAGTAAATCATACTAAAGCTCTACTGTAAATAGATAAGATTTAGTTAATAAAAAAGTATATACACTGCAAAGTAGCAATATGGGACAGCAAATTTGAATTGCTGAAGTATTCACTTGGTTTAAGCAATTATTCCGTGATTTTTTATGATTTGTGGTAAATGCAAGATGTTTTAATTTTGCATGTGAGTTTGCTATAGACTAAAATCCGGGCTATAAGTCTTGTGTTACCACAGTTCGATTATTGTGACATCATGATAAAATATATATAATTATATATTATATCTATCCATCCATAGTAATTCTGTCAGAGGGCAGGTATTTCACTGCCATCATAGCATTTGCATGCTATGCTTTGCAGCTTTACTGGGGAATTGTAGGTGTGGTAGCTTCCCGTTGTTTTCCACACCGGTGGAGGATGATGATGATGATGATGATGAAGGCCGTATAATTTCGGGGACCGTTTGGGCCTTAAAGTTCTCCTGACATTTGTCTTACAGGTGAGGAAAAACCCGATAAAAACCTCACTCAGAAAAACTGTCCCTACCGGGGATCGAAGCCGGGCCTGCTGCGTGTTAAGGCAGCACGCTACCTCGAGACCACAGCGGTGAACATATATAATAACCTAAAATATGATTTCTCGCGCAGTCTGCAGCTTGTTCATAAAATTTGCGTTCGTCTTATTTTCAACATCCGCCGTTATGGTCATGTATCCGAATTTTTCATTAATCTCTCTTTGGCTCCGTCTTAGTTACAGACATAAATTGCACTCTCTTTCACTTATTTTCAAGCTTCTGAATCCCTCACACTCCAAGTAACCTGGCGTCCAGGTTTGAGAAGTTATCTTCTTATCACAATATTGCCACTATGTCACAAGATTACCGTCTGATAACAATTCATCTCCACAGCACTTCCTCTTATTCAACTCTTGCACAGTAGCCTCTGCCCGGACCTGGAATTCCTTTCTCACGATGTGAGGAGTTGCCATACACTTGACACTTTTACGTCATGCTTTATACAATTACTTTTTTCCCCCACTAGAATTAATGTTATTTTGTGAATTAATAGTATTTTTCTTATGTTTCTACCTTGAACATGTTACATTTCATTAATTTTATCTATAGCAATTTAAAATATATTTTATATAATAATAATATTGGCCATGGAAAGAAGAAGTAGCAAAATTCCGAATGGCTACTGGCATGATTGCATGGCCAAACATCTACACATAATTGGTATATCCAATAGTCCCCATTGCCCCTGATGCAATCACGGACTTTCAACATCTGTCTCTTGAGGCCGGACATTAACCCTGCCTCCTTCCTAAATGAGCAACCGAATAATTAATAAATTGGGATATAGGAAATAAATTTATAAAAAAATTAATCAGTTAAGTAATTGAAGTAATAATAATCGGATATACACCTTATTTATATTCAAATAAACCCGGAAGACACGTAGAATACAATTATATAATTATTAATCATAAATTAGATAATCCGAGGAATTAATAATATAAAATAATAAAGTTATGAGTAATCTAGGAAGAGGTAGATGACTGCAATCTTTCTAACGTATACTGATGTGCTCGAGACATGTTCACAATAAGTTAAAGATCTCTAGAAATCTTTTCTCTTCAGAGGATTACATGCTTTTTATTCAACGAGTAAGAACGAACAATGCCTGAACCTTGTATTTTAGACAGCTAGAGTACAATGCATCATATGGGATTTGGAAAACCTCAACTTGACGAAAATAACACTAAGAGCGGGCGTAGACAAAGATGATACTAGGCTGCAGAAACATTCATCCAGCTGTACAGGCCATAGTTAGAAGACGGCCCTAAGAAAATCGTTGACGTCACACCAATAACATTTGTCGCAAAATTTTCTCATCGTATTAACTGAGTGAAATGTACCAATGATCTGTAATTTTACATTTCAAGGAGGTGTCATATGGTCTCAAGATATGGAAGGAGACAACGCGAGCTCACCTCATGGCTAGGAAAGCGAAACAAAAAATAATATCTTTCGCGGTACCGATACGGGCACAAAGCACTTCTTATTCTGTTGTCTAACACCAACATAACTTATTCAACTTAGTGACCTGATAGGATTCCCTTTGTTTACCAAGAAAGGAAACCATTACACAAATTGATATTAATTAACATAGTTGGTTATAAATACATACAAACTACGATTTAAATTGATATTTCACAAAATTAATCATGCATAATTAATTAACGCCTATGGTATCATACCGAAACCACTGGGAAACCAGGTACTTAAAGGAAATCATTACCACACTTTTAAATATATTAAAATGGCCTGGTATAAGTACATACAAAAATAAGATTTAAATACATATTTCATCAAATTAATTTTGTATAATTAATTATAGCCTAAGGTATCATATAAACCACTGGGAAACCACTTCACAAACTGAGATGTTGCATAATTAATTCCACTGGAAAAACCAGGCATCATTTTTTGTGGTACTCTGGGAAACAGTTCTTTTTATTTGACATGCAGAGTCCAATTCCACATGTCTCGTATGCCCATTTTGTTCGGTGAGGGTTTTAGGCCGTGCTGCACAGTGCCATCTCCTTGATGTTCCTTGCACTGGCATGTATGCAGCCTTGAAGTTGTTCTGACATTTCAATTTCTTTGATTTGTTGGTTGGCGTAGACTGTGATGCCCCCACAAGTCCAGCAATGATGGAAAGTCAGGCTCATATTTCCTTCAGGATTCAACTCGTTGAGAATGATGCTTGCATTGACAACTGAGACATCAAGAAAGTGCCACATTATGCGGTCACCACTTCTTGCCTTTCCTGTCAATTTCATAACAATAATTCAGCATGTCTGCTTTATCTACGTAGCCCATATGGGCATTGTGGTCCTTGACTAATGTTGGGCATGAAATCTCTATCTTCGTACCATCCTTGTTTTTTCGTCAGACTGTTGTGACATCGTCAACATCATGAAAATAAGACACCTTTTCTGTCCTTCCATAGCATTGCCACTATACCTTCTTGGGAGCATCTGAATTGGAATTCTCCCCTGTACATGCTCTTTTCATTTGAAAAGCCGGCTGGAAAATCTATTTTCCCCTTCTCACTGTTCCACATGCTCCCTCAAATATTTCAACAACGAAACAGATGAAAAATAGTTGTCCATATAAATTTCATGATTTTTACCATGCATTTCATTTGTCAGTGTCTTCACAACTCTTTCACCCAACCACTTCTCAGTAGATGAACCTATCTTCCCTGTTTATATTTCAAACTCTGAAATATATCTATTTTCATTGTCTAGAATTCATACTTTGTATCTACGCTTAATTGGTGTCTGTGGCATAAACTGCTTTAGGCTCGAACGTCCCTTGAACTTTATCATGGATTCGTCAACTGACTGCCTCCTAGTTGGATTATAGGGCAATAGATACGCTTGCTTCAAGAAATTCAACAGTGGGCGAATTTTATACAGCTTATCATAAGACTCTTCATCCTTTTTGGGTTTTTTGTCGTTATCGTTGACATGAATGTTTGCCAGAAACCACGAAAAACGATTTCTGGACATCAAGGATGTGATATAACTATCTCTCAGCATAGGGTTTGAAGACCAGTAGTCACAATAACTGGGAAGTTTCTTCACGCCCATTAGAATATTTATGGCAAAGAATTCTTTATTTCCTCTGGATTTGTTCGATTAACATTTGTTGATCCACCCGACTTCTGTGTTGCATACAGATTTGTTTGGTACACTATGTGATGAACAAGTTCAGGAGGAAACAAGCAATCAAAAACCTCCACAGGCAATCACATTTCTGGGGAAATATTTGGCCCAACGACACCACACAATTCAGGAACAGTATTAGCCACCTGCTGTTTGCAACCAAACATTTTTGTACTTTGATTTAGGTACACCGTTTTTCGCAACAAGTACGCCTATATTCTCCCCATCGCTCTTAATCTCACGTACAGAAATCGTATCTTCGGCACTAACGTCCGCTGGAATATTATTTTCTACTATTCCAATATCATTTTCACCTTCATCTTCACTTTCTGACACACAGGATTCCTCATCACTAAGTACTGATTCCAACAACGTGTATATCATGTCACTGTCCATTTCATCCAAGCGAAGTTTCTGTGATACCATGATTGAGGGGATGTAATGTCCTGAATACACAGCCACGCTCGAACACTTACTTGCCATTGGTTACAAACTGAAACCACAAATAATTTTGGTCCATTTCATCCAAGCGAAGTTTCTGTGATACCATGATTGAGGGGATGTAATGTCCTGAATACACAGCCACGCTCGAACACTTACTTGCCATTGGTTACAAACTGAAACCACAAATAATTTTGGTCCTATTTCCTACACATCCGACATAATAATGACTTATAATAATGCAAATATAATTTGTAACCAGTAGGTACCATTATCTTGTAATAAAACAAAAGTTCCGATGGTTATACACATGCAAATAATATAAAACTTATTAGTAGCACTAAACAATGTCAGAAGCGGTGCACGTGCAAATTCTAAAATGATAAAATAGAGAGAATGGAGCTGCAGAGCACCGAGCACTGGTATTTGTACCAGCTACAGATGTCACTAGTGATCAGTGAGCATGGTGGTTACGATATGAGACCTCTGGTAAGCTGAGCAGTAAAAATTTAAAATATGGTTTAAAAGCAAGACCACTGGAAAACAGAGGGTTATACTAAAGTCAATGACCGGGGAAATCCATAAAGCCTATGCTGCACAAACTTTCATCTAGCTGTACAAGCCATAGTTGGAAGACGGCACTAAGACAATCGTTGACGTCACACCAATAACATATGTTTGTGGATTTTCTCATCGTATTAACTGAGTGAAATGTACCAATGATCTCTAATTTTACATTTCTAGAGGTGTCATATGGTCTCAAAATATGGAAGGAGACAACGTGAGCTCACCTCATGGCCAGGAAATAAAACAAAAATTAATATCTTTCGTGGTGCCGATACGGGCACAAAGCACTTCTTGTTGTGCTGTCTAACACCAACATAACTTATTCAACTTAGTGACCTGATAGGATTCGCGACCAATAACGACATAGACCCATCACGCTAAGAGTATGGAGTTGTAAATTTTAGGGTAGTCCTTGTTACTGGACTTAGCCTCGTGTGAAACGAGTCATATAAGTGATTGTCATAAAGTTTGAATAACAAACCTCGAGTGAAGTCTCCCACGAGAATAGGAAACGAGATTATATGTTAATTGGCCGTAGATCAAAGTCTCCATACTATTGAACGGGACCAAATGATAATTACCGTTTGTTATGACGCCATTTAAAATTGTGTGTGTGTACCAGCTAGGTGTTTACAAGTTATTAAAGTGATATTGCATCTACAACCTGTCGTCGTTTCTCAACGAAATATAAATCGTGTCCGTAGAATCCTTGCCAATCCTGGAAAAGAATTTCAAGCCTACCGCAACCCACTGAGCTACCCGAGGTCCTCAACTAAAGAGGAATCCTTTATAAATCCTGGCGGCACTAAATCCCATCTTCAACTTTTACCTTGAATTAAGGAGACCATTAAAATCCCTCTCCACTCTCTGCCCTGCTTCGAGAAGTGACAGCTTAGTCAACAAGTATTGGGAAGCAAAAGAAAATAAAATTAAATAAATAAATATATTGCAAATATACTATTTAATCATTTATCCTTATTGCCATTTATATGTAAGGTTAAGCCGACTGTCGGAGTTTTAACCTCATACCGGTAATACCTTAATGGCCTTCCAAGGTCTGTAAGTTGGATCACTTAACCTTACTGGTGTCATTATTCAATAGTTATAAAACTGAAACCATACTTTTTGCCATTTATACAATTTAACATTATATTGAACTAGGTATGCAACAAGTAAAGGTCAGTTGTTAGGAACAATAAAATTATCATTAGCGATTGTAGAACCCCTACTGAAATCAGTCGTTCAGGAGGATTTCCCTGACGTCGATGATACCGAATGTAGGCTACAAAAATTAACTTGTCATACCCAACAACAGTAAAATTTCATAATAATAATAATAATAATAATAATAATAATAATAATAATAATAATAATAATAATAATAATATAATGGCGTAACAGTCCAGTGTGAATATAACCACTAGTCACCGCGGCATTTAATAATAAATAATAATAATAATAATATAATAATAATAATAATAATAATAATAATAAATATTAATAATAATAATAATATTAATAATAATAATAATAATATTAATAATAATAATAATAATATTAATAATAATAATATTAATAATAATAATATTAATAATAATAATAATAATCATAATAATAATAATGTTTGAGTCATTGCCATGGTATCCCTGAAGTAGATTCAACCCAGAGAAACGAATAGCGGGCTATTTTAAAATCCCGTGGTATGCATTTTCGAGTTCCTTAATGGTAGTATTTTTACGGTGAAAGATCGCCTCTCTGTCGAGCAAGATACTTTTTTCGTCTACCTTATCGCCTTCGTCCTGATAGCAGCAATTGATAGACCATATTGATTTAGTTACTCTTATTTCCCAAATATGTCATGAACAGTATGCGGTTTACGTACCGACTCATAGAGACATCTAATATACTATTAATGTGTTACTAGGACGAATAAGGTCGGTACAATTTGCTCATAGGTCTCATTATTCAGGCTTAAGGATCCTTTACGAGCCTAAAAACCTTCAGACTTGGAACCTGTGACTTAAAGTCGCCCCCGGAGAACTTGCTCCTTGGATTTTTCCATTCTAAAAAAAAGAAGAAGAAAAACGTCGTCTCCGGCCAGAATTGAACTCGAGATCCTCGGGATCAGAGGCAAGGAATGTAACCATTAGTCCACCACGGTCGATAATAATAATAATAATAATAATAATAATAATAATAATAATAATAATAATAATAATTGCATTGTATTGTATTGTAAGTCTATGTTTTCCCTTTACAGAGATTTAGGCGCTCTCCCCTTACAGGGAAGATTTTAAACCATACTAATTTAGTTACACTTGTTTTCGTAGAGATGTCATTTTGAGTGGTCCGTGGTCAGCGTTCCGCCTCATACTGACATCTAGGAAACCAAGCTAGTACTAGGACGGGAAAATTCGGTAAATTTTGCTTAGGGGCCTTTTCATTCAGGCTAAAGGATTTATTACGAGCCTGAAAATATTCAGACTCGGGACCCACGGCTTAAAGTCCCTCTCGGAGGACTTGCTCCTTGGATTTTTTGTCCTAAAAAATCCATCTACCACGGCCGGGTTTGAACCCGCGACCCTCGGGACCAGAGGCAAGGAGCATAACCACTAGTCATCGCGTCCGATTAATAATAATAATAATAATAATAATAATATATAATAATAATAATAATAATAATAATAATAATAATATTAATATGGGCAGGACATGTTGCGCGTATGGGGAATGAAAGATTTGCATGGAAGCTTCTTGTAGGAAAGCCAGAGGGAAAACGCCCAGTTGGTAGACCAAGAATGAGGTGGGAGAATAACATTTACTATGATTTGAGGGAAGTAGATTATACAGGGAATGATTGGAAAGCATTAGCTCAGGATAGGGATGTATGGAGAGCTTATGTCCGTGCGGCCATGAACCTACGGGTTCGATAGTGCCAGTGAGTAAGTAAGTAATGATAGGGACTGTCAATCGCTATCATTATTTAAATCCAAATTAACTGATATCTTAAGTTCGACACAATGAAAACATTAACTACATAACAACTATATAGAGCATTCTATTAATAATCATATAGGAAGCTACTTACTTTATTTTATATCATTTTAATTTTATTATATTCTATGTTTTTGTTAGCATTAGCTAGTATTAGATCCATCATCATTGTATTTTGTTTAGTCTGCATTTTAAAATCTTCAAATTGTAATATGTACGTAATTTTTGTATAATTTTACTATTCGCTGGTTGAGTGAAAAAGAAGGCCTTATGACCTTAACTCTGCCAGCTAAAATAAATTATTATTATTATTATTATTATTAATAAATGTTTGGACCCTTTCCATGGATTCCATGGATTCCATGGATTCCTTGAAGTTACTTAGAGAACCGAATTGGGGACTATTTTACCTCCCTCGGAACACATATCCGCGTTCCTTGACGGTTGTATTTTTACGGTAAAAAATCGTCTTTCTTTCGAGCAAGATGTTTTTTTCGTTTGCCTTATCGCCTTCGACCTGTCCAGCATGTGTAAGCCTTTTGGAGAGCAATACTACCCCCAGCATTGTTCTCGTAGTCGTTTAAGCACGCAAGCCACTCCACCACGACAAGTCAAAGATACCATGGAGTGGAAAGTCTTGTAGACTGCGATTGGCTTGATATGCGACACGAATGAGGAATGAAAAGGGGCTTGCAAACTCCTCATAGGGCAGCCACAGAGTAAGCACTCAGTAGTTAGGACAAGAATTGAAGTGGGTTAATATGTTAACCTTAATTTGAGGGAAGTAGATTATACAGGAGGGTCATTGAAAATATTAGCTCAGGATAGAGATGTATGGAGAGATTATATCCTCGCGGCCATTAACTTACCGGTTTGATAGTGCCAGTGAGTTATGTTTTCATCATCATCATCATGAACAAATTCGTTTTAGGCCATGTGGCCTGTACGGTAAACCTAGCGAAGATGATCTTGATCTTTCCGCCGATGTTTTGGTCTTCCTTGGTCCCTATGTCCAGTTGGGGTATATTGGAATGCCAATTTTGAAAGTCTATTTCTTGCCATTCTCCTCAGATGATTTTTCCATTCTCATTTGGCATTGTCTTAATATTCCAACGGATTGGGAAACAGGTCTAGTAATTAATACACATAAAAAAGGTCAGAAAAACAAATGTGATAACTACCGAGGCATTACCTTACTTCCAACTGCATCTAAACTATATGCCAACATAATTAAAAATAAATTATCAGTAAGTAGTGAAACATTTTTGGAAGAAGAACAATGTGGATTTAGAAAAGGGAGGAGCACTATAGATGCAATATTTACCCTGCAACAAATTATGGAAAAAAGGAGAGAATTTAATCTCCAACTATACATACTATTTATAGATTATGAAAAGGCATATGATAATGTAAACCGAGATAAACTTTGGCTGATACTGCATGAAGAACATATACACTCACATATAATACGAGCCATACAAAGCGTATATCAAAATTCTAAAATCAAAATTAAATTACCAGATGGAGAAATAACAGAACACATAAACACAAGCAAAGGTGTTCGACAAGGATGTGGACTATCTCCACTCTTATTTAATATATATATTAACAGAATAGTGCAAGAATGGAAATAAACAGTAAATAGTGGAATTTCAATAACTAGGAATAAAATAATTCAAACAATATTATATGCTGATGATCAAATAATATTATCAGATTCCGAAGATAGCTTACAAATAGCAGCATATCAATTATTCAAAATTGCCAACAAATATAATATGAAAATTTCCACTTCAAAATCCAAAACAATGGCAATGTGTGCAAAAAGCATACAACGGGTGAAAATTGAGATTGATGGAAAAATTATAGAACAAGTGTCAGATTTCTCTTACTTAGGAAGTGTATTTGCAGAGTATAAGAGTGACATTGATTCAAAATTACAAAAATATAATAAAATTAATGGGGTAATACGAATACATTTTGGTAAACAGATGAGGACAGAGACAAAACTAAGATTACATAACATCACATCAAAAGCTGCTCTAAAATACGGAAGTGAAATTTGGATTTTAAATAAAAGAAACTCTCATAAACTTCTAGTAAGCCAAATGAGCTTCTTACGATCATTGTTAGGAGTTAATATACTGGATCACCAAAGGAACACTATTATCAGAGGAAAACTTGGAGTAACAAGTTTAAATGAAGATATACAAAGATACCAACAAGAATGGAAAAATCATCTGAGGAGAATGGCAAGAAATAGACTTTCAAAATTGGCATTCCAATATACCCCAACTGGACATAGGGACCAAGGAAGACCAAAACATCGGCGGAAAGATCAAGATCATCTTCGCTAGGTTTACCGTACAGGCCACATGGCCTAAAACGAATTTGTTCATGATGATGATGATGAAAACATAACTCACTGGCACTATCAAACCGGTAAGTTAATGGCCGCGAGGATATAATCTCTCCATACATCTCTATCCTGAGCTAATATTTTCAATGACCCTCCTGTATAATCTACTTCCCTCAAATTAAGGTTAACATATTAACCCACTTCAATTCTTGTCCTAACTACTGAGTGCTTACTCTGTGGCTGCCCTATGAGGAGTTTGCAAGCCCCTTTTCATTCCTCATTCGTGTCGCATATCAAGCCAATCGCAGTCTACAAGACTTTCCACTCCATGGTATCTTTGACTTGTCGTGGTGGAGTGGCTTGCGTGCTTAAACGACTACGAGAACAATGCTGGGGGTAGTATTGCTCTCCAAAAGGCTTACACATGCTGGACAGGTCGAAGGCGATAAGGCAAACGAAAAAAACATCTTGCTCGAAAGAAAGACGATTTTTTACCGTAAAAATACAACCGTCAAGGAACGCGGATATGTGTTCCGAGGGAGGTAAAATAGTCCCCAATTCGGTTCTCTAAGTAACTTCAAGGAATCCATGGAATCCATGACAAGGGTCCAAACATTTATTAATATCATTACTTACTTACTCACTGGCACTATCGAACCCGTAGGTTCATGGCCGCACGGACATAAGCTCTCCATACATCCCTATCCTGAGCTAATGCTTTCCAATCATTCCCTGTATAATCTACTTCCCTCAAATCATAGTAAATGTTATTCTCCCACCTCATTCTTGGTCTACCAACTGGGCGTTTTCCCTCTGGCTTTCCTACAAGAAGCTTCCATGCAAATCTTTCATTCCCCATACGCGCAACATGTCCTGCCCATATTAATATTATTATTATTATTATTATTATTATTATTATTATTATTATTATTATTAATCGGACGCGATGACTAGTGGTTATGCTCCTTGCCTCTGGTCTCGAGGGTCGCGGGTTCAAACCCGGCCGTGGTCGATGGATTTTTTAGGACAAAAAATCCAAGGAGCAAGTCCTCCGAGAGGGACTTTAAGCCGTGGGTCCCGAGTCTGAATATTAGAAATAAGAGAAATCTGACACTTGTTCTATAATTTTTCCATCAATCTCAATTTTCACCCGTTGTATGCTTTTTGCACACATTGCCATTGTTTTGGATTTTGAAGTGGAAATTTTCATATTATATTTGTTGGCAATTTTGAATAATTGATATGCTGCTATATGTAAGCTATCTTCGGAATCTGATAATATTATTTGATCATCAGCATATAATATTGTTTGAATTATTTTATTCCTAGTTATTGAAATTCCACTATTTACTGTTTATTTCCATTCTTGCACTATTCTGTTAATATATATATTAAATAAGAGTGGAGATAGTCCACATCCTTGTCGAACACCTTTGCTTGTGTTTATGTGTTCTGTTATTTCTCCATCTGGTAATTTAATTTTGATTTTAGAATTTTGATATACGCTTTGTATGGCTCGTATTATATGTGAGTGTATATGTTCTTCATGCAGTATCAGCCAAAGTTTATCTCGGTTTACATTATCATATGCCTTTTCATAATCTATAAATATATAGTATGTATAGTTGGAGATTAAATTCTCTCCTTTTTTCCATAATTTGTTGCAGGGTAAATATTGCATCTATAGTGCTCCTCCCTTTTCTAAATCCACATTGTTCTTCTTCCAAAAATGTTTCACTACTTACTGATAATTTATTTTTAATTATGTTGGCATATAGTTTAGATGCAGTTGGAAGTAAGGTAATGCCTCGGTAGTTATCACATTTGTTTTTCTGACCTTTTTTATGTGTATTAATTACTAGACCTGTTTCCCAATCCGTTGGAATATTAAGACAATGCCAAATGAGTTATGTTTTAATAGTAATAATAATAATAATAATAATAGTAATAATAATAATAAAGTAATAATAATAATAAAGTAATAATAATAATAAAGTAATAATAATAATAATAATAATAATAATAATAATAATAAAGTAATAATAATAATAAAGTAGTAATAATAATAAAGTAATAATAATAAAGTAATAATAATAATAAAAAAGTAATAATAATAATAATAATAATAAAGTAATAATAATAATAAAAAAGTAATAATAATAATAACCGTATTTTACCTGACAGTGCTAAGCCGTTAAGACCTTCACTACCACTCAACTGGTTAAAATAAATTTTACATTAATTAATCTAATAATATCTAAATTGTAATAAACGTAAATAATTACATGCTATAGGCCTACCTACAATACAATTATTATCTAAAGTATGTGTTGATTTAAGGAATGAAATACAGATTGTACAATATATAAAAGTGAAAATAAAACACCCATTGATACCTTAATATATAAAAATTACGTGTCACGTTGTTTATCCGCGATGGAATCCTAAACTACTGAACCGATTTTAATAAAATGTTGCACACTGTGTGCTGTTTGATCAACTTGAGACCTACGGTTGTTTATAACTAAATTTATAGTCGCATTATTTTTTATTGCAAATTATTTGTTTATTATTTAACAAAGAGTTATAATTATCTGTGAGTTCCATACGATTCTAACAGATGACGGTGTAAGGTAATTGGTTTATTATTTAACCAGGTGGCTGTGCTTTTCGTTGCAACTGCGAATTTCAATTGAATTACAAATATGGATTATTTCATAATTTAAGTGTGTTCAGTGTTTATTTTATTTTCAATATATTGATAATAATATTAATTTCGTGTGTAAGTATTAGTTTTAAGTAATCTGGCTGAAATACAGCAACTTAATTTAAAATTAACTGGACCGAGAAGGGACAATGAACAATATGGCGAATTAGTTCTAGAGACCATGAATGATAAGATATCAAGCGAATTTCCGCAAATTGGTATAGGCCTATGTGACATAAATCTTACATTTAAGAAGAATGTCAATTTAAAAACATATGAAGATCCTAAGGAACGGAATAACAGAACTTTAAGTAAGTCTGTTATAATAATATGCCTAATATTACAGAAACAATCTCCATGCCTCAATTAAATGAAAATCAAGATGACTATAATATATCACAAGATGATACTACTATACAGAGACTTCTTGATGATGATGAGAATCCAAACTGCCAACAAGTTCGTAGAAAAAAACGAAAATATTCCATCAATAAATGTATATAATCCTTATGATACACTTATGGATGATACTGAGAATGCAGACAACATAAATTCATCTCAATCAACAAAACCACTTCCACATAAACCACTACCCATATTTATACCGCGTGTAGTTAACGTACGAGAACTAAAAAATTGTGTAAAACAAAAACTTTCTGATTTAGATTTCTCACTTAGTTTACTACAACATAATTTAACGTATACCTTAGCCACAGCAACGCGTGGCCGGGACTTCTCTATATATATATATATATATATATATATATATATAAACAAAGTCGGATTAGTTACACTATTAGAACTCAAGAACGGCTGGACCGATTTTTATGATCTTTGATTTGTTGGATTTGTTTCCGCATCGAATAGTATGTAGATAACTTCGGAAAAATTAACGTAAAAATATTTAAAGGCGATACGACGTTCGCCGGGCCAGCTAGTATAAAATAATTAATTGTGAAGAAAAATCAATCATTTAACAAGTAATTGTTTAAGCAACTCCTGATTTCTTTGAGCAGAGGATTCCAGGAGCGGGCAGAGGCTACTGTGAAATAAGTAGAACAAGAAGATGTGCTGTGGAGAGGTAGTGTTAGCATACTGTTATCTTGTGATATAGTATCAAAATTGAATAATTATTTATCGATTAATAATTATTTATTTAAACTGGCAGAGTTAAGATCATAAGGACGTCTCTTCCACGCAACCATTAAAGAACATTAAATACAGAAAATTTGCATGATAGCATAATATATAAGAACGAATCAGATTTGAAATCTGTAATGGAATTAAATTTATGAAATGGAAATGGGTCCGTTATAAGGACAGAGAATGATAAATTCACAAAGATGGTATTTGATTAAAACCCTGAAGGATTGAGAAGGTGAAGATGAAGACGTAGGGCACCATGGAGTAGCCCTAATATTATCAGGGATGAAGCTAAAAAGGCAAGGGTTAGTTGGAATATAATTAAAAGCATTGGCAAACGATAGAGTTCGTTGATGAGCTTTTATCAAGGTCTTAGTTACCCAGTGGAGTCACCAGGATTGAAGTACACCGGTGTAGTCTCGTACGCAGCAGCCTGTTGGATCCCAGTCGGGACAGTTTCCTGGGTTTCTTCACCTGTACGACAAATGTCAGCAAACGTTAACTAAGACCCAAACGATTCCCGAATAGCGTTATCATATTCTCCATGTATATTGTGAATGTTTGTGTGTGTGTGTGTGTGTGTGTGAGTAGTGTGTTTCGTCTTAATGTTGTGTTTGTCAGGCGATGTAGGCCTAGGTATTGAGATGATCACTCATTGAGGGAGGTGCTTCATCTCCTTGCGTAGTCAAGAAGCATGTATATGATCCATATTAAAAAATCCCTCTCCCGACAGTTCGTGTCACTGTAAGGCCCAGGTGTCGTGTGGCAAGTAAAATTACCTATAAGGTGTGATGTTAAACTGCGGAAATGGAATGGAATAATGTATAAAGAATTATTAAAATATATCTATACATATTAAACTGAAATTAAAATATAACAATCCAATGTTATTAGAGAAGAGAAAAATCAGAAGTCATTTCATCCGCTACAAAAATAATGACGTAAGAAGAAAATGTAAACCTCTTTTAAACATAAGGAAGCTATTGATGTATAGCAGTCGCTATCTCTTTTGATAAGGAGTTGTAGAGTCTAGCACTGGATACGGTATAGGGATTAGACTAATGGGATGTTCTTTGTTGTGGGACATAAAGTTAGAGGTTCTAGTGCGATCGTATACTCAAATTGTGATTGGAAGTTAGGCGATGGAAATCCTCTTTTAATATGTGCTTTCAAAATACAGTACTCTCTAACTCTCTAAGACTTAACTTTTTACTTAATTGAATTATCTCTTATTATGTCCATGGAGTAGCAGTAGTTTAAGGTTCCCTCCTTGTATAGAGTCTTCACGATATGTTAAGCCGGGTTGTCAGCCCTGTATGAAGTTCGCCTTTACATCCAAATCGTACGCATTTCAGTTAGAGGTTGAATCGACCGCAGGGCCATCGTACGGCCAGAATATTTTGGCCAGTTAAAAATTCCTGATCCTACCGGTAATCGAACCCGTTACCTTCCAACTTGTAGCGTATTTGGAAACTCTCAGCGTACATTAGCACGATATATTGTAATTTGTCGCTGTTTCTGAGTAAGACACAGTATTAAGTGTTCACAGAACGAATGTAGTCCGTTGCCCTGGCGAAGTCGATACAGTCCTATCTTCAACTGTGGGGACTCCATTTCGATTCCCAGGGAGTTAGGGGATTTCACATCTCGATCTTGGATCTGGATGTGTATCCTCTACTTGATTTTATATGTGAAAATAGGGTAAAAGGTAAAAATTAAAGGAATCCATGGAACAATTGATCGAACTTTTAAGAATAACATTCGAACATACGTACACAAACTTAAATTCTATAAAGTTATGGCTGTGCCGGTCATATTCTATGGATGCGACAATTTTGAGAGGAGTTAAAATATGTACAAAACTAAATCACCTTAAAAAATAAGAAATACGAGATGAATTAAAATGTTTTATTTTGAATGACAGTTTAAAATATATTATTAATGGAGTCGGGCGTAACTTTGTGGAAATGTATTATATAAGAACTAACTAACACAGTGGCACTATCGAATCCGTAGGCTCATGGCCGCGGCACATACATCCCTATCCCGAGCTAATGTTTTCCAATCATCCCTGTCCCAGAATACCGATACAAGTATGTTTAAATATTGTTATATGCCTGTTTTGCTGGAGACATATTTTTGAAATGGTCCAGGCACATTAAAATGTTGGTTAAAACTTAAGATCCCGAGAATAATATTGTAATCGAGGTGAACTGAAGAAGAAAAGGATCACGCCAAGAATATAATAATAGTGTGCCGGGAGGAGTATGGAGAAGAGGGACTTAAATGAGACGAAGAATAAATACATTCTTGAAAGAGCGAAATTACCTAAAAAAAAGTACTTTACTATAGAAAATTATTATTATTATTAATATTATTATTATTAATATTATTATTATTAATATTATTATTATTATTATTATTATTAATATTATTATTATTATTATTATTATTATTATTATTATTATTATTATTATTATTATTATTATTATTATTATTATTATTAACCAGTCATAATGCCAATATAAATATAAAATGTTGTTATTCTCCCACTTATACAGTATTACATGGATCAGAAACGTGGACATTCGAGCTAAGACGAGAGATAGGATTCCGACATTTGAGAATAAAGTTCTTAGGAAATATTTTTGAACAAAGAGAAAGGAATGGTGACGCAGAAGACTATAATACTGAGCTACATGCTCCTTAAGGGCAATCCGATATAATAACAATTGAGTCTCGTACACTGCGATGGGCAGTGCATGTGGGTCGAACCGAAAATGAAAGAGCGGCATGAAAACTCCATGCAGGAAAATCAGAGGAAAACGCCTAGGAATTAGGCCAAAAATGAGATGGGAGAATAACATTAACCATGGTTTGAGGGAGCTAAATTATGCAGGGAATGATTAGAGAGCTTATGTCAGCGGTAAAATGAACCTATATGTTCGATAATCCCCAGGAGTTAGTTATAATGCTAAAACATTGATTAATACGGTTACTTTTAGGCAGGAGATATTATGAACAGATTCTCTTGATTCCCTTTCCTCCTGAAAAGGCTTATCGATTGGACTACAGTATAAAGTTTCCATTAAGTTATCTGTTTACTAGCTTTTAAAAATAACCGACAAGAAATACGAACTCTGGGTTAAAACCTACTTAAAGCTTCTTACATTTATTCCAGTCTAGTGAACTTTCCCCAATTTCATGTAATTCTAATCTAGAGATTTCACTCTCAGAATCTTAAATTATGCTAAATATATATAAATAGTGTTATTAGATTTGTATCTGTTGAAGGATATAATCATACTCTGTCGAAAAATTCAAACCTTTTCTTCATTTAGGATGGATAATTGCAGCAATTAATTTATTATATATATATATATATATATATATATTTTTTTTTTTTCCAGCCTCGAGGTCTTATGATCGTTGCTTCTGCCTACAGTTAAGAGATTCTGGGTTTGATTCCAACTGAGACAACAGTCATTATTGTTCAATCACGGTCGGAATTTAAATTAATTCGCTCTTCCTTTGTTAACATTTGCTACCCATAATATTATCGGGGTAACATAATTATCTTACAGCCGCTTCTGCCTAAAAAAATGCCAGTGTCAGGAGAAAATGTCGGAAATGTCGTAAGACAACTATGGCATTGGACATTTAAATGTTATTCCATTTATATCATATATATATATATATATATATATAGTCCATCGCTGTGGTCTCAAGGTAGCGTGCTGCCTTGTCACGCAGCGGGCCCGGGTTCGATCCCCGGTCGGGGCAGTTTTTCTGGGTGAGGTTTTAATCGGGGGTTTTCCTCACCTGTAAGACAAATGTTAGGAAAACTTTAAGGCCCAAACGGTCCCTGAAATCATATGGCCATCATCATCACCCTTATCATTCTTATCATTATCATCAACATCTTCCTTCACCGGTGTGGAAAATAACGGGAAGCTACCACACCTACAATTCCCTAGTAAAGCTGGAAGCATAGCATGAAAATGCTATGATTGCAGCGAAGGACCTGCCTTCGGGCAGAATTACTATGGATGGATAGATGGATGTATATATTTGGGCGTTGGTACCTAACAATCTATTTATCAAACGACTTAAATACCACTTAAATGCAACAAATATAAATCAAATTATATATTAAATGCATTTAGTCCTGAAATGTAATTATCTTTAACTCATTTTACTCACAAATATGGTAAAAATAGTGGGACTATTTCCTCTCATGACCACTCTAATATCACTGCAATTATACAACATTGAAGTCACAACCATTCTAATAACTATGGTTACAACAGTTATTCTATGAAAATTCAAAATTGCCGTCATAACTTGCTACAACCACACCAATAACCGGCGGTAACCCACTGCTAATAACTATGGTTACTTTTTATTCTATGAAACTTGTTCCACGAAAATTCAAAATGGCTGTTCACCGTGTTTAACCTCAGAGAGGTTACTTTTTATAGGTAAGAATAATTAAATTAGCTTAGGTTAGCTTTCAGATATTAAATTACTTTACAGGTTAGAGTAATTAAATTATTAGGTTAGGTTAGCGTTTAGATACTAAAGTCTACAAACATATCATATGTTAAATTCAAATTGTGTTTAAACTGGGTAAATAAATTCCTCTTCATTATTGATATTGTATGATAATTCAAAATGGCCGACATCGGTGCGACGGTTACAATCTAAATACATATTTCCACTTGTTCATTTCATATTACGTTATAGTATATTGCGATTCAAGTGAGGTAAGCAGTTGTTACTGATCGAGAAAAAGTTTGAAAAAAACGAGGCGCTTGCGCCGTTTTTTTTTTTTTTTCAATTTTCGAGATCTGTTACGTGCTTGCCTCATGTGTATTGCATACTATTTTTTGGTCGATGTGACTGATTTTTATAAATACATTAATTAAAATATTGGTTGGATGTAAATTTCTATGAGAAAGAAACATTTGGTGATCGTTGCTATGTAGCTTTTCATTTGTTTTATTATAAGCAAGGATTGTTGGCTGTGGAGACATTTTTATATGTAGTAACGTGATTAGAATCTGTTTGATAATTTCATTATGGAAAGAGTCATGATAGATGATAGAGAAATTGAAGAAGCCTGGAGAATGGGATGTTCTGCATTAATTCCGGAAAAGTCTAAAGAAAGGTACCAGTTAGTGTACAAAACATTCAAGAAATGGTTAAATGAAAAAGGCGTGCAGATTAACGAGAAGAATTTGTTGGCATATTTTGTTCTGAGGAATGAGAAATTAAAGTCTGCAGGAAGTTTATGGTCAGAGTACTCAATGCTCAAAGCTAATATAAAGTTAAATGATGGTACTGACATTTCCTCATTTTGTAAATTAATTGCTTTCTTGAAAAAGAAGAACGTTGGTCATGGACCGAAAAAGTCTAGTGTTGTTAGCAGGGAAGAAATTAATGTTTTTAAGTGAAGCTCCTGATGATGTGTTCTTAATGATGAAGGTAGTAATGATTTTTGGAATTGCTGGGGCCTGTCGGAGAGAAGAGTTAGTTAAAATGATGATTGACGATGTCGAGGACAGGGGTGCAGTTATAATTATTAATATCGCAAATAGCAAGACGAACATTAGTAGATGTTTTACAGTTACTGAAAAGGTTAATGCAGAAGTTGATTTTTTAGGAATTGTAAGAAAATATGTTGCTTTGAGGCTAAAAAAGTGTAGGTGCAGACGATATCTTTCACATTTCGCAATGGGAAGTGCGTTGGCCAGCCTGTAGGAATTAATACTATGGATGGAGTTCCTTCAAAAATTGCAAATTATCTAAAACTAGAAAATGCTAGTTTTTTTCACGGGACATGCGTTCTGGAGAACATCTGCTACTTTGCATGCAGATACAGGTACCGATATTTTGTCTCTAAAACGACATGGTGGGTGGAAATCTTCACAAGTGGCAGAAGGTTATGTTGAAAATTCTCTTCAAAATATGATTAATACAGCAGATAAGATTTTACATTGTGGAAGTGAGATTGAAGTAGGGCTGTCTACTAGCGGACAAAACAAATATGACAATATTGAACTTGAAGAAAATGGACAGTGTTCGTCCAATAGCATTGAATAATTGTACTATCATATTCAATATATCAAAATAACTATTGCTACTATTATTTTACTTACCGCACATGTGCTTTTTGAGTCCATATCAGCATTGCGATTTCTTTTGTTTGCATAGCATCCAGGTTAGATGTGGGAACGTAGACTTACTTCCAGTAACAAAAATATTAGTAAGTATAAGAAATTAGTCACATTGACCAAAAACACATTTTCACAATGGTTACTTTTCAAGGAAAACGTTATTAACATCACATGACAATAACATTAATTGTATTATAATTGTCTTCAATTGCGTAAGTAAATATCATTGAGTGTACAGCCTAACCTCTATATTTCATTATTTATTTATTTGAGATTAGGAACTAAATGAGACCGCCTAGTGGTGTAAAGGTTTATATAAATACAGTTGTAGCCTACATAAAATCCTGTTCATTCTGTCTTGAGACGTAAACCGAATAGATAAAATTGCTGTAAGGGGATCTAAATCTTCATAAGAAAACTAAATGGAATTTCAGACCTGTCATGCTATGGATCAAAGCTTTATTTAATTAATTTCGATAGTAGTTTTTTATATTAAATTTAATTTTGTAGTTTGGGTATGCATTTTCGAAAGTAATTAAATACATCCATTTGGGGTTATTGTGACTGAATATGTGGCAGGGATTTTTTTTTCTCTGGGATACTTCCGTTTTCAAAGATACAAAAGATACAACGAATTGCCCTGGGACTGGAACAACCTGTATTCTAGTGGTGGGTCAATTCTTCGGTTCCTCTCTTGAAGAGAGTGGAAACCCGGGTTCCAAAGTTTGAGACTATTTTCCCCGGTTGATCAATTTTGAGTGTTAAATTAATAGTTATTGCCGCTGCGACGGGGTTTTTCGTCTATTTCGGCATTTGCTTTGTACCAAGGGAAACCGCAGACTACACTGGTCGAAATAGTCGGCCCGGGACCTTGGTCTAATTTGACCTTTGTGTATGTGCCTGATGGTGACCATAAAGCTCCCTATTCTTCCTCTACCAGCATCTTCAGTTCACCATTGCTCCTTACTCATGTAATGTCGAGATCGACGAGAGCGGGCGTGTTTGTGATCGTAGTGTGTGAGGAACTCTTGGGCTAAAGCATTATGAACAAAATGAGAAAGCTAATAGGAAAACTGTTACTTGAAATGAAAGAGGGGTTTGAAAAGTGTAATGCGAGTGAGACAATTTAAGATATTCAGAAGGCGATGAAGCGCATGGAAGACAGACTACAATCACTGGAAACACAGACTAGGCTGTCTGTAAATTCTGAGTTGCTGAAAAAGATAGAAATCTATGGAATGTATAAAGAAGAAAGGGATAGCTGGGATGACACTTAACTTGCAGTTAAAAGAGTAATGGAACAAAAAGTGCCTCTTGTCGCTGTTTGGTAAAGTTTATTATAAACTATTTTAGGTTTTAGAGAAGGGTATTCCACAATGGACAATATATTTATTTTGAGAACACTAATTGATAATAATTAAAAAAAACAAGAGGGATAAATAATTATTTTGCTTGATAATTGATTTTAAAATGACATTTAATACCGTGAAATTAATGCACTTTGCAAAATTTTGAAGCGGAAAGAAATGTCATACAAAATTATACAAGCTTTAATATTTATTTATAAATATGTTAAATTCTGTATAAAAAGTAGACCAAGGTTTGATTGCAGAGAGGAGTACAACCAAGCGCAGAATGAGATATTATTGCATTGTATTACCGATGCTATTTAATCTATTCGTTGATGATATTGTAAAACTAATGTTATAAGAAGGCATTGAGGCGTCGGAGATAAGAAATGTTCTGTTGAATGCCGATGATTTAACCATTTATTCCAAGACAAACAAGGTACTGTAACGGGGTTTTGACTGACTGGAAGTATTTGGGGATTTTCCGAAAATGTTAGTAAATGCATAATGGGACCGTCTATGGCGGAGCAGAGGAGTGGAAATGCCGCGATCAAGAACTATAGAATGTCAAACATTTTGAATATCTTGATACGATATTAAAATGAACGGTAAGTCGAACATACACATTGACGTGTATTTTGTAAAATGAAGGGACAACTTAACAATATGATCGGTGTTCTACGTCGAGTGCCTGATATTCCGGTTAGCATGTTTAAAAAAATATGGGGTGGTGGCGAGGCCAGTGATGGAGAAAGATAATGATATTTGAAGATTTTAAAAGAACGGAAATACTAAAAAATGTATAAACGCATTTTATTAAATATATTTCAAGACTTAATAAGACCATTTCTAACTATGAAAACGTATATGAATTGGGTCATTTCAGGACGACATAAATTACAAAATTCGTATCTTCGAGTACTGGTTGTGGTTAATTCAAGGTGAACAAACAATTATTAGAGGAATTTGCTATTATCACAAAATTAGAAATACTGTTGCGACATTCGGGACAGACATGGTTAGAAGGAGACTCCTAAAGATTAGGGTGCGCTGGGTATTAAAAAAGGAGACCGAAACACGTAAAAATAAATGGAGTAAATTCAGAAGGAGGTTCATAGATATAAACGATCAATACATACTTGCAGGTTACTGCCCGTGCGACCCATATTTGTAAATAATATTGTAAATATCTTACTTTTTGTCTAATAAAGTCCTACTACTACTACTACTTGCAGGTTGTATAGAAACGTTCACTGTGCTCACAAATATACATAAAAGAGATTTTGGAAGAAGAACCATATGTATGTATGTATGTATTCATGTATATGTATGCATGTATGTATATATGTGTGTGTGTGTGTGTGTGTGTGTGTGTATGTGTATGTGTGACTGTGCGGTCTAGGATTTAAAGAGATCAGGACTGGCTTGGCTTAGGTTGTGTCAATGACGTTTATAAAAATTGCCAACGAAACACATATTCAGGATATTGTAATGATTTGGAATATAGGAGTAATCTGTTTTTGTCGGAAAGATTTCTAAATTCAAATTGTTGTTTGATTGGCATGTACGAATGAATGGCAAACCCAGAAAGTTGAATGAAGTAAGCAGATTTCTAGGACAAGACGCAGAAAATAACACCGCCACTAATTCGTAAATAAGTAAATAACGTATATAAACAACGTGTAATTAATTCTAATAAATTGTTATACTTAATTATTTTTTATTCAGAGCCACCAGTTTGTTATTTCGACATTGTTGACATTTTCTCTCATGGAATTGGCGTATTGTAACCCACTTCTGAGGTTGTGGCGTATCGAAGGCGGGGTTACGCAGCCCAAATGATATAATGGGTGAAGATAATGATGAACCAGGAGAGGCCTTAATCCTAAACTTAATCTAATTAGGTGAATATGATGATGGCCAGATGTTGTCCGGGGACAGTTTGGGCTATAAAGATTCCTGAGATTTGTCTTACAGGTGAGGAAAAATCCCAAAAAAAGCTCAACCAGGAAACTTGTCTCGACCGGGGATCAAACCCGGCCGCGCTGCATGTCTGTAATGTAATTGTAATCTTATCTATTGCATTGTCTTTATCCTATTACTAGATATTAATTTACTGATGCGGGCTGTTAAAAGCACATAAAGCTTTCTGCCCGCGCGGACATTGTTTAGTAATTATTTTTACATTAATAATGTCTTACTACTACTATTACTAATACTCATGTAATAAATGTCTTATCATTTTATCTGCCTACTTTGATGGTGTGCCAGTCATGGTCAACCGTCGTCTTTGTAAATGACATATCTTAATTAATACGGGCTTCTTCTCAATTCATACCTAGACCTGGCATTATATCGGACACGAGAAGAGGGGACATTTTACTTTATAATTGAAAATAACACGAACATTAGGCTCAAAGGTACGGTTCGGTCTATTTAACCCTCAGCCCAATAATGAATCATTGAATACTTTCGAACATTACGTCGTTTTCTAATTATTTCCTAAATTTTTAATTTCTGATCGTATTAACGATTTTCAACTATGCAAAAAAATGTAGTTAGTATTTTATTTAACTATGTTCCTTAAGAGCTCAATCTGTTACCGTCGCAATTCCCATCTACCTGTAAAATTCCCGACAAAGAATGTTCAGATTTCTCTAATTTCAGGTTAGAGGTTGTTTTACGTGCCGTACATTCATGGTTTTACCGGTCTTCTGAAGGAAGCCGCAATCAAGGTATATAAACCCTTAAAATATATCGACACCAGCAGCATATATCTCGTGATCTTGTATAAATAAAACACGGATAAATATTTATATAAATTAAATCTACTTATAGTGGAAAGTTAAATTTAATTTAAATAAATCAAATGCACTAATCGACCGCGGTGGACTAGTGGTTATGCACCCTGCCTCTGGTTCCAAGGGTCGCGGGTTCAAACCCGACTGCCGTCGATGGATTTTTTTAGGACGGAAAAATCCAATGAGCAAGTCCTCTCGGGAGAAATGTAAGCCGTGGGTCCCGAGTCTGAAGATTTTCAGGCTCGTAAGAGATTATTAAACCCGAATAAAGAGGCTTCTAAGCAAAATGTACCGACATCAACGTCCTAGTAATTCCTTAGTTACCTGTTAGATTTCTCATTAGGTCGGTGTGTTGACCGCATGCCATCCATGACATCTCTGAGCAAATAAGGTATTAAAGCCTCACTATGATGGTTGTCCAGCGGATCGCTTTGTTTCTCCGCAGCTGTTATATATAATTAAATACAAGATGCCGACTACCGCCACTCTAATAATTTCGCATGTTAGTAACTGTCAAGCATTGTCACGCGACACCCGCTTTTATATAAACGAATAACCGTCATAGTGAGGCGATGGTAACTAAAAATTAACTTGCTCATGTAACTCCTTACAAAGAACAGGCTATGACTTAGCAATGGGCTACGCCAGTTCACCGGGTTTCAGATACGGGTTTTGAATTTTTGAAAATACTATGAGTGTATTATCTAATTGGTTAGAGTTTAACAGTTAAATAATAACTTAATATTTTAAAATGTATTATTATTTTTATTACTATTGTTATTATTATTTTTTAAAATTATTTTTATGTATAAATATATTCCCTGACTCCAGGAGGTTTCAGGTCTTCCTCCGCCTCGTCTTCCCTTTATACATGATGGAGAAACATCAATAACCAGAAGATTGTATGACCGAAAAAAAATTGACTATTGGGAATCGGACGATGTCAGAGACATTAATCGAACGATTATCTATCTATTATTATTACTATTTTATTTTTATTATTATTGTTATTATTATTGTTATTATTATTGTTGTTATTATTATTTACATTCGGAGTAGTTCCTTAATAATTGATAGCACACAGTTTAATTTCATTGTATATTACGAATAATGAAAAACTGTTCTAGAGAAATAAAATAGCCTGCACGATGTCCCTTTAAAGAGAAAAAAGTTCCACGTTTCCTGTAACTATTGCACTTGTAAAGCTTTGATGTTGGTTTGAGGATTTGTGAATATGTTGAAAAAAGAATTCCTGGGAAGTTTGTGGAGAAAGGTAAAGTTTATAAGCTCATATACCACATAATGTAGCAGGTGCATTTTCCTAAAGCATTCCTTTGACATTTGTGCTCTGATCCTGTTGACCTTTGCAACGACAGACTTTGAGGTATGTCATTGGTAGGTTATTCATGTGTCGTCTTTAGGGAGTCGTCCATTAGCCTCAAGATTCCAGAATCCTGGACTTGAATGAATAGGCAGGATGCACCTGCTCGGAATGTAGCATTTGCTTCAGCTTAAAACTTGTCAACATCCTGCACTTAACTCCCCTAATATAAATATCTGTTCCTACATTTTGAGAGTTTTAAAAACTATTTCGCAATGTCATTAAGTTCTTTTATTTGTAGTTATTTTAGTAATGTAATGATCGATTCCACACCGTAATTTTATCATCATGATTGTTATATTTTTTACTATAATAGTATTATCGTTATTTTTATTGCTATTGTTATATTATTATTATTATTATTATTATTATTATTATTATTATTATTGAGGGCACGCCGTAGCGTAGTGGTTAAGGCACTGAACTACAAGCCGGAGGGTCGAGGGTTCAAGTCCCGTTGGGGTCAGGATTTTTAAACTGACCCAAACCCTCTGGCGGCACTATGGCCCTGGGGTCGACTCAGCCTCTAACGGAAATGAGTACCAGACGCTTGTTCTAGGGGTAAAGGCGGCCGTCACGCAGGGCTGACAACCCGGCTGACATAAAGTGCCGATTGTCTAGAAAAAGTGGGAGCCTTAACCTCCTACTACCCCAACGGCCTCCGGGCCTGTTGTGGGATCACTTTACTTTATTAATATTATTATTATTATTATTATTATTATTATTATTATTATTATTATTATATATCCAGCTCTGTTACTGGGAAACATTACAAACCATAACTTTATAAACAATTGCCCATATATATGTTGATCTGATTTTTTACCAATTTTATTGTTGTATTCAGAACTTCTGACTACAGTCCATGAACTCGCGAGTTTGACTCCTGGTCAGATCATAAAAATTTGTCCTTAAAGAGAAAATTCCTAGGTTTCTCCAAGGTCTGAAATTGAGGTGAAGTTTAGCTTTAACAGCTTTCCTCATGTTTCGTTATCATCGGAGTAATGTAACTCCGCCTTCCAGGCGATCAACCTCAACAATAAGTTACAATTTCACCAATAACGGTAGAAAATCTCACAAATATCATAAAAACAACCTGGTGACAATGAAGAAAAAAGTATTTAACATATTTTAAGTCTCGTAGATTAGGATAATCAAAATATGTGGCACGAATTCGGAATGGAAGAGGAAGACGGAATCTTCTTATAAGAAATCCACTAGCTAAGCGCCCAGTAGGTAGGCCAAGAATGAGGTGGAAGACTAAGATTCACCATTATTTAAAGGAGGGTGGTTGTATTGAAAATTTTCGACATTCTCGGTCAAATTTAGAATTTTTTGTATTTTTTTTGTATTAAGAAAATACTTACGTACTTACTCACTGGTGTGCTATCGAACCCCGTAGATTCATGGCCGACACGGGACAACAAAACTTTTCCATACTTCCTTTCCTGAAGCTAAAGCTTTCCAATCATTCCCCTGTATAATTCTACTTCCCTCAACATCATAGTTAATATTATTTATCCACCTCATTCTTGGTCTACGGACTGGGCGTTTTCCCTCTGGCTTTCCTACAAGAAGCATCCATGCAAGTCTTTCGTGCCACATGTCCTGCCCATCGCAGTCTACGAGACTTAACTGTTCTTATTATATCTGGCTTCCTATAATGACCATGTAGTCCACTGCTATTTAGTTTTCTCCATTCACCTGTCCATCTCTCTTCTCCAAATATTTTCCTAAGTGCTTTATTCTCAAATACTTGTAATCTTCTTTCCTCCCTTAAAGTAAGGAGTCCATGTTTCGCCACCCTTATAATATAACTGGGGTTTAGATTAGAATAATAGTTTATATGTTTTCAATTTTAAAGTTTTTTGAAAAGAGTTGGGACATCAAGAGTCTCTGCAATGCATAATAGCACGCATTTCCTGAATTGAGCCTATGTTTAATTTCTCTGTGCATCTCATTCCTATTTGTGATTATTGTTCCTAGGTATTTGAATTTAGCCACTTCCTCAAAATTTCCCTCATTTGTCATTCACTGTCCATTCCCATTGTATAATGTATGCCTACGTGTGACCATATATTTAGTTTTATTGATATTTACTTCCAGTCCTAATTTCTTAGTGATACTCAATAGTGTGTGCGTGTTGGTCTTTAGTATCTCCTCGCTATCGCCAAGTACTACATCATCAGCATAAACTAACAGCTTATTAAAACCATTGAGTTATAAGGCTTCCTCATTCTCTAGAGATTTAATGGCATGCTCTAGTACAAAATTAAATAGTAGAGGAGATAGTGCATCTCCTTGCTTCAACACATTCTGGATTTCAACAGTGTCCGAAAACTGTTTGCCTACACGCACCCTACTCTTTGTGCCATTTAGACACATTCGTATAAGTCTAATTAACTTTTTAGGAATTCCGAACTCCAACAGAATACTATATAACTTCTCCCTCTTAATTGAAACATATGTTTTTTTGAAGTCCACGTATAGTTGATGTACAGTACCATTACATTCCCATTTATTTTCTACAATCTGTCTTATACTAAAAATCTGATCTGTTGTAGACCTGTTTCTTCTAAATCCACATTGATGATCTTCTAGAATCTCATCAATATAGGGAGTAAGTCTGCTGACTAATATATTTGTTAGAATTTTGTACGAAGTTGAAAGTAATGAGATGCCCCTGTAGTTGTTTGCAATCAGTTTTATCTCCGTTTCTTATAAATTGGTACGATAATTGATTCTTTCCATTCATCTGGAAGAGCTTCTTTTTCCCAAATCATACTAAGCAACCAGCGTATCTTGTCCATCAATTTTTCTCCCCCTGATTTTATCAGTTTTGCTGGGATCTCATCTGAACCTGATGCTTTATACATCTTCAATTTTTCAATCGCCATTTCAACCTCTAATGCACTTGGTTCTGCGACTAGCATTTCTGCTGTCTGTAAATTATCCTCCTCAATGTCCTGTTCTGTATGTACATTTAATAGCTGATGAAAGTAACTTTTCCATCTATTTAATATACTCCTAGAATCTGCAATCATATCCCCATTTTCATTCCGAATTATGTTCGTTCTAGCTTGAAACCCTTTCTTCTCTATATTAATTCCCTGATATAATTCTCTAATGTTCATATTTTTTGCGTTCATTTCAAGAGCATTAATCTTGTCTGTCAAATATTCCCTCTTTTTACTCTTTAGTAACTTGGTGATTTCCCGTCTAGTACTACCCAACTGCTCTAAATTTACTTCATTTGGCTCATGTAACCATTTCATTTATGCTAGCTTTCTTTTCTTTGTAATGTCGGCACATTCCTCATCAAACCATTTCTTGTTTTGCCTCTTTTTTAAACAACCAATGCTTTCTGATGCTGACAATTTAATAGTATCTCTTATAGCCTCCCATTCTTTATTTATATCAGTTTCTTCTTCGTTTGCCACATTGTCATCTGAAGATTCCAGTACTTCAAATCTATTAGCAATTTTGATTTGGTATTCTTGCCGCATTTCATCATTTTTCAAGTTTTTTAATTCAAATTTTTCACAATCATCTTTAGCGTTTGTTCCTCTCATAAGCGATAGCCGTTGTCTGATTTTCACCCTGACCAGATGATGATCCGAATTGCAGTCTGTCCCTCTAAATGATCTAACATCGATGATGTTACTGTGCCAGCGTTTGTCCACTAATAGGCCTACATGATCTATTTGGTTCCGATTTTCGCCATCTGGAGACGTCCAGGTGTATTTAGGATTATCCTTATGCTGAAATGTTGTGCTCTTAACAATGAGATTCTTTAATGTGGCAAATGTGACTAATCTAACCCCATTGTCGTTACTACCTTCATGTAGACTGAATCTGCCTATTTTTGGTTTGAATATATCTTCCCGCTCCAGTTTTTCATTAAAATCTCCTAAGACAATTTTCATATGATATCGTGAAAGGCTATCAAATAAGCATTCTAATTCTTTATAGAACTCATCCTTGATCTTGTCATTTTTATCTTCTGTGGGGGCATGTACATTTACCATTATAAAATCATGTTGTTGACCCTTTAGAATTATGTATGATATTGATATCCTATCACTAACAAACTTAATATCTCTCATAGCGGATAGGATCCTCCTTCTGACTAAAAAAACCCGTTCCAAATTCAGGTCTTTCTGCACCCCCGTAGTATAATGCAAAGCTTCCTGATTCCTGACTTCCTTCTCCTGGCCACCTAACTTCCTGTGAACTGACTATATCCAAGGGTGATTTATTTAATTCCCGCGTTAATATCTCTAGTGCTCCGCTATTGTATAAAGTCCTAACATTCCATGTTCCTAGGAACATGTCCCTGTGTTTGAGCCTTTGGCATGGGTTCCCTGAAGTAGTCCCCGCCCGGAGAACCGAATGGGGGACTATTTGACCTCCGGAAAATTTTACCCCAGTTGAATCCATGTCCGCATTTCTTGACGGTTGTATTTTTACGGTGAAAGATCGTCACTCTTTCTACCAAGGTACTTTTTTCGTCTGGCTTATCACCTTCGACCATTCCGGGATAGGTAACCCTATCGGCAGCAAAGCTACCGCCGGCATAGCTCTCAGGATCATTTAAGCACGCAAGCCACTCCAACACGACAACGTAAAGATACCATGGAGGGATTAAAAAATATTACGTACCTTAAAGTATAAAGTGGCGAAGTTTCAGTGTCCTATGGCGCTTGTAAGTCTCCTTAATAACTATAGGAGGTGCATGTACGCTACATTCTATATTTAACTGTACGCAAACTTTCAAATAGACTTTTCCACACTTTTATTTTCATTGCATTTCAATACATTCAAATCAAAATAGCATTGACAACTTTAATGAGAGAAGCACGAAATTTTAACTGCATGTCCCACACGCTGTGGCTAATAATTCTATGTATGGATTTTGAAACATCGTTGATAATTTTGAAATAAAAAATAAAATATATGTAGTAATTTTAAAAAATATATGCAGAGGATGTATATATTTTTTTCTTCGTTTATTTTAATGATATAGAAAAGTTAATGCCCAGCGTTGTTGTAAATAAGTCAGAGGTCATGTAGGGATAAAAAACGTAAAAAAGTACTGAACAATTATGGGACGAATTAAAAATGTTAATATGCAAATTTTTTAACGGATTTTCTTCAAAACTCAAAAACCTTTAAGCTCATAAGGATGAAACGTACAATATTACCTATTATGGCATGAATGTGTGTACAAAACATCAAGTATGTAACTTAAAAAATATAGAAAATAGAAATTTCACCCATCACCCTGCTTGAAAGAGATGAATTATACAGAGAATGATTGAAAATATTAGCAACTGGGATAGGGATGTATGAAGAGTTTATGTCGACTCTCCCATGAACCTTCGAATACGATAATGACACTAAGTTAATTACTAGCAAACGAAGACCTATTTCATTCAAAAGCGTGAGGTATAAATCATGTGGCTCAGTCCCCAAGATAATTACCGCAAGTTTATACAAACATTTTATTCGTTTGCGCGTCCACCGCCACGCTGTGGTCTCTAAGCACCGTTCTGCCTTGTCACGCAGCGGGCCCTGGTTTTGATCCCCAGTTAGGACAAGTTCCTGGGTGTTGATTTTTTCGGGGTTTTGCTCACCTGTAAGACAAATGTCAGAAAACGTTAAGGTCCAATTGACCCCCGAACATCATCGGGTAATCATTATCATTATTAACATACTCATTAAGTTTAGGATTACGGCCTCTCCTGGCACGTCATTACCATCATCATCAGCTACCATATAACATCTGGGCAGCGTAACTCCGCCTTCCAGGCGTACCAACCTTAGAAGTGGGTTAAAATAACGTCATGCTAGGAGAGAATACCAGAACATCGAAATGACAACGTGAAGGCATTGAATAGAATAATATTCACTTGCGCAGTAAATTGTTTTTTTAACATTTAGGGTCTTCATGTTAAAATAAATTTCTTAGTTTTTGGATTAAAACTTGGTTGTAAAAAATACATGCAATCCATTTGTATAATAGGATATTAATAGATCGACCAGCCTCATGGGCTAGTGGTCAGCGTTTCTGACTACTGTTCATGAGGTCACGAGTTGTAACAGAGCTTTTAATAAGCTTATTTAGGATCTATTTTAGATAAAATGAGAATTTAACCGCATAAATTGAAAGAAGAATATCTGATGGAAGAGGAACCATTTGTATCTTGAACACAGTGCTTTGAATAGAAATATAATACACAGAACGAAACCTGGACAGTCAGTTGAAAACAAGCCAACAAGCTATTAACAGTATAAATGGATTTTTGGAGGCGATCGACAAGAATCTCAAGAAGGTGAACAAATCAGAAAAAGAGAAATTATGCAAGTTGAAAAAAATATATATGTATTAGAAAAAATAGAATAAAAACGTTTGAAAAGATATGGACACCTCATAAGAACAGAACAAGTTAGAATACCATAAAAGATCCTTGATTGGAACGCAAGTGGAAGAAGTGGAAGAGGCAGACCTAGATAACGTTGAATAGATGGAGAGAGGAGAAGTGTGGAAGCTAGAGATTTGAGGGAAGAAGATGCTTAAGCAGGAACCTCTGGTGACAATCACTTTCGGTTGAAGGAAAAACACTGTATTGTGGAATATTCCTAATAAAAATATATTTATATTGTACTTTATTTCTTAATATGGATAAAGCGAAGTTTTAATATCAAAGTATTAATTTAAGGTAGGTATCAAAGCTCAAATTTAAGAGTAAGTATTAAAATAAAACAATTTAAACTATTTACATACACACATATATAAAGTTTTAGTTTTCCTGGAAATAGTAAACATATGTGTTTTGGGTGCGTTCCACAATAATAAAAATATATTAAAAAATAAAAAGTTACTAATCTAATAAATAAATAATATGAAAGTAAACAGAGTAGTAGAATAAGAGAAAATAAAATGACAATAGTGAACTAAGAAAAGAAGAATAACAGTGGTGCGAGGGTTGGAATTTATTAGTGGCAGCACAGGTGTACAGACACCATATGATGGAACCTAATGCTGTCCCTGATAGCACATGTCAGTTACATACCTACTTTATCTCAGGACTCTCCCTTCCCACATCACGCGCATGCGAACTGGCAAGAGGAATAAAGCTTCGTGTTAGTTGGCGGTCTAATATTGTGTTACAATATGTTTTCGAAACAGGATCAAGATTGAATGTGGATGATTGATTGTGCTACAGGTCAAACGGCATGGCAGTATCTTCAAGGTTTTAAGAGGCTCGCGGAAATCTGAACACTGGCATCGTGAGTAAAAGCCTTGAACTTGCACCTGTTTTATAAGGCAACGCAGATTCCCGGCAAGCCTCTTGAAAACCTTTTGGACACTGCCGTGCTTTACGACCTCTGGCACATTCAATCTTGATCCAAGTCCGTTGTTCCTGTTTCGAAAACATCGTGACAATATTACATTAGACCGCCAGCTAACACGACGCTCTGCTTCTCTCAACGGGTTGTATGCGCGTGATGTGGGTAGGGAGAGTCCATGTGGTCTTAGGTAAGGTATGTATGTAACTAACGTGTACTTTCAGCGACATCACTATTATATATGTCAACGAAGTTGATAAAAGGGACGTCATTTTACTACCCCCACTACTGTAGGGGTGCATAAAATAACTATGACGAAAGCTTGGAATGTGGCTGTTACCAGTTATAAACCAACTCCCCCAAAGCTGTGAAAACCAGAAAATAAAATATTATAATTTATCCTTTTTTCAGAGGATTTTTTGTAAAAAATATGATATACAGTTTTTAATTTCTGACTTATTGTGTTATAATTTGAATTTATATTCAGATTTCTATAACTAATGTAATACAAAACACACAGTTTTAGTATGATAATTTGCGGGGTAGCAGACCGGTGGAGGGCCATCTCTTGTTAATAGTGTAGTTCAGTACTAACATTATATTGACAGCACAGAAAACATTTGTCTTTCTCAGTATACTGTTCTTAGTTCTAGCAGTGTAGTGGGTTTTAGAATTGTCTTGAAGATTCAGTTAATACACAATTTATTTAGTGGTTTGAGTATACATATTAAAAAAAAAGTAAAAACAGCTACAAAATATTTTTTTTTTAACTGGCGTAAAAAGTACATACGGAGTACGGTATTGGACCTAAAACAGTGGAAATATAATTTAAATATTCTTCTTCCTCTAAGTACGAATGCTGGTAGCTTGTCGCGTGTCCATTCACTTCAGGTATGGGGTATGGTGACGTCCTTCCATTCTAGTTGTACATACAAATTTAGACACAGTAGAAGCTGCGATTTAAATATGCATACAAAGGAGATGTTAAACAAGTAGAAACAACAAAATGTATATGTAGGTATAAGTTTTAAAAATAACTATTATATATTATATTACTATTATAATTTTTCAAATTGTTCAGTATATAATCCAATATAATTGTATTTTCATAACATAATTTAGAAGACTGATGTACGTAACAGAGAGTAGTTAGTACCTTCCCTTTTACTAGTTTCATATACCTGCTAGTGGAGTGAGTGAAGGGAGGATCTCTTATCAACTAGTTTGAAATAGAGAATAAGTACCGTCACATAGACTCTACAACAGTGTTGCCGCCATTAAAGTCCCAACTATTATAATATAAATAAATTCACGCACTCATTAAATGCGATTTTAAATATATGGGAGAATCTTAAACAATAATTTTAAAATATATTTTAAATAAAGTTTCTCGCAGAGCGTTATTATACAACATTGGCTCTGAGCTACTGTATAACCTCTGCTTCGAGTCCCTGTGTGAAAATAAATTTTCTCATGGAATTTCGATCAGTCATAGAGAGAATACCAGGCTGTAACAACTGGGAAATCCGACATCTTGAACACGTGTCAAACCCCTGTACTCACTGGATTATCATTATTGGCAAACCAGTTTCTACCGCCAGCGTTCAGTTGTTAAGCCAAAGGCCTATTGCAGTAGCCGAACCATGTTTTGTATTTTTTAATAGCTCGAAAATTACTTGTTTGATAATTTTATGATACATTTGTAGATTACACTTAAACCGAAGTTGTTATTATCGCGCCTAGAGGAACATATTATTCTAGTTGATTTCACCTTAAATAACACAGATTGATGTTCACTGTAAATTTTCACATACACTTTATTTAGTTTCACAATATCTACACTGGTTGTATAACTACCAATAATGTATCTAGATTTACAATTTTATTTTTATCATAAATTCTTTCCAGTCATTAACAGTTTCATTTAACACAGTATCTTTACACCACTGTTCACTACTGTTTCGTGACGTGTACACAACTAATTCCTTCTTGCAATGATTTACACTCGTATATGCGACGTATATCCGAGGATTTTCCAGATACGAAGTTTCGGGAATCGAACCTTCCGGACATGGAGGGATAGATGTATATAGAACTTTTTCTGCGCGTCTTCCAACTCATGAGTCGACAGCTCGCAAAGAATTTTTTTACCATAAAATGCGAAATCCCTACTCTCGCCGATGCCAGCAAAATTCAAAAGCTAGTGCAACAATTCGTCACATTGCTCCCTCCTCATGGCCGATTGTCCTGATCAGCCCCTCTGTACGCCGCCAGTAGATCTTGATAAACTATCAGCATCTTTACTATCAGCTGACGTCGAATCTTATATACCACAGAATTTATTCTCTTCGCCACTCTGTATGGACCGCCCTAGTAATTCTGGAGCTTCGGTGAGCTTCCTCTGGTCCTTGTCGCGCGGTGCAGACATACTAAGTCATCTTCGTTGAATTCCGCGGAGTTGGCTAGACGGTCGTAGCGTATATTCATTCTGTCACTGGCTAGTTTCAGGTGATCTGTAGCACGATGGCGAGGTTATTTCAGTCGGTCAGTCAACTCCCATAAATAGTCGGTTGCTGTTTGGTCAGCATCAGGTGGAGTACCAATCCGGAGGTTACAAGGCAGCCGCAACTCTCTTGGATGGAAATATCCCGGAGTTGTGAATTGATACACAATAGGCCAGGAGGAACAGTGGAACCATGGTGCTCCAATCTCTCTGATTACTTAAAGTAATCTTGTGTAGATGTCCCTCGACAGTTTTTACGTAGCGTTTTTCCATCCAATCAGATTGTAGATGAAGGTGGGGGTAGTAAAAGTCTCATGTACTTCAGGCGTTGCAGCAAATGATTACCTGGGACTCGAAGTTGCGATACTGGTCGCTATGCAAATCCATTGGTACACCGTAGCGACACAAAATTGTTGACTAGTGCTTCGGCTACGATCGAGGCTTCATTAAATTGAACTTTTTTATTTATATTCCTTGACCCTTTGTGAAGTTTGCATCCTTAGAGGCTACAGTACTGTGGCATTTATTCTGCCTCCTATATTCTAATTATTTCCTTATTCTCCACTTCCAGAAATTTGAACTTAGAAAAATGAATTTTCAGCGGTTGGGGTGTTTTTTACTGTTGGTTGCAAGGGTCCTACACCACCATTTACCATTACACGTTTGTACTTATATATATATATATATATATATATATATATATATATATGTTGTATCTGGTCGATTCCTTCTATAATTAAAAATGATTAATTATAATATAAATCAGAATTAAAAGAAGTAGTGTTTTGTGAAGTGAAGATCTTCTTGAAGTTCTAGTAGAATTTATAGCTTAAGATAGAATATAGGAATCAGGACCAGGAATCTTCGGAGATGTAGTTGGTAGATAGGGTTAAACCTAACTATGGAAAAATGTAATAGACGAGCGTAGACAATTAAAACAGACTTTAATGAAGAATAAATGAGACAGCTTATCGGTTACACCGATGAAAATAATAATCTGTCTGTCTGTCAATTACAGACCTATGTATTTATATACATAAAATTATAAGATAACATTGTCGTAACAATTACACAATCAAGGTAAGCATGATGTAACTGGGATGTGGAAAAGAACCACCATCCCTACTTTGGACTCTGATAATGATAGTAAGAATGTTTACCCATTGATAACAAATTCTAAATTACAAGTTAGGTTTTTCTTACTTTTAACAAGAAATATGAATTATATGAATAAAATGTATATGCAATATATTACACGATATTACACAATATTACACTCCTCCCCTTATAGAAAGTTTTGAATTCATAATTCGAAACTTTACTAACGGAAAAGTTTAGTTTTATTTCGAGTTCTATGCGCAATACTAGCCTTATCTTCTTCATCTTGGGATATATTTGGTAAAGAGTTGGGATCTCTAATTCCTTCTTCTATTGGTGGTGATGACTTAAGGGACACGGTAGGTGAATTTTCATCCTTACCTGGGGTCGTTGAGTAAACTACACGATCATGCCCTGAGTAATTATGTATGTTAATACATAATCTATCAGTAGTTTCTTTCCAGCATTTTCTTGGCGTCCATTTATCCCATAACCAAAATATCATATTTCTGCAGGCAGCTCTTACAACAACAAAAACAACAACAACATGTCAAGGTTACAAATATGATTGTACCCATTATAGAACTCCATGTGGTTATATGTATATACCACTTTGAATAATCATTTTCTTCCTGTTGTTTCAACAACTTACCTAAATCATCGGCCTTCATACTGGCCATTCTCAAATCATCTACCGACGACATTAGATTAGACATAGGCATGTCTAATTGTAATTTCTCATATTTGTTAGTTTTATCCATATCAAAGCAACAGTCGAAGTCAATAGGTGCTGTAGGCATAAAATCTATTGTTAAGTACTTACTAAATTACTCATGGCATGTAAAGTTACGTGGGCATTAAAAGCCTTGCAATTTTGTCCTAGCGACAATTTGCCTTCTTTTTCAATATTAAGTTGTGTTGTTGATTGTCACCACATAACACAGTCATACGATCTGGCTTTGGGGCGACAAATAACCATTCATTAGACAAATATAAGGGAATCCAGTAGGATTTATTCAGTGTGAAAATTCTAGTCTCGCAACTTTTTGGAACTTTAGTGGTGGACGGATGAAGAAGTGAGGCTTCACAATCAGCCTCAGAGGTGAACAAATAAATCGGTATAGTTTCTTTACATACGTAATGCAAAATATTAGGATGAAAACATCCAGTGAGTTCGTTAGTTGTCATTTTCCATAATGTTGTCTCAAAGGGTCACTAAAATATATTCTTTGTTTGCGCTTAGAAAAATGTAAATATTATCTTCCTTCTTCACAGGAAAAGGAAGTGTTTTATACAAGTGATATGGAGTAGGAGAGAGGAGGGGTATGTGTAATACATATACTAAATATTGCTTATAAGAATAGGTGTGAGGTGTTATTAAGTTTTGAAGTTCTGAAAAAGAAAAATTAGGGTAGTCCAGACCAGTTGGCAGCGTTTGAGCTTTCATAACATTCTTAATCTTTTCCACCGTAATTAATTGGGGTTGAAGAGTTCCTTGCTCTGCGTGTACAAAGGCGTCTATAAGAATTTCAAAAGAATGTTGACATTCTTCCACACCTCTAAGTGAAATCCTTATCTGTTCATTTGCTAAACTAATACTCTCTATTTCCCTCTGTAGTGTGTTAATCCTATCAGTGGTATAATTATTTAATTTTGTTAAACTATCCTTTAAAATATTTTCATTCCGGTTTACCCTTGCTATAGTTAAGTTAACTGAATTAATGGTCGATTTAATTACTGTAATTTCGTCCTTAGAATATGCAAAAATTCGGCCTGTTCCTTCTCTAACTGTGAAATGTGATTATTATATTCCTCTGCATCAGATTGAGTTAAAGTACCGAATAATATTTTAGCGATCTCTCCCATAAAATTTAAAACGCCTCTCTTGGTTCTAGTATTCTGTTCATTAGGTGTTTTTAAATATTCTGTGACTAATTCTTTTAAATTTCAACATACTTGACTTTGGTTTTACAAAGTGATTTAAACTCCCACAATCTGTTAAATGATACCATCTTTCCTTTCTTATTTTATCACAATAATCAGTTATCAACCGTAAATGATTTTTTGTCTGTTTCCAAAGATCTCGAGTTGGTTCCAAGTTTATATAACTCACCACTTTCCATTGTATAGGGTAAAATTGTATAATTCCTATCTCGTCAAAGTACACGCCGGTCTTCGAATCTAGAGCTTTAACTTCTTGTGCGTCTGCAAACTTTCCCAACCAAAATGGTATTAATATTTGTAGCATTATCCATGTGTTATGAAGTTTCACTTTCTTTTCCCTGCAAAGGAAAATATAGCTTTAATCTATTTGAATGTACTGTCTCATATTTGCGTTTACCTAATTTTGTATTATTACGTTGTGACCTTCAGTATTCTTAACCTCATATGGACCTTTCCATATAGGATCTAATTTATTCCTATTTTCTACTCTGAGAAGTACTAGATCATTCTCCTTGAATTTAACATAATTGCTTTTCACACGCGATTGTTGCTGTTCTTTAAATTTAATAAGCCTTTCTCTAGCTACCTCATGACAACTTTGCAATTTATTCCTTACATTCAGAATTAAATCGTCGTATTATATAAAGGTTGTGATTTAGTTTGTAAAATTCCTGGGATTTTGCATTTTCTTCCGTACAATAATTCATAGGGTGAGTATTTAGTAATACTATGGGGGGTAGTGTTGTACGTAAAACTGGCAAAGGGTAACCATTTGTCCCAATCTGCTCCTCTAGGATTGCAAAAACAACGTAAGTAAGTTACTAAAGTCTTATGAGTTCTTTCTAAAGCTCCGTTACTTTCAGGATGATAAGCAGTAGAGTTCAGTTTCTGAATCTTAAATAGTTTACATATTCTTTTAAATAAATCGGACATAAAATTTGTTCCTTGATCAGTTAATATGATATCAGGAATCCCATAAATTAAGATAACATTGTTTACGAAAGCTTCTGTTACTTCTTCGGCTGTTTGTGTCTTTAAGGGAATAACAATTAAATATTTACTTAAGTTATCTTGACAAGTTAATATATATTTATGATTTCTCTCGGTTAGTGGAAGCGGTCCTACTACGTCTAGATAAATTTTTATCCAAGGTTCTTTTTGAGTGTCCGTGACCTCTAAAGGTTGTTTGATTTTACGATTCATATCTGTATTAAACTGACAAATCTTACAAGTTTTAATGTAATTAGTTACGTCTTTCTCGATTCCCGGCCAATTTATGTATAATTTAATTCGATCGGTAGTCTTATTGATTCCAAGATGTCCTCCAACTGGACAGCTGTGAAATTCTTTGATTATTTTCTCTTTACGATCCTCAGTTACGTGATTACTATTCAATGTGCAACATTCTACAGGATGTCTACTCAAACTATCTGCGTTTACGTGTCTTTTACCTGCCCTATAATGAATTTCGAATTCAAATTCTGAAAGTTGTAATTTCCATCGTATTAACCTCGAACTAGGGTCTTTCACCTTAAATAACCAGACCAATCCTTTGTGATCTGTCACTACTTGAAATTTACGTCCTAGTAAATAAGGTCTAAAATGCCTGCATGCCCATACTATCGCTAAAAGTTCTTTTTCTACAGTGCTGTAATGCAATTCGGCTTGATTTAAAGTTCTGCTAGCGTAAGCAATGGGTTTATCATCTCCTAATGTTCCTTGACTAAGAATGGCGCCTAAAGCGTATCCACTAGCGTCTGTAGTTACTATAAAGGTTTGTGTGAAATCTGGATACTGTAACAGTGGAGCTGTTGTTAATTTATCTTTTAATTTATTGAAGCTATTCTGTTCTGGGTCTTCCCACTTCCATTTCTTATCTTTCTTTAACAATTCAGTCAAAGGTTTTGCAATAGCACTAGATTCTTCTATAAATTTCCTGTAATATCCTGCCAAACCTAAGAATGATTTTATGTCTTTAGGTGTCTTTGGAGTTGGAAATTCTGTAACTGCCTGTATCTTCTTGGGATCGGGTTTGACTCCTTGAGCGGTAACTACGTGTCCTAAGTATTTTAATTCTTCTCTTAAAATTCGCATTTATCAGGCTCGATCTTTAAATTGTGTTTCCGCAACTGATTAAACACTTCCCGTAATTTTTTATTATGTTCATCTAAGGTTTCGCCCATTACTAATATATCGTCCATGTATACAAAGCATCTATTACCTATGGATTCATGGAGTACTGAGTTCATCATTCGTTGGAATGTAGCAGGTCCCGATCTAACTCCAAAGGGCATTTTCCTGTATTCGAAATGTCCGTTAGGGGTGCTAAAAGCAGTTTTACATTGGTCTTCCTCGGCGATTGGCACCTGGAGGTATCCACTAGCGCAATCTAACGCTGAAAAATATCTAGCCCTTCCTATTTTGTCTAATATATCTTGTATGTTAGGAAGAGGATAGCTGTCTCCTACGGTTACTTCGTTTAACTTCCTAAATCTATACAGATTCGCCATTTTTTCTTCCCTGAGGCGTCTTCCTTTTTAGGTATGACTATTAGTGGAAAATTCCATTCGCTCTTACTATGTGCGATAATACCGTCTTCTAACATTTGTGTAACTTGTTTATTAATTTCTTCTTGATGAGCCTCTGCTAACCTATAATTCTTTAAAGTTATAGCTCTTCCTTTAGGAATTGAAGGGGTAGGTATGGAATGTGTAGCAGCTGTTGTGCTCGTTAGTCTATCTCCCGGAAGCTTAAATATATCCGCGTATTCTGTGCAAATTTTTCGTATACTATGGGCTCCTTCTTTCACGTGTTCAAGTCTCAGATTTTTATTTAATAAATCTAATCTTTGAGGTACGGAATTTTTAACTGATATTTTCTGTTCTTTACTTATTTGAGTGGGCGGTTTAATTAGTTCTGGTATTTTTTTTATTATCTGTGCGTCAGCTGTTAAATTAATTACTAGGCATGTGAATGTCTTATCACATTTTGTTATCCCGTTAGCACAAATTAACCCTGGCTGTAAAACTTGCCGCTCTATGAACCTGTTCCCTTTTTCGTTCGTAGGAAATTCCATTAAATTTTCACTATACGGAGGAAGAATCATCTTTTTATTTAACATATAACCTTGTTCCATGAGCCAGTCTTGGCCTAAAATTATATCTAAATCTCTGGGTAATTTATCTACCATATGACAATTAGCAACTGTATGTTTTTCGCAATTATTCAATACTAATTGAGTTATCCCATGTACTTTTATAGAGTTCCCACCAATACCTTGTATTTTCATATTGCAGTTATCCTTTATAATATTTCTCTTTAGTGACGTTTCTCTAACTAATGATACTTGTGCTCCTGTATCTATCAATACTAAACCTAGGCCACTTTTTAACTGTTCACATAGGACATACATCTCCCAGGGTCTCGGTTCATAACCAGAGGCGTCCCACTGATTAATAGCCTTAAGAGTCCCTACTTCGACCTCACAGCATGCTGTCTCCAACGAGGTGGGTTTGGTGTCCTTGGATTTTTCCTTAAATCCACTAACCCAAGTTCGATCCCTTGTGGATGACCCGTAACGTTTCCCTCCAACGCTACACCTCGAGGTCTGGAACACGTTACTTTGCGTTCCTCTATAATTACTAAAGGAATTATTACACTGACTTGAGCCTACAGTCTCTTGGCGTTCCCCAACCACGCTAGACTCACAGTCACAGAACCCACTTTTTGGCGTTCTAGTCAACATATGCAGTTCGCCTTGCGACACTGCCCAACAGACACCGTCATCTGGGGACTCATTCGCGTCACTAACTATTTTATCGGCTTTATCTATCCTATCATTAACCTTAATATTCTGATCAACTAGTTCAGGTAATTCCCCTACCATATTTACCCTAGTATGATCCCTCAGGCACTCCATGAGTCCTGGTGCACAGTCTGACGGGAGGATTACCTGCGACTGCTCAGGTAACCCGAATTCTCGTTTCCCTGGCGACCTCCCAGAGCCGCTCTGTCCCGTCCTCCATGCCTACGGGGTTGTGGTCTCTTACTACATTCTCCTATTGTGTCCTATTTCGTTGCAATTATAACATCTTATTTCTTTTGTGGCCAGGTTAACCTCTCTCTTTATCTCTGACCCGTATGGTCTTCTAAATTCTTTTCTTACTGCCCCTGTGAATGAATATCCCTGTCCATTTTGATTTCCCTTGAATCTCGTGGACTTTACTTCGCTTTCTTCCTGTAATGCGGTTTCGATTAGCTGCGCTAATGATTCTTCTTCGCCCTTAGCCTTTACTATATACTTAATCTTATCGTCCTTCAATCCTGCCACGAAAGTGCCTTTTAAAAATTCTCCTATCAGCTGAAGACCTCCTTCTACATATCTCGAATTATCACGTTGTTCTAACTTCTCTAATCGATTTCTAACTTCTTTCCTTAAATCCATGGCTATTCCATCTAATCTTGAACCCCATTGTGCAACTGTTTCATTTGTACCTTGTTTTGAATTAAATAGTACACCTGCATAGTATTCTAACGTTCTCCTAACAGAAAAGTTCTCCTCCAATATTGCTTTAATTTGGACCCATGTTTCTCTCTCTGTCCTAGCTAAAAGTCTATCTTTAGCATCTCCTGAAATTTTAGATTCTATAAACTTTATTAATAAGGGTTGTTTGGTTGGATGGACTACCTGAATAGCAGCTTCTACTCCTTCTATAAATTCTCTTAAATATTTGGGGTTTCCATCGAATGTTCGGGGTATCAACTTAACTGCTTGAACTACAGGGAACTCGTTAATATCAATATCGCCCTCGCTTGCCATAATGGAATTGGACTCACCTAAAGAAAGATGTAGGGTGGTCTGAGATGCACAGTTCAGAGTCGTAGTGATGGCCTTTCAGCTCCCCTCAGGGTGCGACTCCTCTCGCGGTGCAGGCTGCCAACGGCTGAACACCAAGGACGTCCCACGAGCGCGTCGGTGGCTGCTGGTGTTGGCCTCAGGACCACAGTCTGCTTTCCTCTGGTGCGTTTACGGGTACCACTGCGCCTGTGGGTTCCTCTGGAGCGTTGATCCCTCGGGATAGGCTCTATAATATCTGGGAATAATTGAAGAGTCTCTCCAGCTCGTACGCACCTTCGGATGTCTCACTGCTCGCTGGTTTTCCAATCCTTACTCGCTTGCCACCATGTTGTATCTGGTCGATTCCTTCTATAATTAAAAATGATTAATTATAATATAAATCAGAATTAAAAGAAGTAGTGTTTTGTGAAGTGAAGATCTTCTTGAAGTTCTAGTAGAATTTATAGCTTAAGATAGAATATAGGAATCAGGACCAGGAAATCTTCGGAGATGTAGTTGGTAGATAGGGTTAAACCTAACTATGGAAAAATGTAATAGACGAGCGTAGACAATTAAAACAGACTTTAATGAAGAATAAATGAGACAGCTTATCGGTTACACCGATGAAAATAATAATCTGTCTGTCTGTCAATTACAGACCTATGTATTTATATACATAAAATTATAAGATAACATTGTCGTAACAATTACACAATCAAGGTAAGCATGATGTAACTGGGATGTGGAAAAGAACCACCATCCCTACTTTGGACTCTGATAATGATAGTAAGAATGTTTACCCATTGATAACAAATTCTAAATTACAAGTTAGGTTTTTCTTACTTTTAACAAGAAATATGAATTATATGAATAAAATGTATATGCAATATATTACACGATATTACACAATATTACATATATATATATCCATCCATAGTGATTCTGCACGAGGACAGGTCTTTCACTGCAATCATAGCATTTTTAATGCTATGCTTTGCAGCTTTACTAATGAATTACAGGTATGGTAGCTTCCCAATGCTTTGCATACCGATGAAGGATGATGATGACAATTATAAGGATGATGATGATAGCCGGATGATTTTCGGGGACCGTTGGGGCCTAAGCTTCCTGATATTTGTCTTACAGGTGAGGAAAAACCACGAAAAAATCTCATCCAGGAGCCTGTCCTGACCGGGAATCGAACCCGGGCCCGCTGCGTGGCAAGATAGCACGCTACCTCGAGACCACAGCGGTGGATATATATATATATATATATATATCCATAGTAATTCTGCCCGAGTGACAGGTCTTTCAATGCTATACTTTGCAGCTTCACTAGGGAATTATAGGTATGGTAGCTTCCCATTCCTTTCCACACCGATTAAGGATGATGATGACAATGATAAGGATAATGGTGATGGCCGGATGATTTTCGGAGACCGTAGGGCCCTAAGCTTCCTGACATTTGTCTTACGTGAGGAAAACTCCGAAAAAAACCTCACCCAGGAGCCTGTCCCGACCGGGAATCGAAACCGGGCCCGCTGCTTGACAAGGCAGCACGCTACCTCGAGACCACAGCTGTGGACATATATGTATGTATGTATATATATATATATATATATATATATATATATGATTTATTTAAACTAGCAGAGATAAAGCTATGTGCCCTTCTTTTCCACTCAACCAGCGAATAAATTATTCACAGAAAATATTTACACAAGATCATAACAATACAATTACAAGTAAATATTTATACAAATTAAACTAAAATTTTGAATCAAGTCAATAAGATCAGAGAAGCAAAATATCTGAAATAATCAATTATCCACTGAAAGACCAATTACAAAATAAATATATTTATATTTCATCTAAAAGAAGCTTATATCCAGGAGTCTCTAATTTCTTGTGGTAAAGGGTTCTAGAGTATATCATTAGATACGGTGTAAGAATTAGAAAATTGGGAGGTGGTAGGTAGGTTGTGAAGTAGGAGGGTCTGGTGCGATCGTGTACTTAAAATTTTGATTGAAAATAGTAGATGGAAGCGAGAGGATAGGAAGCTTGGTATAGAAGCATTTATAATTTTAAATAGGAGAATAAGATAACACCTTTTTTACAATAATTGTGATGTAGCCAGCATAATTTGCGGAAATGTGAAGAAATTTGGTTTATCCACTATTGAAAATTTAATGATAAACATGTTTTGAATACAGTACATTGCAATTTATGTGCTAGTTCATCGTTAATCTGTTAATATGTCTTATACTCTTTGTCTCTCTCTATCTCTCTACCTCCCTATCCCCCTATCCCACTCCCCCAGCCGCTCCCACCCTCTGTCTTCCACCATATCTCTCTCCCTCTCCCATCCCCCCTCTCTCTCGCCCTCCCTCCCTCCCTCCCATTCCCTCTCTCTCTCTCCCGCCCTCCCGCCATCGTCTACTTTCTAACTTTATTCCACATTCCACTGTAATGTTGTAGTTGGTTCATAAGTAACAGGTTTGTGGCACGTTGAAGAACTCTGACATCACTGATGAAATTTCACCGATGTAGAACCTGAGTCATTCACGATGCGATCAGTCTCCTAGCAGTTGATGTCCATGTTTAATGTTTAATATAAACAAATAAACAAGCTTGTGAGTTGATGTGTGTTCCAACTTCTTCAACTTCATTTATCAGGCCAAATACCTGTTTCCACGTTAAGATATAGTTCAGCGATTCCTGCAACTGGAAAACGGTCATCCCACGCTTCTATGTCCTATTGATTGTATTCTAATTTATAATTTCAAATATTAATTACTCATATTTGAAAATATTAATAAATTTTAACTTATGAAGTAAAATTTGAAATTATTCTTCTAACTTAAAAATTCAAATTTTACTCCATATAAACTTTGACTTTATTTTCAAATAAGTTAATTTTCACATAATATTTCATTTTTCTTGTTTGGTAATAATATACGAAATGCTATATTTTATAGAACACATATTTAATCAATTCTTAAGTGAATGATTTATTATCTCTACTCAGACAATCTCAACACCATTGGCTCATTTACAGTTATTAATGATTTTTGTAAAATAAGCTATTGCATTATTAAACTTAATAAAGTAATCTCTACATAAATCTGTGAAAACATTAATCTTACATATATATGTTCAAGAACATAATCTGATTTTAGTGAATGTGAATTGACAGCTTTGATTTATTTCAAGGAACTTCATTCTTGGTCTTTCTGCACTTGATTCGAAATAGGTGCATGATTGATGTGTGGCAATATGGAAGGCTATTACAACGCTTGTAGTTTGAGTTATGGAAGGCATTATTCTGAAGCACGCATAGTAATCTACCAAAGCTTGTTGATTGGTACTGGTGACAGGCTGATACCAAGCTGCCAAGTGTGACGCTCCTCTCCAGGAAAATATTTATCTTCAAATTCTCCAGACTCCGTCATTACACGACAAAATGCTTTGTTTATACGAGTATGGTATAGTAAATATTTACTTTATTAAAATTTTAATTTTAACTTGTTAAAAAAACTCACAAACGTCGTTAAATAAAACACAAACTTTAAGAGATTAACATCTTTAAAGAATGCAGAGCTACGGCTTTGATGAAATGTAAGGGACTTTTATTTATTGATTTATTGTAATTTATAGTAGTCTCTTCAATATATAGTGTCCTGCCTAGATGTATCAAGAAATTGTCTCTACTATTCAATAAGAGTTGATAATTTGTATGTGATTTTTTGTTTATGATACAAGATCGTAGCACTCTTTTTATAAAACAATGCTAGAAATCCATACAATAAATAAAATTTTAAGAAAATTCCCTCCTATAATAAATTGCATATAATGCATAGACTTAATAAAGAAGTAAGTCAGTTATTTTTCTGAGAAGACACTCTTATTCAGGAAATAATTAAATTATTTGAAAGAGGAATATATTTAAATGCTAAATGTAATGTTTATTTAAACTGTATCAAAGTCCCCCTGGTCCCGAGGGTTGTGGATTCAAACTCGATTGAGGTCGATTATTTTTTTTAATGTGGAAGAGTCCAAGGGTGATTGTAGTACAAGGGTGAAGTCCTCCGGGAAGGATTTTAGGCCATGGGTTCCGAGCCTGCATACTTCCGGTTCATAAAAGAATCTTAAAACTAAATTAGAGACTCTGAGTAGTATTTATCCGGCCTTTTCCATCCAAATAATACCTTACTTGACTACTAAGGTATCTTTTCGAGGCGATGCCATTCTCTGATATCTGTAAGAAAATAAGAGTAACTAAGTTAGTTTTGTCGATTAACTTTCTCAAGAGAACGCCCTTGTTCCAAGTTGAGATATACGGGTAGAGATAGATAGATAGGTAGAAACCGATATAACATTTCATTCTGATTTTTATAATGAAAAATATAATTTATTGATTTTTTAGCCCAGTCATACGTGTGTGTGTGTGTGTGTGTGTGTGTACGTGTGCGTGTGCGTGTGTTAAGAAGAATTTGCGGTCGACAACCCATATACTTCATTGTTGTAATATAAATCATTTTCGATTAATATTTTTATCAAGTGTTAATTTAGTGTTCGTGGAAATATTCTTATCTCACCATATTGAAATCTCGGATCTTAAAACCATATTACCTCACCAACCCATATTTGTATAACTGAAGATCCAGTTCCCCTTTTGTAATTATAGTGGCCAAGTATTTAAATTTATTCATTTGCCTAATTGTTTTTTTTCTCATGAATTAATGTTTATAATCGTAAATTGAATTAGATACTAAAATCTATTTTATCAATATTAATTTCCATTCAACAATCTTCAGGCCTATGTTGAATGTATGAGCTCCGAATAATTAATTCTTAATTGTCCACCTCCTGAGATATAATCACTTGGTAATCTAAAAAATGCATGGTAAACAAATAATCCTCGTTTACAGGGATGTCCGCTAGTTTACAGTTTCTCTTCCATCTTGCAGAATATTCTTCAAATATTAAAATTTAATAATAGTGGTGAAATCTGTATCCCTAAGCTCTTTTATTGTATGAATGGGTTGTGACAAAACTATTCCTAAATTAAATATATGCTGTATTTTTTTGTAAAATTCCTATATAAATCAAACATAAATTATATAAAATTATGCAACAAACCTCAATAACAATTTTTTGCTAAATATCTCATCCCTGTTTAATTATTAATAATGGGTGTCTGGTAGTGAACTCCTATAAGGCTTGTTTAATAGGAATTTTGCTTCGTATGATTTATATGCCTGAGTATTTTTCAACATATAACAGTATGCTAAAACTCAACACACAAACATTCTATTAAAACATTAAGAAACTGGAACTCGAAGTAAGTATCAATTAAATTAATGTAAAAAAAGTAGCGAGAAATATCAGTACATCTCCATCCAAATACCTTAATTTACTCTTATTTTAAATAATGGGATACTTAAGTGAAATATTTATAATTCTATTTATTTTTAACAAATTAAAGCATAAACATTGGTCACCCGTAGAAATACATTATTAATTGTTAAGTAACATTTAACAATGTTTATTTTAATTGAAGAAGTGGTGGAATTAAAATACTTAAAAAAACAGTTACAAGCAGCAATGAGTTTTAGAAAGAAATGGAACACTTGTTGAACTCTGAAAATACTGTACATGCTATTATTAATTACACGTACTGTCATTCCAACTTATTTTAAACATTAAATCAGTATCTATTTATATTATATGGATGCGAAACATTGTATCTCTTACTGTAAGAGATCATAAATATTACGGGTATTTGAAAGTAAAGTATTTTGGAAACATTTAGATACAAGACTAAGGAACAGACAAGTAAATGGAGAAAAACATATGATGAGTTACGTGAACTTTAAGGGAAATCAAATGAAATGAGATCAGTTAAGTACCATGCATTGCGATGGACAGGACATGTGGCACAAATAGGTAATGAAAGTGCCCAGTATATAGATCAAGAATGAGGTGGGGAAAAATTATATTAATCATGCTGTAAGGGAAGTAAATTATATAGGGAACAATTGTAAAATATTAGCTCAGGAGAGAGATTTAGGTAAAATATTCATCCGTGCGTTAGCTATGAACATCCGCGTTCGATAGTACGAATCAGTTAGTTTTATATATATTTATTTATTTATTTATTTATTTAGCCTGGTGGAGTTAAGACCATGTGGCCTCCTGTTCCACTCACCAGGGCAATCATGTTACATTTAAATACAAAAGAATACAATAATATTACACACTAAACAATTAGTCAGCAGACTTACTCAGTATATATTGATTACATTCTAGGAGATCATCAATGTGCATTTAGAAGAAACAGGTCTACAACAGATCAGATTTTTAGTATAAGACAGATTTTAGAAAGGAAATGGGAATATAGAGGTACTGTACATCAACTATATGTAGACTTCAAAAAATCACATGATTCAATTAAGAGGGAGAAATTATATAGTATCCTGCTGGAGGTCGGAATTCCTAATAAGTTAGTTAGACTTATACGAATGTGTCTAAATGGCTGAAAGAGTAGGGTGCGTGTAGGCAAACAGTTTTCAGACACTTTTGAAATCCAGAATGGGTTGAAGCAAGGAGATGCACTATCTCCTCTACTATTTAATTTTGTACTAGAGCATGCCATTAAATCTTTAGAGAATGAGGAAGGCTTACAACTGAATGGTATTAATAAGCTGTTAGTTTATGCTGATGATGTAGTACTACTGGCCGATAGCGAGGAGATACTAAAGGCCAACACGTACACACTATTGAGTAACACTAAGAAATTAGGACTGGAAGTAAATGTCAGTAAAACTAAATATATGGTCACACGTAGAAATTCAGTATATAATGGAAATGGACAGCTAATGACAAATGAGGGAAATTTTGAGGAAGTGGCTGAATTCAAATACCTAGGAACAATAATCACAAATAGGAATGAGATGCACAAAGAAATTAAACATAGGCTCAATTCTGGAAATGCATGCTATTATGCATTGCAGAGACTTTTGATGTCCCAACTCCTTTCAAAAAACGTTAAGCTGAAAATATATAAAACTATTATTCTACCAGTTATATTATATGGGTGGGAAACATGGACTCTTACTTTAAGGGAGGATAGGAGAATACGAGTATTTGAGAATAATGTTCTTAGGAAAATTTTTGGACCAAAGAGAGATGAAGAGACAGGTGAATGGAAAAGACTACATAACAATGAACTACATGGTCTTTATAGGAAGCCAGATATAATAAGAACAGTTAAGTCTCGTAGACTGCGATAGGCAGGACATGTTGCGCGTATGGGGAATGAAAGACGTGCATGGAAACTTCTTGTAGGAAAACCAGAAGGAAAACGCCCAGTTGGTAGACCAAGAATGAGGTGGGAGAACAACATTAACTATGATTTGAGGGAAGTAGATTATACAGGGAATGATTGGAAAGCATTAGCTCAGGATAGGGATGTATGGAGAACTTATGTCCGCGCGGCCATGAACCTACTGTTTCGATAGGGCCAGTGAGTAAGTAAGTAAGACTAAACAATTAGTTATCTGGTCAAACTGTACAATAATGAAAATAGTGTCTAATAATACAATACAATTAAAACTAATAAAATAATGTATATACAAAGGAAAGCAGCTCGAATCTACTATATATGAAAAGAACAAAAAATAGAAAGAATGTAATAAATTATAATCTATAACGCATTTATTTTTAATACAATAATATTAATTTTGCCATATCATATAATACTTACTTACTTACTCACTGGCACTATCGATCCCGTTGGTTCATGGCCGCGCGGACATAAGCTCTCCATACATCCCTATCCTGAGATGATGCTTTCCAATCATTCCCTGTATAATAGACTTCCCTCAAATCATAGTTAATGTTATTCTCCCACCATATCATATAATATATTGGTATTAATTAAATTATTAAAACATTAAATATCACTCTCTTCTTAGTTAAAAAAAATTCTGATTAGCTAATGACAGACAGAAAACCGAACCAACTGCATATTTATTTTAATGGAATTCGTCTTTCCCTTCACTGCACCGTACTTATCTTGCATATTAGTTTGAGTAATGGAGGAAACGTTTGCTAGCTCTCCTTTGAATTAATTTTTATAAGAACCGTTGAAGTACTTAACAGGGAACAGTACCTCAATATAAGACAAATAGTTGACTTATGGTTGGGAAATCACAATATGTGCATTATAAAGAAGGGTATCAGAACAGTTGATATACAAACTTTAAGGTGCAATGGACAACAGGTAGAGATGATATAATCATATGCATGAACACTTCGGTTTCACTGTACGTATACTACTGTGGTTGTTATAATGTAATGTATAACTACTTAACCACGGCATTCTTTTCTTTTTTTTTCCAGAAAGTAGCTACAAAGGGAGTTTTGTTTGTATAAAAACTGCAGTGGAAAACATGAATCCAGCAATAGTAGTAAAAATATTGGTAGACTTCTTTGGCCTATCAGATGAACCAAGATTTAGATCCCCAGCGGTAATAATTTAAATTTTATAAATTTGAACCAAAAATTGATATAATATAAAATAATTATGAATGTATATCAATGTATGATATTTAATGGAATCGAATATTAAAAAGTAACTTCTTTGGATTTCATGCGACGGGCAGAAACAGGCAGATGTTTTGCAAAGCTATTAAACATGTCGCCACTTTACTATTGTGTTTTCTTTATGTAATTGTAATGTTAATGTTTTTAGTGTATAATGCTATTGTGTTATTATTTAATTGTAATATTATTATTGTGTTTTATTTATGTAATTGTAATGTTATTGCTATTGTGTTATTACTTAATTGTAATATTATTGTGTTTTCTTTATGTAATTGTAATGTTAATGTTTTTAGTGTATAATGCTATTGTGTTATTATTTAATTGTAATATTTTTATTGTGTTTTATTTATGTAATTGTAATGTTATTGCTGTTTTTGTTTATTTTTCTTTACACTAGTACCAATTATTACTTTATTGTAACGGACTGTCAACAGCACGTACGGCTTACTGCCCGTGCGACCCATATTTGTAAATAATATTGTAAATATCTTACTTTTTGTCTAATAAAGTCCTACTACTACTACTATGTTTATGGCAGCAAATTCCATATGCCGCAAGTAACTTTTTATAAAGGGCCATAAGTTATAAATATATATATATATATATTTTTTTAAATAATTTTTGTTTCTTTATTCTAACAAAACTGTTGAAGGACAAGCAACTGTATAACAATACAGATCCTCTAGACAATATAGTATGACTTCCTTTGGGTAACTTGTTTTTGTAGTACATGCTATTATTTAGCGAAAACACCCTTAAGACGGGACGACCCTTATAAAAAAGTAAGAGAAAAACAAGTGTTTTTTCTCTTCCCAATAAATCAACTAGGACCGGGTCATCTTTTTATTGCCGATATCCGGCCTTTTGAAACTTTGTTAATGTTAGGAAAAAAAAATATATTACCCAAAATCAAGTTGCGTGGGAAGCCCAGAAGAGAAAGGAAGGAGGAAGTAGGCCATCTATTGTTGTCCAGGAAAAACCTCCAGCCAATGGTCAAATAGAGTTAAAAAATCCCTTTAGGTATGAGCCAGTGAAATTTGGGAGAACCTCTGAGATTAAAATCCTGTTTGTCGATAAGTTGTTACAGTAATGATGATACGCCCTACCAGGGTATTGCCCAATCAGAGGGCATATTAAAATAAATTGTAAGCCGGGCAGAGAATTTTGCTGTATGTAGGCGAACAATTTTGAGAAAAATTATTGTGTTAGAATCCGCAGGGGATTCAAGGTGTGAAGTCGGGACACGACCCACAGGAGGCATGTGGTCTCCGAGTGCTGTTAAGTGTTGGACTCTGTAAAAATTAGTATTACCGGACAACCGCGGTACACATCTCGACAGATAGGCTATATAGGCCTATTTACTTGATAAACTGGTCCTACAGAAGCAAACATCTCCACCGGCATATCAATAAAGATAGTATAGAAAGTGTTGTCTACAAGTGCTATTGCATAATAAATATGTGTGCCTACTCTTCTGTGTAAAACTGTGCATTAATGTAGAGCTGTTGGTATTTTCCTGGCACCCATCTCTCACCGACAATCCTCCGTTACACCTGAGATAAGATCCTTTTGCTCTCCGATAATAAGAACCCCTGAGAACCTTAGTCCGGTGTACCATTAACCCGAACTGTCCAGCAGTAAGGATCGCCCATCCATAGCAAGGAAGGAGTGAACCCTGAGGTAGGCTATCCCGCTTCACAGAGGCAACGCAAGCCAAGTTTATCTTATGAAATTTAATCACATAAAGACGGAATTGTTTGAGGACGACCTATTTGTGGAAGCGGTGCATACACTCGTCCATGATGGTTTATTATCGTCTGACAGTAATGAGGACACGGACAGAGATGGCACCCCAACATATCATCGAGCAAGAATCGCCACGTCACGAAAGCAGCAATTCCTCATACGCACCATCACCAAAGAGGACGCGAACCAAATTTCAAGTAAAATACGTGGCAGATGCGTACACAATTTTGACAAAACAACCAATGGCAAAAGATGGCAACGCCGAACCTCCCCGAATGTTCCTTTCCAGATTGGCCATTGATTCGTCACTTTGAGTACCCTTCAAGACCGTTATAGTTATGACCCTAAAGCGGAAAATAAAGAACAAGACAGTATTTAAATAAATTGAAGGTTTGAAAATGCCGGATGTTGTCCCGACAAAATCATTGAAACGACAGTTGAACAGCGAATTGTTTGAAAATTTCCTTCAAATGCGTTCACAGCAAAGTGTACAGTTGAGTTTCTATTTTAGTGTTGTTTAGTTTCATTCCTCATCCATTGCACCTAAAACTTTGTTATTCTCTATTAGTTCTTGCGTACTTTCAAATGGTGTCTCGTTCGTTGTTCATGTTACGACAACTGTTCGTACCATTCCCTTTTTAGAGAAACCGCTTAGAAATAAATATTGAATTTCGAAATTTATGGATTATTTTTTAAATTGTTTTATACACTACAGTAGTTTTTCCTTCAACCTAAAGTAATTTTATTCTTCCTAAAATTCTTGAGTTATACATCTTCCGTCAATTCCATTCTATACATACTCCACGTTGAATCCATCCATCTAACCATCCATTGGCCCTGTGGTTTTCCTTTCTAAATTCTGCCATTAATATTCCATTCCAAAATTATTTTCGGAATTCTGTCTTCTCCCACTCTTTTAACGCGTAAAACCGTCACAATATTCGTTCTTCCGTTACGTCGAGAATATTCTTAACCACTTTCATCATATCTCAATTTTTTTCTAATTTTATCCATTCTTATGTTAGTGCCGTTTTACGCCAATAGTTTTATTCTGGATCCAGTAACGTATGACTATTTCCATTTGCCAGTCTTAGGTCCATTTTCAGCTCCTTATAGTATTACATTTTGAGGTAATGAATTATAAATTAATAATGTCGTTATTTACTATGTTCTTACTCCAAAGAAGTGAATTCAGCATACCGAATATTCTTATACCTTTACTTATTTCGATTTCGACTGAAAATAACGATTTTTTGATACTTCATTTAATGTTTCCCTTAGCTCACCTATTACCAATAATTTTGTCAAAATAATTGTAAAACACTACTTAATACATTTTTAGGATCTTTACTGGGGTTTTATTGCAAACATGTATCATCCCAGGTAAACATTTCAAAGCAAGTAGATGAAAATTGTATGAAAAATCATATGAGAGCGCTAGTTCCATACAGTTCCAAATCACAGTTTAAACTAATTTTTATGAACATTTTATGTTTATGAATTTAACATTTAATCCTATTTTGTTTTCAGAATCACAATTTAATATTTGAACATTACATTTACAAACGTCAATTTATCACTTAAAATAAAATTGAAGACAATTTTAGATAAGTAAGCTAAGGAGGAAGAGGCAATGCTTTCAGTCACCACAGAATTTAATTGATAATTGAAGCTATTTGACGGATTTATATGTTTTCTCAACCATTCAATACAAATACACACATGTAAACGTTTCACGGCATTGCTAGCAGGTAGACAATAACCGCATTATAAATCAAAATTAATCTGTATCTCTAGGGTTATGATATTCTCATATTATAAAATTCTCTTTTCGTCAATTAAATTGTACGATTAGCTGCCAGGTTTCCAAACCGTTGTTGATTTGAATATCTACGATTTCGCAAGCTGTGGACGTTCAAATCAGCGAGAAGGAGAATAAAAATTCTCCTGCAGTTAAAGATGAAGTGTTAGAAATTTGTATCCAAAATCGACTGTTTAAAAACCAGAAATGTTTTAACAGTAGCAATAAATAAATCTTTGTTGTCATCCCTAAGTAGAAAATAAAAATATCCACCTACCTCATTCAGGGATGAGCAACTCTAGTAAATTCTTATTCTTCACACCCTCTTTTACAGTCCATTATTCGAGCTGTGAGACCTGCTTATGTCTGAGAAAAACACAAGACATAACAATATATCCCCATCGAAATACTTTCATTTATTCTTAAGTTGAATTATGGGATACTTAAGTGAAATATTTTGACTATTTCCTAAGTCTGAGTGATGTCTGGTACTTGCATGTTAGATATTCTAGTAATATTGTAAGTAGACCTAATAGCTACCGGTATACAACTTACACCTAATAGATATAGGCCTACTAGTTATATTTGCCAGTTTAGATCTATACACATTAGATTAATATGTGTGTGTTTTAAATGTCATCCATTGCACTTTTCGTTCTTAGTATTAAGCACTGGGTGGATGGATGGCATCCATATGGTCTGTTTTCAATTGTACGCACCTCTTTGGCAGACCACTTTACGTAGAATATTTAACTCATGCCCAAATGGGAGTCAATGACCAATCACGTTTCAATGATTTCTGTTTTACAACCAATCAGAGTCGTGTTTCACCAAATATTTATCAGTGTTAAATTTACCATATTAAAGAGAGCTCCTCTTTTTTAATATTCTGAACAGGTCTGACCATTATTTTGCAGTGACTGAGCCTGTAAGAAATACGGCTACCAGATTGTATATATAGTGCATGGATGTCAACACATAGCGCTTGCATGAGTTAATATAAAAACATTTGTAGCAATTTATTATACCACCAAAAAAATAAATCACCGTTTGCACTTTCTTAAATGTATTTTTTCCCAGGTAATAATCCAGAAAAATATAATTGTCATATTTACATCATACGACATCAGAAATGTATTAATATACAGTTTGATGTGTTTAATTTTTTCTCCACTAGAGAGCATTCTTACAATATTGCGTTCCTTTGGCAATAAATAATATGATCTGGTTGCAGTGATAAACAAAAGAAGCAGATGAAGCGTACCTATCGTTTCTCATTTGTTTTCAAACATCGCCGTTTACATTAAATATATAAATATTTTAAAATAACTATAGTTAAATAATGATTTGTGAGTAAACAGCTTAATTTTATTCGTTAAATAGTCCTAACAAATGCGACTCTTGATTTCCAAATTCTCTACATAAATTCACTCCTCACTTCATGAGTCGTGAATTTATCGATAATTTGGAAATCACTCGTGGCATTACTTATGATGATGTATTATTTTATTTTGTAAGAGGAGTACAGTATAAAGGTATAGAGAACGAAGAAGATGAAACCTTGTCTCAGCACATGCACTACTCTTATCGAAAAACACTAAGCAAACCGCCAGACTAAACGTTCCCATCCGACGGACGAATCGCTATCAACAGTACTACATGCCTTTTGAACATATGTATTGCGAAGGGATTTGCAATATAATGCAGGAGATTGGTGCACAATCTAGCGATTAAAAGTGTACACAACCACTCCTCATGGCACTGAGATTCACAATTTTAGAATTAAATAAGTTTATTACATTAATATAAAAGGAGAAAATATTAATAAAGTAGCAGTAAATATGTTTAATCTCAGGTAAAGGAATTAATTTAGATATAAATGTAGATAAAAAGTTCACCTTAAAATGAGGAAAAATTCTTGAAACAAGAATTTTCCTAATTAACAAAAAAAATTTCTTTATCCGCATGTTTGTCATGTGATTTGTGCATAATAAAAGCTGTCAAACTATGCTTCACTCCCCCTCGTTCTCTTAAGCACGAGCGGCTGAAAGGTTGTGTGGCCACAGGGCTTGATCTATGGTGTCGCCACACAGAGATTAGTGTACCCGTACACGAATTAGAAGTCCCAGAATTTTCGCAGTGATCATGGAGAATGAAGTCGTACAGTGTTCGTACCACATAAGAAATGTTTACTACATGTATTTTTTTAGTTTTTTCGTATGTACTGTACATACGAAAATATTTTTTAATCATTGAGAATTTTCATCAACATTGAGGTTTTTCTCCAACCAATCTTAACAATTAATATGAATTTTTAAAGACTGCATAAATGATACGGACTTACAGATTATCAGTTTGTAAGACACATTCACAAATTTCCTTTATTTAAAGTTCTCCATCGTTCTCTATCCTCTGTGCGTTCACTAAATTTCCTCATAGAATGTTGGATATTATTCTTCCAGGTTGTTCTTGGTCTTCCTTTTCTGCTCCTTATTTCAATTTTCCATGCAGTAACATTGTTTTTTATTTCAGTACAATATTGCGTTGATAATTTGATCTTTTCACTTACGCAAAATCCTTTAAATTGTCTCGGCAAATAATCGCTCCTTACTCGGTGATGATGAATGCCGAGAATGCTAATGTTTGATAGCGCATTCTTTGGAGCTCTCTTTAAGTGTCTGTTAATGTTATAGTTTCTTTAATCAAACTTGGCATGTAGTAATAAATTAAAAAAAAATCGAATTCGTTATCCATCAAAATTTTAACTACTAGGTGTGAGAGTTTGTCCGTATGGCGTAGGAACAGATGCAAGTAGTTTCAAATGAAAGTTTAAACCAATTATAAAGAGAAGATGTGCGGAGAGAAAGAAA